>OX381712.1:50170704-50504518 GCA_947462335.1 Harmothoe impar | reverse complement strand
AAATTATGAAGAAGGAAAGACAGAAACCCAACACTTTGAATGTATATTCCCATTGGTGAGAGGTGAGATGGAGGGCCATACAGACCAGCAGGCCCGGGTTCCTCGAGACAGGGCATGCGTTAAGACTATTCCAGACAGTGAAAACGTGGATGTGTCATACCGTGCGGCTTGTGAGGCCTCGTTTTACGTGTATAGGTTCATGAAGGCCTGGGGCTAAGTCGCAGAAGCGAAGTTTAATTGGTATTCCGCCATGAAGGAGACCACGACAGAACTACACATGTATTCTGATGGCACTGTATGGAGACTTGCGTGTGGACCATGTCTTTCTTGTATTATATCCCGTCTTACTGTACAACAACTTCAACATGTTCATGCTTACAATAACTGAAGGATTTTCTACTCCCTCACCTACTTTTGGACCCTTAGAATGTTCTCACATCCGATCTAACACGCCGACTGTGACTCCATTATTTTAAAATTGGCTTTGTTTCATCTAGTTAGAAAAGAAAGTAAATTAATATTAAATGTAAAGCTGCTTATTTTGATGAAGGATTGATATTTATTGTTCGATGATGGAGTAATAAAATGATTGTCTATGGAAAATCTGTCGTTGTTTCTTTAGAGAGGAATTGTACAATGTACCGCATGTTTCTTCATAAAGGAATTGAACAAGGTACATTGTACTACATTTGCGCATGTATATCTGTTAGTAGCCACGCAGAAATTATATGGTACTGGTACATGTAATAAACATGAACCATTATAAGTATTAAAGAGCAGTTTTAACAGAAGGCAGAATTTGTATACAAGACATTTTATTAGAAAAATATATCGCGACACCAATTAGCACACAAAAAAAAAGATAGCTACATGATAAATTTCAGTCTATTCAGCATCATTAGGAATGGATAAAACTGGCATTCTGCACTGTGATTCTGATATGAAACTAAACTGCTAAATTGGAGATGGCACGTGTAACTCGAGACCAATACAAAATCAGTAGAAGTTGGTTGAATGGCAATCTAGGAAGCTTTCGCGGCCTGTTTCGCTTCTTTTATTTTCTGTTGAAGCCTATAAAGAAAAGGAAACCCATTTCGTACAAGTGCATTTACTTTTCATAAAAGTTAATATTCAAAAAACAATAATTCTGGGAAAAAGTAGTAAAATGTAAATAATTGTTTGTACATTCTCACCCTCCATATGGATTTGCAGCCTAGACGGTCTATGGTTTTCTGGTGCAATTAAGTCGCCTTTAATTACAGCTAAAATATAGTTTATGGATAAAACAATTCGTTAAAACTAATTGATGCTGTTCATCTGGTAAGCTCTACTCACTCTTTGATCCGGGGCTGGTAATGGCTGGACACCAGGTGTTTTGAAAGCTGGTATATCTCCTGGGTCGTATACTGTCAAAAGATATAATAAATTTCATCTATAGCAACATGTTAAGTGAAAGTAGATGGCATTCACGTAACATGAAAGCTCTCATCCGAGAAAACGATAGCATTGTTCTTCCTGATTGTACGGGACTTTTGGCTTCCATCGAAAGACTCCCTAGACCTACTAACTTATGTTCTTGTGGAAATTTCAATATTCTTCCTACCATGTTTAAAACTGTCATATTCGCGATGTATAACAAATCATGTATGTATATATGCTGTATATAATTGTACTTGAAGTCATCTATGCGAAAGTGCTAATTCTGAACCTGCAATGAATAATGTACGCAATATGAAACGAATTTGTAACTGAAAATCAAATGGATGTTATGAATAAACAAATTTATTTTTTTTAAGTGTATAAGCCGCATTCAGAGGTTAAGAAAATTCTAAAAGCCACATCTGTGGTATGATTATGGCGACTTGAGTAAAGTAAGATACTAGCAAAAAAGACACTTTCTATAAGTTCGAAGTTCCGGCAAATTCGATAAGAAGTATGCATTGAGTTGAAGATGTCGATGTGATAGTTGTATATCAGGTACCCTATATGCTTTGTCAAATTTTACACATTTAATTTTCTTGGCAACGGCCCAACCACAACTGTTTTTGTCGAACGCAAAAGAAGTCTCCTATCAAAACGGTGAAATACAGTACTTTTCACAAAAACAAAAGACTGGGAAATCTCTGACCTGCACCATGGAGGCCTGTTTACGGAAGTAGGCCTTGCCCTGCTCGTCTGTGTGGATCGGGTGGATCTTCATCTGACCGACGCCTGGCGGGTTCTGGTTACGTTTGTCGTCTGCGTCCCACGCTTTGATTATGATTTCTATGACGTAACCAGGTGAGGTGATACCCTGCAGTCGTACAAGGAGGAAACTGTTTATAATACATGTATAATTACATACATACTAATACAATTGATATTTTCCCTTTACCAGTGGTTGACACACATGACTGTTACCGGGGTCTGTCCATTTATTTAAAAATGCATCGACCCTTTCACTTCACTTTAGAGCGTGTTTTAGTGTTGGGGAAAAAAATCGCCTTAGGGAGTGGTCATTTTTTAACAACAGGGGGGGGTCGGTGGATTTCCGCGCGAGCGGGACGAAATTTTTTTGGTCCCCCCCGCGGGAGGGGTCAAAATTTTTTCGGTCCCCCCCCCTAGGCAGGTTGAAAATGAGGGCGGCCGACCCCTTTGAGCTATAGTAACGCGCGGGCTTTTTCGCTGAAAGGGGTGTAATTTTTTTGGTCCCCCCCTCAAGAGGGGTCCAAATTTTTTTGGTCCCCCCCCCAAATCCACCAACCCCCCCCCTGTTGTTAAAAAATGACCACTCCCTTACCTGGTCAGTTCTGGATGTAGTAGCGGAGTAAACACCTCGTCTATTCGAAACCTAGTCTAGCGACTTAGCCACTCCACTTCTCCATTCTTTGGGTAAAACCTCCAGTACTTCAACGAACTTTCTATACTGCGCTCTAGTGTATTCAATATACGACAGCACTTTAAATAGTTTGTTCTCCAAGGATCCTCGGATCCGACTCTCAGCACGACTCCGGTCAGTTGAGTGAGTGGCAGCTGTTGCCGGTTGAATACCGCAACACACCACACCGGCACACACCATGTCGGACGAAGGACAGCCTCCACCGAAGCGTGCCCGCCTCACCGAGCTAAGCTTCAACATTGTGGAGAAACCCGCAGCCGAGGAGGAAAACAATCCGGTAAGCACTTGTCAAAATGTTTTATCCTATTGTGCCAATCCTCGGCGACTTAAACGGAGACTCAAACAGGCCACACTTGTTGACTTCATGCGGCCTCTCGTGTTTGTCACGCCTCCCGCTGGTACCCAGACGTCCCCTGCCTCTCTCCCTAGGGAAAAACGGCAAGCATCGGAAACCAGCGGAGCGCACCAAACAAACAGAGCCAGCGCCGCAACTGACAGCAATTTGCGCATCCTGACCGAGTTAAATTTAGAAAATCGTTTTGATCTTCTATCCCAATCTGAAAATTCTCAGCAATCAAGTTCTGTTTTTTCTGAAAGTCTGACAATGGATTCAACAACTTCTGAATCTTCAGAATTTTTTGAAATTCCGAAACAGACTTCCAAATGCGCACCGGCGGCCACATGTCAAAGGGGCCATCCATTAATTACATACGCATATTTTCGCCCAAAATGGACCCCCCCACCCCCCCTGTTGCACCATATACGCATTTGGACTACCCCCCCCCCCCCATGCGTACATCCGCATTTCACTTTGACCCCCCCCCCCTCCCCTCCAGTGACATGGGCGTAGGGAGCAAATCTTCATTGGGGGGGGGGGGGGAGGGGGGGGGGGACCCCAACTAGCTTTAAATATAAGATTTAACAGGTATGATGGCGTTTATACATGCTTGTATTGGAATCGTATAAAAAGTAATTTTGAGCCCCTTTTAATTCTGATTTGGGGGGGAGGGGTGGCAAGCGACTCTGCCCACACTTTTTTTTCGATGTGTGATAGGTTTAATATGGCAATTATATTATTGGATCTTGGCAATTTTTAATTTTTTAAAAATTCAAATTATTTTTTTTTGGGGGGGGGGGGGGCCTCCTCTGTGATTGCTACGCCACTGCAGTGATAAAAAAAAAAGGTATGTCATGAAATTTACAGAGGAGCATTTCGGCACTTTTTTGGATCCGTCTCGTAAGCAGTTGGGGCCTTGGAGGATTTAAGTACAGCAACTTTTTTCTGACCCCCCCACCTCCACCCTCCACCAATTAGCTGAAAGCAACCTAGATCTCCACCCCCCCCCCCCCCCATATTTAGAGATAGTCTATCCCCCGCTCGCTTTCCATGTTATAATTCCATGTGCATAGACCAGCCTATGTAGGGCAGCAATTCTCACAAAAAAATATCCCTTCTAAGACTCAGAAAAAAAAGTAGTACCAGTTAGGACAAATCCTCACACAGAAGGGGCACCCGGGGGGGGGGGGGGGGTCACGTTTACTTTTGGCTAATTGTTGGGGGGGGGGTCTGAAAAAGACATGCCATATTGGGAAAATCCATAAGCCCCCCCCCCCCCCCCCAGCTAGTAATAATTGACTCAAACGTTACAAAGTTTAGGTTATGGGTGTAAGAAAATTTTCAAAATGTGGTTGGATATTTCACATAAAAAGGTACCAATTCTACACAAATATAACCAGAAAATCGGCCCTTATGCGTACACAATGCGTATGCCAAAATGGGTCTAGACCCCCCCCCACCCCCCCTGTACGCATCTGTACGCATTTGGCCTGACCCCCCCACCCCCTCTAGATGCGTATGTAATTAATGGACGGCCCCTAACCAACATGGCGGACACCGGGGCCAAAGCTGCTTTATGCAACAACATTTATGTTGATAAATCATCTTGTACTGAAAGTAAGTGCTCTTTCTTGTTTGCTAAAGGTGATTTATTTCTTTCCTCTCCCATACAGGAGGAAAAAACCGACAACAAACTGCCCGAGGAAGCTCGGATGGTATTCGACACAGCTCGGAAGTCGGCGATCGAGGCGAAAACCCACCACCAGTGGGCGGCTTTCTACAATGACTGTCTGGCAGATGGGATCGAACACTACCCATTGTGGACGATGGGTATCGACCGCACGCCCGAAGTCATCTTGGCCATACCCCAGTCGGTGGACGCCATTGTCAAAATCCGAATCCAAGCTGCAAGAGACATCATGGAGGTGTCTCGCAAGGGCCTTGAGCAGAAGGCCCAGCAGCTGGACCGGGTCACCAGAGGTCATAATGCCAACATTTTGGACCTCACCCGCGGGGCTTACCCTGAGGATGAGAACCATACTGAGGCTGACCGGCGGTATAATGCCGCCATCACATCCCAGGTAAAAATGGTGAACACGGCTGAGACAGCCCTGAAAACCAAAATGAATGACTTTTCTAAAGTCAACAACCCCACCAAGGCACAGGTCTTAGACCCAGCTCAGGCTCGTGTCGCCAACAAACCCACTCATCAGCCTAAGGCTGCTGCAGAGGGTAAAACTGGCGGCACAAAGAGCAACTACAAGGGAAAAAAACCCATCCCCAACTTCAAATATGACAAAAACAAAAACCAGAATCCCCCTAAGGGAAACGGGAGCAAGCGTCGCCCAGGGCGCCAGGAGGAGAACAAGAAGTAATTCTTGTCCCCTCCACAGACACTACTATCAATGATGACCTGAACTTGTCCATGAACTATGACACTGAACACTGTCTAAACTTGTATCAAATGTCTCACATGTCTCACATGTCTACAATGTCTGAAGAAAATAATAAAACTGACACGTTGAATACACCTGTTGTTTGTGATTTTCTTGAATTTCCGTTGGTAAATGATTGTAATCCTAGTGATAAAAATCAGAATACTTGTGAAATAAATAATCCTGTATCAAATACAACAGATAAGACAAGCACTAGTGTGATAAACCTCTCAAACAAAGCTCTCACAGAACCACAACTCAAAATTCTGGGGAAAGGGCTAAAATTCTGCCCCACACAGTCCAGTGTGGACATGGCTGATGTTAGAAAGGAACTAGACAATTTCCATAATAAGCTTAGAACCAAGCATTATTGGACAAATGGGAAAGGGAAAAAATTCTTAGATTCTAAGAAAAAATCCAAGAAAAAAACTGACAAACAAGGTCTACAGCAACCATCTATTGTAGATGCTTTTGCTGCACAGACCAACCCACCACCTAAACCTCCATATGGGAAACCACAGGAGATTAAAGTGAAAAGTGAGTCCTCTTGGAACCCCCCTGCGGGGTCAATCCCTCTAGAAAATTGGTGTCATGAAAACACCAAGGCTCTAAACAAATCTAGTCAACCCAAGCCCATTAGGGCACATAACATCAGTACGAAAGAGAGGAAAGCCATCAGGGAACTGGCGGCTGATAAACATATCACAATAAAACCTGCTGATAAAGGTGGCTCTATTGTCGTCCAAGACACAATAGACTACATCATTGAAGCCCACAGGCAACTCAATGACACAAAGACTTATCTGAAATTAGATTCTGACCCTACTAACCTAAATCAGAAAAAAGTAGAGAATCTGGTACAGTCAATGCTTGAAAGAAAAGAAATAACAAAAAAAGTAGGGAAAACCCTCCTGGCAAAAAAGCCTAGGACCCCTCAAATTTATTTCTTGCCCAAAATTCACAAAAGCATCAGGCCCCCCCCGGGGAGACCTATAGTTTCTGCCAACAACTGCCCAACTGAGAGACTATCTGCCTTTGTAGATATTTTTCTCAAACCCCTGGTCAGAGAAGGAAAGTCCTTCATTAAAGACACAACAGACTTCATAAGAAAAATTGAAGGTCTGAAAATTGTACCGGGTACCAGTATCATAGGTACACTAGACGTAACCTCTCTGTACACCAACATCCCAAATGATGAAGGTATATCCAGCATTGAAAACTTGTTGGAAAAGGAGAGGGACTGTGAAATAAATCCCAAAAACAGCACCTTAATTGATGCTCTGGGCATTGTTTTGAAAAACAACAATTTTCAATTCAATGGAGACAACTATCTCCAAGTGAGTGGTACTGCAATGGGGACCAGAGTGGCCCCCTCATATGCAAACCTGTTTATGACATCTCTAGAAACTAAACTGATAGAAGGCTATCATTTAAAACCTAGAGTGTGGCTCAGATTCATTGATGACATCTTCTTCGTCTGGGATCATGGAGAAGATGAACTGAAAAAATGGTTAGACTACCTCAATGGTGGACACAATACCATAAAATTCACCTCAGAATGGTCAACCAAGAAAATAAATTTCTTGGACACCACAATTAAAATTCATGAGGATGGAACCCTGTATACTGATCTGTATACTAAACCTACTGCCACCAACAGTTACCTACTGTATGATTCTGCCCACCCTCCTCATGTGAAAAAGGGCCTACCATACAGCCAATATCTCCGCCTAAGGAGTATTTGTCAAGAGCAAAGTGATTTCGAGAAACATTTACTCGAGAAAGAATCCCTATTTAGGGATCGGGGATACCCTGAAGAACTCCTAAAGGAGGCCAAAGAAAAAGCCATGGAAATGGACCGATCTGAGCTTCTTAAGGAAAAGGTGAAACCTATTGGGAAAAAGAAGGAGGAAGATGAACGTATGTTCCTAACCACCACCTTCAGACCGAATTACACCAAACTTGAAAAGTTGGTAAAGTCCAGATGGGATAATCTGGCAGAATCTTGTTCCACCAGACCGCTACAACGGAAAAAACTGGTAATAGGATACAAACGACCCAAAAACCTCAGGGACCTGCTATGCAGGGCCAGGATTGACTACCACCCAATAAGAGATGAAGGCTCTGAGGATGGACCACCCAAGATCAGAAGCAATAAATGCTTAACCCCAGACTGTGATGTATGTCACCGGCTGGACAAATCTGGAAAGATAAAGCAGAGCAAAAATGTCTATAAAGACACAAAGAAAAATATTTGCTGCGAAAGTTCAAATATAGTTTATTGCCTGGAATGCAAAACATGCAATAAGAGATACATTGGGGAGACCCAAAGAAGTGCACAAATCCGAGTAGGAGAGCACTTGAAAGATATCGAATTTGAACGATATGGGAAAAGTGAAGTGGCCTATCACTTCAATAGACCTGACCACCACCGTATGGATGATGTGAAGGTCTACATCTTGGATTTCATTTATGAACATCCACTGTCCAAACATGCCAACAAACTGAGGAAATCAGTAGAATGGAACTGGATACAACGCCTAAAGACTGTAATCCCGCAAGGGATGAACATCATGGAGAAAGGCTTTGGTTAGATGTACCCTGAAAAGGCCTCGTCATTTTTTTCCCCAACACTAAAACACGCTCTAAAGTGAAGTGAAAGGGTCGATGCATTTTTAAATAAATGGACAGACCCCGGTAACAGTCATGTGTGTCAACCACTGGTAAAGGGAAAATATCAATTGAAAGATTGATCCTACACCTAACCTAAAACTATGAGATATAGTTTTGACCAAGTAAATAAGATTCCCTACCTGTAGGTAGGTTGCACCTAGACAGTGCAGCTCCCTCATGTCTGACTGACAAACTAAGTCCTAAATAGGTCACCAATCTGGGTCAGCCCTGAACTGTTACACACACTCCTAGAGCTGTGTAAAAATCAGACTTAGGCTTAAATTAATTCAATTAATTTAACAAACTGTACCCACAAACTCCTGAATGTCTACCTGATGAATCTTGGAATAAGATGAAACATCCTGAACTCAACCAACCACATATTCAGTGCTGAATGTCCATTGTACCAGAAAAAATAAAATTTTGTTTTATTTTTTCTAAAACCCACTTTTTCACCTGTGTGTGAATCAGAAATAAATAAATCTCAATTTGAGAAATCCCAAACTGTAAGTTTCAGTGACCCCACTGATTGCAAAGTAAGGGAACTATTTTATGGGTAAACAAATGTACTAATATTGACCTAAATACAAAGTACAAACCAATGGAATGCCAGCACCTGTGGTCACATGTCAATCAACATGTCAGGGAGCGCCAAAATCGCCTTACCTGGTCAGTTCTGGATGTAGTAGCGGAGTAAACACCTCGTATATTCGAAACCTATACATACTAATACAAACTTAAAGTCTTTACATAATCTCGATAGGGAGATAACTAGTGGATAGAAAATGTTTGTAGGTTGACTACTTTAGTAATTATAATGCTATATTGTTTCTCTCCGTTGTGCTGTTTGCCTAGGATTTCGACTCCCATCAATTTTTTAATTATAAAATTCATTGAAGTGAAAATGCAAGCTGTTTTAATTAAGATGTAAATTTGGATTATAGACCAACACATTTTTTAACAACAGGGGGTGTGGTGAAATTTCGGGAGGACGCATAAAAAATCCCATCGGCTGGCATAACCTATCGAAGGGTCACTTTTTTAGCCCCCTAGAAGGTTTTTTTCCTACCATGTTGTATCGTGCTAAGGTGTCCTTGTCGCACCAGCAGTAGTTGTGTGTGCGGAAGACGTGTGGGCGCTGCCGGGCCGCAGGGTCTACGTTCTTACTGGTGGTGACAAGAAACTTGCCGGGTTGTAACATGTCATTGTTTCAAACGCGTGCAAAGTATGTTGATTCATAGATGGCAGCAGTGTTTAAACTATATCACACATAGAACAATGAGAAGAAGATTACAATTGTGCACAGAATAAAAGTTTTTAATCTGTACACGGTGCACTTTCCGCTTATTACATTGAATAAGGTTTTTGTATTTCAAAGTAGTGCAGAGAAAATACACTCACGCAGATTCGAAAGACAGAATTTCATCTATCTCCTTGGGCGTGTTATGCTGCCCAATGACGGGTATGAAGCGGACGGAGTATCGGTGTTTCTCTACCGGTGGTGTGAACGATGCCATCACGTCATCCAGACTCACGATCATGTGATCCTTCTGTAAGACCAGGCGCAATATCACAATACTGGTACACGTGGAAAACGTGACAGAAAGCTACATTAGTTTCATTAGATTTTGTCTGTTTTATCTTTTTATGTGCTCACTAGCAACACTCAGTTCTGACATTATCTCTAATCTAGTAGCATTGTCTCTATAGGGTTCTATATGCAATATCATGATACATGATACATGGTATACGGTATAGCCGTGATAGCTCCAGGTATCAAAGGATACCTGGGTACAGGGGTCTTGAAATTTGTCTTACATACCAAATAGGATCTTCAATAAGTGCATGTCATTGGCATTGCAAAGAGGTAAGTTGTGATGTGAAGTTTGTACAATGCCGTCTACTACTTACCATAAACTGTGATAAGTTGAGGCCTTCAACTTTGCCAGAGTCCAGGATCCCGATGTATACGGTGCCGCCATCTCCCGTGTTGAGGAATGCATTTATAGCCCTGAAATTCAATAAAGGTGCAGGACCTATACAAAGATTGAAGTGTCGTGGCATTACACCATCAAATAGTTTCGTGGCATTACACCATCTAATAGTTTCGTGGCATTACACCATCAAATAGTTTCGTGGCATTACACCATCTAATAGTTTCGTGGCATTACACCATCTAATAGTTTCGTGGCATTACACCATCTAATGTATCTCTATATTAGATTATCAGAATGCATATTGATCAGTCTCTTCCACTTTCACTGAACATGAAGGTTTTTGTACTTCAAAGTTTAAGTAGAGCAGATCACCAGGCAGGTCCCTGAGATCACTAATCGGTGAGACATACCTTGATATCGGAGCACGGGTTCGACTCCCAGGCAGCTTTGACTGAGGAGGTATATCTTCCATTGTGAGATTTTTGTGAGCCTTAAACTCATGAAAGTGGTCTTCTTCAAACGGTACATCCGACCCAGCCACATAATACCTTTTTCGTGTTCTTCGACCACCAGGAGGCTGTTCGCCACTTGACGCCATGGTTCTGGAGATAAAAGTAAATGTGTTATTTAAAGAGAAGACTCAACTTGAAGAGTCAGCAGGTCTACAGAGCAGCATAGTGGGCAACGTCACAGGGTCGGGTCCAGGAAAGGGGGGGCGGGAGGGGGGCATGTGGCACGCCTATTTTTCTGTGCATTTTAGTGTAACTTGTTTCGACCCCCCAGATTTTGCGCCACCCACCCCCGACCTTTCCCAAATTCCTGGATCCGCCCCTGCGTCATTATGTAATAGATAGACTATGGTTATGAAAGGGTATGTAGAATTAACCACAGCAATGTGAGACATGGTCTATCTGATGTGACAGGGGATGTAGCTCAGTGGTAGAGCACCCACTTCAGAGTGGGAGGCCCCGGGTTTGAGTCCCAGTGTCTCAATCCTCGAAACGTCATTTTAGAAAAAAACAAAAAGTGTCCCTCACACTGGCGGAGACACCAGTACCGTACCCGGTATGGTGTGGAATCATGCATGGTCGCAAGTTTTAAATGGACCATATTTAATTATGACCCCCACACCAAGGGCCTATTTTCAATTTTTTTTATGAACCCTCCCCCAAATCCACCAAGCCCCCCCCCCTCCCACTCCCAGCTGGCAATAAATAACTTGGCCCCTAAGTAGTACTACTAGTAGTAGCTCTATCATGATCATGATGATCATCATCTAGCACTTAGTTATTTAGTAGTCTACTCTAGTAGGGGGGGGGGGGGTGAATCTACTTTTCTTCAAGGACAGGCTCAAACTATGCATTAGGGTCCAAAAACACGGGCAATCACAAAAATATTTTTTTCGGACCCCTGAACGTGGGGTCCGAAGATCGGCCTAATAGTGAGAAAACAGCCAAAATTCAGGCTTTCAGATTCCTTCTAAAATCAAATCATGTCTTCATGAAAATGGTCAGAAACCTTCATATGGGACCCAAAGAGACCATCTAAAGTCATATTGTTGTGATTATAGAGGTGTTAACCCCTCTGGGGAGGTAGCTCGTCCTGGGTAAAATACCGATAAATCAGCAATTTTGAAGGCATTTGCTCCCTTTAATTCATTCACATCCTCAGGACACCTAATTAGGCAGATTAAACCCTTCTGGAGGGTCCCTCTTTCTGTTAACTCCCCTCTATAACCCCCCCCCCCCCAGCATGTACCAATAGCCATCAGATAACTCTCCCCCCCCCCCCCCCCCAATACTGAAATAATGTATTAACATAAGACCTGTCTCAATTTTCAATTTTCAATTTATCTGTTTATTATTCTGAATGTACAGTCTCCAAACAAATGCAGATATCAATTGCACACTCAGCCGGACACAAAATGGCATTCATTGTCCATTATATACAATATTCTATTTCATGCAATTATATTACTCACGATGCCATTTTTTAGCTTAATGAACCAAGAGTTAAAAAACTCTTTGGGATGATATTACTGGGGGGGGGGGAAGGGGGGAGATGGATGAAGTGATGAATAGCTTATATATCTAACAGTCAATTTTATAATTTATCAACTATGTCCATGACGGAAAAACATACCTTTGTACTGAATAATTTATTACCTATTACTGTTATTTTTAAACTAATTGTAATATTACAATACATCAAAGAACTTTTGGGGACTAAGGTTTTACCATAAAAGTGTTATATTACACTTTTTAGGAAACTTCTATTCTAAACTCACCCACCTACCCACCTTCGGCTCATAAATACCCTTTTTTAATCAGCTGGTTATATTACATTCATTAATTTTTATATACAGTCATTATATTACAACTATATAAAAGTTTTGCTAGGCGTTATATTACAACCATGTCACATAAAAATAAAACACTGAAGCAAGTTATAATATTACAATTTACTCCAGTTTACAGTTATATTACTGCTGTATAATAAATTTACTGCTGCAGTGCAGCATAAATGTCATCTACTGCATCATTCGTGAATTGTAAATCATATCTCCACTTCTTGTCAAAGAACATCTTCACTAGACCTCTTAATTTTACTTTAAAGATTTTTTTGCTCTCT
The DNA here is from genome assembly GCA_947462335.1 of Harmothoe impar. Taxonomy (NCBI): domain Eukaryota; kingdom Metazoa; phylum Annelida; class Polychaeta; order Phyllodocida; family Polynoidae; genus Harmothoe; species Harmothoe impar. The sequence goes on along the minus strand of OX381712.1, from coordinate 50,491,627 downwards.
GCATTTCTTACTGTAGATGTGATTAAATTCCATTCATGGAATGCAGCATTCGGAGGAGATTTCCTCACTCTTTCTGTAAATGCTAGATACATCTTTACTAAAGGTCCATCTGCTGCTCTTGTCCTTCTATTATTTACTAATTCAACACCATTTATTGTTATTAATCTATATGTTAGTACACCTTGTAGATATTTTCTTCTCAAATCAACTGGAAAAATCTTTGCATTTGTATGTAACTTCTTGACAGAAATCTCTTGTGGGTCATATACCTGATAACACACTCTTAGTGCATTATTTTGCAATACCTGAATTTTCTTTTGATCTGTAAAACTCAATCCTGAAAAAAATAGATTGCTATTATCTATATACGGCAGTATCATTGTTTTCAGAATTGTTAATGCTGTATTAACATCCAAACATGCTCTAAAGTGACTTAAAATCCAAATTTTATGATTTAACCTACTTATGGTTTTATTCAGCTCAAATTTAAATGTTAATTTTTGATCAAGAATAATTCCCAAGTATTTATATTTCTCTACTCGTTCAAGTTCTTTTCCTTTAACTAAAAGTGGCATAATCATGACATCCTCTTCATATGTATATAACATAAACTTGGTCTTTGTAGCATTTATTGTTAGCTGGTTTACATCACAATATCCTACTAACATATCCAGATCTTTTTGTAATTTTTCTTTTATATGTACTACTGACCTACCAGATACATACAAAACTGTGTCATCTGCATACTGCAAAATATTACTATTCATTCTTAATTTAGACAAGTCATTCACATATAAAATAAATAACAAGGGTCCCAGAATGGATCCTTGAGGGACACCATATGAAGTCTTTAACCAATTTGAATGTACTCCATTAGCAATTGTTTTTTGCGATCTGTTTTTTAAATAATCTTCAAACCATGTTATTACACCTAGAGAAAAACCAAATTGAGGTAATTTCTGTATTAACCTCTCATGATTTATAGTATCAAAAGCTTTCCGGTAATCTATGTAAACAGCTCCTACATATTCTCCTTTATTTAATGAGGAAAAGATATCCCTTGTCAGTTTTATTACTGTATCTTGGGTACCTCTTTTTGCTCTGAAACCATTTTGTTTGTCTGTTAACAATGCATTTCCTTCCAGGTATGCTGCTGTCTGTTTATGGACCATTTTCTCTAGGATTTTTCCTGTTATAGGCAATAAAGAAATTGGCCTTAGATCACTTACATTGCTTGGATTGTTTACTTTTGGAATTGGGGTAATTTTAGCCATTTTCCATTTCTCTGGAAAAATTCCTGTTGATATAGATAGATTTATCACATACAAAAAGTGTTCACTCATACCTAAGAGACATTCTTTCAGCACTTTTGCTGATAAATTATCAAAACCCGACGATTTTGTTATATCAATTTCTTTTAACTCTTTGATCAGATCTTCATTTTCAACATTCTTGAAAACAAATTCATCATTCAATTGTTCAATATTATCAACATTGTCAACATTGATGTCTTGAGCATCATTTGCTATTTGTATCTCTGATGCTAGATTTTTCCCTATATTAGCAAAGAACTCGTTTATGTGATCTGCTGCTCCCTCATTTGGAATATCATCCCCCAACTCATCTATTAAATTTAGACTAGCTGCCTTTGCACCACTAGGTAGTAACTTTCTTAATTGCTCCCAAAATTTTTTTGGGTCATTTTTATGTTTAAGCAATTGACTTTTTACAAAACTGTCATGGGCCCTTCGGTTCTTTGCATTTGATCTATTTTTTAAAAATTTGGCTATTTCCTTATCTTCTTTTTTATGAGTCTTACTAGCTCTTTTCAGAGCTAGATCTCTGTCCGCCATTAATTGCATCAGCTCAGGGCTCAACCATTCAGGTTTCTCCCTTCTAAAAGAATTGCGCTTTATAGGGCAACGCTCATCTAAATATTCTATTAGACGATCATAAAATATTTTCCATGCCTCATTGGGATTTAAACATGCAAAAAATATTTCCCAATTTAATCCATTCATGTACCTCATTAATTCCTCATAGTTATATCTTCTATAAGTTCTGCCCATGAAATCTGCACTTGTTCCACCTCCTTTTTTAATTCTTTTTCTTACTATGTAAACTGGGACATGGTCACTAATGCTTTTCTCAATAACATCTGCACTAGGCATAACTCCCATGTTGATTGGTATCATATTTGCATCAGCCACATCATTCATATTAGTGAATATTAAGTCTATAACTGCACTTGAATATAAGGGCCTAGTAGGAGTATGTATATATTGCATCATTCCAAAAGCTGCCTCAATTAATTCAAACCTTTCTTTTGCTTTTGAATTTTTACTGTAATCAATGTTCATATCTCCGCCCAAAATGTAATCCACGTTCTTTTTTCCTTCTAATTTTTTTACTTTTGCCAGGGCTTTAATTATATGTAAGAAAAATTTGTCTTTATTTCCAGATGGTGGTCTATAGACATTTAATATGTAAATTTTCCTGGTGAATGGTAGGCTTATTTTTAGTGCTAGGATTTCTATATCCTCATTCATTACATTCAAGTCTGGATCACACAATACTTCATGCTTTAAATTAGTTTGTACTAAAGTTGCTATGCCTCCAGCTTTGTTTACGTCCCCTTTATCATTCAAATAATTCCTATCTAATCTATGTGTGACAAAACCTTCAATACTGAAAATATCATTTCCCATATCAGGCTTTAGCCATGTTTCTGATATATTAATTACATTCGCATTTAAACTCTCCAAAAATTCATTAACCGTCACAGATTTTGTTGAATTTAAACTTTGCGCATTCCAAAACACTGTTTTTAGACCTTTTACTTTTCCAGTCATTGTAATTGCTGTGAGCTTAACTTTGCTTCAATGCATAATCCATTTAAGTCTGATATGGATAGCACATGATATGATGATGATTTGATGAGGGGGGGAGGGGGGATGTTAAACGATAGCTCGTTATTGATAGTTGTATGTTTCATAGGAACGATATGAAATAGTAGCTACAACTACCCAGTTGAGACAAATTAATTTCAATGTATTTACATTTATTATTCTGTGTTACAAAGCACACATTTTTCATTATAAATACAAAATTATTCATTCAGTAACTACATCAACCACTGCAAAGTTGAAAATAGTCTTATAATATGTTTCAATCAATTAATTAATCAATTTCTTATACTAATTATAGTCAAGAAGCCATGTTATTACAGCTTCTGACTATAAAGTCTTATAGATTTACATCTTAAATCTAGGTCAATTATTTATACAATTAAATTAAATTAAATTAAACTAATTACACTCATCATGTCATAAAATAAAGAGTTCTTGAATTCTTGAATCCTTGATCCACAGTTCAGGCCTCTCAAACCACGACATCTAGTCTAAGCAGGCATAGCTTTACTTAGTTGTTATCACGTATTATACCGGTAAGTATAAGCAAGTATTAAACCTACTGTCTGTTATATTACAAACCTACTACCGGTATTTTTGATTATCGCCAGCCATTTGCCACTAGTAATTATTCTTCTTCTTGGTACCGCCAACTACATCCAATTGTAATTAGTATTAGTGCTTTGTGTTATATTACACTTAGCACTAACAAAGTTCTCGCAGCCTTGGAGTTTTAAGTCGCCAAGCGTGTTATTACACTCAGCTACTTACACTCCTTGAATTACTTACACTCCTTGAATTACTTGGATTCCATTAATTCCTAGTACATTCGAAGCATATTTTACTATTGCTTTGTTGATGTCTCTAGCCCACCAATTCTTCAATTGCTCATTTGGCATGTAACCATTCACTAACAGCTCATAATGAATTTTCATTTTCTTCTTTCTGTAGTGTTGTACCTCATTTCCAGTCCAGGGAGTCGGCATGTGTAAATTCTTGTTAAAGCTAACAATTCTCTCATTGATGACCACTATGGCTACATCTAAATTAAATTGATCTTCCTCTGTGAAATCACAAGCTGGGGCATATGCTCTCAAATCCAGCGTGGTAATTGGGCACATAGAGACATGGTAGGGAGATCCTAGTTCTTCCAATCTCTTCTCTAGTGTATCTATTTGTCCCCATAGATTATTTCCTAATTCATGCCTATCTCTTGACACCAAATTAATTACCCTCTCCAATGGGGCTTCACTGTTAACCTCTCTGACTATTAAGTCATTGATGCCAGCTGTTAGAATCATGTAGTCTGTAGGTCTCTCCTTCAGTAGCTGAATCATTTCATCACCAACACTAAGTAGGCCCTCCTGTTCATAGACATGCCCTGTAATTGACGATGTGATGTTGTCAATTGCCAATAATTTATCAAATATTTCCTCCTCAACTCTGCCATCTGACACTATTTGTACGTCAAGCGCTGCCATGTTGACACTGGAGTGACACCGAGTGGCGCCAAGTGACCGCTGTAATTTGAGTTTTCTTCTTGTCTATTGAAATGTGGCCCTATAACTCTCCTTTGATTGTTGCACCGAGTGTTCATAAGTACCTAAAGTGTTATATTACACTTCAAATCCCTTTAAATTCTTAGTATTCAGGCTTAATCCTATCTTCGTCACGCTACTTTGGGAATGTTTGTTGATGCCGCCATTGTTGCTAGGTGCTCCGCAGTAAATGTTGACGCGGTCAGTTTTAATTTTCAAAAATTTCATCGGCTCAACTTTAATTTGATTAAAACAAACCCCAAATCTATAGATTATTTTTAATTCCCCTATTAATACTAGTTGCATGCATACCAATCCGTTTTATTACAGTATCGGCGTCTAATTACAAAGTTTTCCCGTTGCTACGTTGCCTAGTAACCGCGGAGTTGTTGTTTACAACATGGCTTCCATCTACTTCCGGTTCGCCGTGAGACGAACCGGCGTATTAGTAAATTCGCTTCTAATATACGTTATAAATTTTTTTCAGCGCTATAAAATGAGTCAATGCTAGATTAATACATTGTTTAACTGTGGTAAAAAAAGTAAAATTTATAATTGAGACGATTACTCGCAATCACCATTTTCATTTACCGAAGCTCCCTGCGAATGTCCATAAGCATAACACCAAACTTGTTTTGCCCTTTCCCGCTGCTGGCTTTGGCTTCCTTTGTGAAGATGTAATGACCCTTACCCCATACCCTATCCCCTGTGGCTTCTTCTAGTGGCTTCACTGTAGCAACTAACTTGTTTCTCAGATCTTCATGTGTCTGGTACTTCACCAAATTAATGGCCTTCAGCTCATCAACTTTTGTTGCTTTCCAGAGATCATTTTCAGGAATTGCATCACCGACCGACTTTATCAATTTTCCACACTTCAATTGAAGAATCTTTTTTCCTTCTTCTGGCTTGTTACAAACTTGTGACTTCTTGTAGAAAAAAGCTTGTTCATTTGACACAAACTTCCTTCCTTCATATTCAATCTCCCTTTCATAGTGATTAGATAAGTAGGCATGCTTACTCTGAAAAATTATTGCATTCTCCACCTCTCTCACAAATGCTTTTTCAACTGTCAGTGCCTCTGGAAGACTTCCAAGATCCCTCGCCATGTCATATTTTTCTCCATCTAGGATGATATTTTTCCCAGCTATCTTGATCTTCATTTTAAGATCTTTTCCAAGATCTACGATTCCTTGTGCAGCTTCTCTGACTTCTTTCTCCTCATCAGTTTCATCTTCAACTAACAGGAATTTACGACATTTGTCAATGTTTCCCATGTCAAATCTTCCAGCATATGCCAAGTCTCTCCTCTCCTCATTTACAAAGGAGATTAATACCTTTCTAGGCCTAGCCAAACCACGAAATTTCCCAACCCTATTGATTGAGACAAAATCATGATAGAAGTTGTTTCCTGAAGTAAGCAGGACATCAGTAAGATCATCTCTAAGATTTTCATTCTGAATCTCCGGCATCTTGAGCATGACAAGATTCCTCTTCTTGTTGTTGTCTTTCACTTCTGCTTTTACCGTTGTTTTAACTTCTTTCAACTCCTCTTTTACTACTTGAGCGATGCACTCTTTGACCATCTCTCTAATCTCTTCCTTACTAGCCCCTGTTTTTAAGTCTTCTACTTGCTTGACTCTATCAACTAACTCATCAAAGTTGACTTTCTTCTGAGCATCCGCTGTTTCTATCTCTTCAAAAAGCCGGTCATGCCTCTCCTGAGATTTTTCAATCCCTTCAGCTAAATCCTTTACTTTTCCTAATTTTTCTTCAGCAGCAGTTATCCTTGCAGTCAAATCTACCAGCTTGCTCACCTTCTCCTTTATGTCCTTATTATCCTTTATGATAGTAGGGACCACAAGCGAATTTGAAGGAAAGGGAATAAAATTATTTTTCATACATGACCAGAAAGCTAAGAATATTGGGATTTCAGAAATATTAGTCTGGTTATCATGAGATAAAATAAGAAACTGTAGTCAAATTTCTCCAAGAAAAACTTATAAATCATTTCCCCAAAGATCAGACCAAATCTGCTAGCTGCTCTTTGTGACCAATATATCTTCATGGGGGCAATATTTATGTTACCACTGTATCAGGTACACCTTTATATACCATTCACAATCAAAATTTGATAGAGTGTATCTCTCATATATTGAGAAAAAGCATTATTGCTTGATAAATCCATACCTGTCTGTTATTGTACCATGCTGTCCCCTGGTCAGACCCAAAGGCACTGAGGCCTGACTAATAACCTTTAGTCTCAGAGTGGCACTCACCAGTAACACAGCCCCAGAGCATGGTTTAATAGGCACTGGGGGGTGAGGTGGGATGGAGTGGCTATTCACCTAGTATTTTGGATAGGGTGGAGGGTGAGTTGATTGTTATGGTATTTGGGGGAGGGGGTTAGCCCAAGGATTTTTTCTTGTAAAATCAATATTTATTTTGGGCTCATCTAATGGGCTTAAAGGAGATTGCAGGTCTGTAGCAGACTTTCCAATCTATCTTATTGTGCAATTCCCATAAGGCCACACTTTTTTTTTTATTTGGGTTACGAACACCTCAATAATTTACCAAAGCACGGAGGACGAAATGAGAGAAATAAAAAATAAAATAAAAGTTGGCCCATGGGTATTTTATTTATTTGCTATACGGAAAGCTTCAATATCCCAATGACGGAGGGAAAAATAAAATAAAATCCACAAAAGAAAGAACGATCCAATATTATGAATACATTATTTTCAAAGTGAACAGAAATATTGAAAAAAAGTACTTCAAAAGTTTGTATTCCCATTTAACCTAAATGAAAGGTAGATGGTTGTTTTCCTGTTGATTTTAGCTTTCCATTGGTATATCATACTACATATATTTTATTTTTTTCTTTATTTTGTTTTCTCTGGAATAGAGATCGGAGGGAATAAAAAGAAAGTGTAAAGTCCAAATTTTATTTTTATTCCAATTTTGGCCTTTCCTAGTGCGGCGGGCCCGTAACCCAAATAAAAAAAAAAGTGTGGCCTAACCACCAAGGTTATTATTTTTATAAGCAAATTTGACATTTCCATGGAAATGTCCTGTTTAAGGGTGAAATATTCAAAATTAAAATGACTTTTCGCGATGGGGGTTAGTTCAGAGGGTTTTATGGATTTCTGCTATATCAGAATTATATAATGTCATTAAATTCTCTGTAAAGAGAGCCCCCGTATAGCCATATAGCAGCAGTTGATTTCTGATGACCTCAATAAAAACACTCGACCTGCCACCTTCAGGGTCTTGTGGTCCCTACTGATAGTGTGAACCTTTCTTGAGGGCTTCCTGTTCCTTTTAACCACCCCCTATGACCCCCCTCCATCGCATGCCCACCCTCACCCCGAACTAATAGCCATGAAATAACCCCCCCTTCTTGCCTCCATATTACACAGTACAATCATCAGCCCAACCCTCCCTCAATATGGCACAGTGCACAGCATTGCCTCTCATGCTATGTATCATGCCTGGGAGTGGGACAGTGGTGTGGTTAAAAGAAAGGGCCCAAAGCCCCCCCCCCCCCCCCCCCAAAAAAAAAAAAAAAAATAGCTGGGTCCATGAGATCACCCTGGTGACCTGAAACAAACCTTCTTTCTTTTTTTGGCTTAGGTGTATCTACTACAGCTGGTAGAGGGATACTGTATTTCAAGTCAAATCTTGGTTCAATATTCAAGATATGTATTCATCTGTCCTCAAAGTTTGATACTAGGTTCTACCAACTTACCTGTTTAATACCCCATATAGGGGATGGCATAGGGCTATTAAGCACCAGACCTATGTTTTATTTTTTGGAAATACAAGATCTCCTATGCTTAAGCACTTGTGGGGGCTGGGACGCATCCCACTCAGCCTGCGGCTTTGTGGGATACTGCCCAAGCCCCCACTTGTGAAATACAACAGAGCCGGTATCAATGGGCGTTGGCATTTGTCTATATATTTTCATATGATTATCTGAATATTAAAGCAGCACCCTCAGATGTTGCATGTATGCCAGTCTTTGACAAAATCTGATCTTTAGCATTGCAAATGAGGTATCAGGGTTACCTACCCCTCCCCATAAAATAATTGCAGGGTTTATTTTTGGCTTCAATAATATTTAGGGTTCAAAGTATCTATTAAACACCTCAGAGAAATTAATTAAATAATTGTCTCTTGTCTTATGTCTAGGATACTAACCATGCAAGGTGTAGACTGAAAGATATGGACACCAGTCCTTATTTTGAGTCATTTGCAGGCTCCCCCACCCCCTCAACCCTCTACCATCCATCATTCTATGCATTTAACCACTTGGTTAAGGAGGAGAGTCAGGGTTTTTATTTATTGTTGTGTTAGGTTATTAGTGATGTTAATATTAGATCTCTGCTATGACTATTATATAATAACTGTGTATGATAAGTGTAACAACATGAAGCAGTCATCTTGACTATGAATACACATGGGATGAGGTACCGTACCGTCGCAATTAATCGCCGGGGCGCTCTTTAATTTGGCGGGGCTCTTACACAGGTGCTTATAAAAGACAGGCGCTTATTCAAGGTCATGATTTTAGTGCTTAAGAAACATTTGGGTACTCCTATACCCCCGGCGCTTATTCAAGACCGGCGCTCTTTCAAGACCAGGCGATTTATCGCGAGGGTATGGTACTAGGCATAAAATGGAGGGGGGAGGGGGGAGGGGGGAGGGGGGGTTGTTACCATTGGTAGGGTAACTCAAAATGAATATAGAGACCTTTGAAAAAGGTATTATCTATCTGATCTAAACTTATTTTAATATGTTGACAATTCAAATATATTGAAGCAAAGGCCCTCCAAAATTTGGGTTATATTCATCTTATTCCCTATAATTCAGCTTAAAATTCGACTAATGACATTTCATTGGGCAATCTTCCCCAAATATGATATTGTACTAACATTTAAGCAGGATTTAAAATATGAAAAAAAGGTGAAAACGGAAAAAGGACTACTAGTCCCTACCTTGCACAACCACTGAATGCCTTGTTGACAAGGCTCACTATGCTTATGTGTACCATGGTTACCAGTGGCTCTGACCAATCAGAGTCCAGGGATTTAGTCTATGACCTCACTTCCTGTAAGCAATCTCCTAGCAGAGTGTTGCTTGACTTCCTAATATGGGAAACTATCTTAGAGCAGATGTTTAGGACTTAGGAGAATCTATGTGAGAATCATCTGGACCCAGTGAATGATAGGGGGGCCCTCCCTGACACTGTAGTTAGTGCAGTGTGGGTGGTACAGTTAGAGGTTTCGACTTGAATGTCTCATCAAGTGTGAATTATTTGGAGAATGTTTAGATTGATTATTTCCTCATCACATTCCCAAGGGTTATATGTTAGTTGAACTATGAAACAAAGGTGGGACTTGCTTATGGCTGTTAGTGTCAAGTCAGTCTAGTTTTGTTTATTTTATTTTGATCTGATGTTTTGTCTGAACATTAGGTGTCAGTGATTTAGAATAGTCTAATTTATGGAGGGAATCAAAAATAAAAAGTTCAGTAGTGTGGAGTGTGACTTAGATTGGTACACATTATTGGGTGTCACTAGATAAATAAGGCTTAGTTTATTTATCTTGGCACACATGCAAAAGGAGGATTGATGGTGGGGGCCACAAAATTAGTGAGTGGCCTATGTGACAACAATGAAGCATAGGGTGTTTTGGTTGGACAATGTCCGCATGGCGTGAGTGACATGTAATTTCTGTGCCTAGGTATGTGGGACTCTCATGGTTTGTATCTTGTTGGAGAGACGGATTATTGAGAGTCGTGGGCCTAGGCCTAGATTAGTCTAGTAGATTTAACCCATTCGGTGTGATGCTACAGAAGCGGTGCATCCACCGTCGTTCCTCCACATTTAGTTCCGTGATTCCGGCAGGGGATCTCGGTGGGCTTTTTATGAAACTCAAGACTGTAATTTCTAAGCCGTTCCATCTAGATGGTTGTTGTGGAGGAGGGGGGCATAGGTTGTAATGTCTCCCAACCGGTTTGTCGCGGTTGTGGTCTATGTCCCCATGGTGACCCTGAAATCGGTCCATTATCCGTTCCAGGGTCTGGCCAACATATTGTATACCACAGGATTAGCAAGTTATGGCATAGATTATGTTGGCGGTTTGACAGTTGACTGAGGTCAGAGTCCTGAACTTTCTGCCGGTAGTGGTCGACTGAATGTTAACCACTCTTGTTAATTTTTGGACAGTATCTACAGTTCAGAGGAGTGTTGCACAGGTACTTTCTAACGTGTGGGACCTTGGTGGCAGGGGTCTTTTGGCTGGTGGAGGCTCTCGCTAGTTCGTCACCCAGGCTTTTGTTTCGTCTGTTGCCAAAGACCAATTTGTGCTCGTGAAACTCTCGGGTTGTTTTGGTCTTTTTCATTTGGTCCCAATTTTCTGTGAGGATTTGTTTTATAGGGGGGTTGTGGGGGTATATAGGGGGGGTTGTGGGGAAATATGAAAAAAATTGGATCATGTCACTTTAGTTTAAGAGTTTACCAAAAAGAGAGAAATCAGTACCCGAAGATCGCAGGTTAATATAACATGGAAGGAAAGACATTTTAAATTTCTTTTCGAAGGAGACATGTATAGCCCTCCTCTTATGTCTGTATAGGGTAAGGGAGGAGGTCTGGGCCCCCTCCATACCCCCCACCCCTCTTTTAAACACACCACTGTCTTACTCCCAAGACAGGCTAAGGTGTCTGTGAATAACTATTGATGTTCAAGATCCTGACATTCTGAGTACAGTGTAATATAGAGGCGAGGCAGGGGGGGGGGGGGGGTCATGATGATCTTTTATGGCAGTGTAAGGACTTGATTGTAAATGCCTTCAAAAAAGCTGATTTATCGGTATTTTACCATGGACGCACCCCTTGAAGGCTTGATCCCCAGAGGGGGAAACACCCCTATAATCACAACAATATGACTTTAATTGCTCTCTTTGGGTCCCAACTGAAGGTTTCTGGCCATTTTCATGATGGCATGGGGAGGTTTGAGTAGGAATCTGAAAGCCTGAATTTTGACTGTTTTCTCACTATTTGGCCGATCTTCGGACCCCACAAACGGTACGGGGGGGGGGGGGGGGTCACAGGGGTCCGAAAAAAATATTTTGGTGATTTCCAGAGTTTTGGGTCCCAAATGCAGTTTGAGCCTGTCCATAAAACGTACGACAAAATTAGCGATTTGACACCCCCCTTACTCTACTAGTCTCTGGTCTAGATCATTCTTAATTAGACTCTATATTTCAAAGAAGGTCCGATCGCCGGAAGTTGACCCCGGATGTGTCAAAACGGACGTTGATTTCAGTTGCGAGTTTGACAAAATTCCCAGACTTATGTTTTTCATAAAGGCTATCCCGTTTCCTGGCTTCTTTGTCTCATACCAATCGGTTGTGTGCATTTAGTGAAGCCTTAATATGTAATGATCATGGCACGACTCTCTCTCTGATTCCCAAAGATGAAAAAGTTATTAAAATGTTTGCATTTCCAGCAAGCACGCACCTCCGCTGGATTTGCCAGCAACCAGCAATCACAGCAGCACTGGAGCGCCCACCTTGATTAAAACGTGAACTAAAACTTGGTGGCAGTTTCGTATTCTATATACATCCAATACCTGCACACAATCCGTATTAATTGGTGTAGATTTAACTACAATGAGCGTAATAAACAAACATGAATTTGTCTGGCATACTGATACTGGAGTGAAGCTGTCCCTCTGGATGCTGCTTGGTTACGTCATTAACGTCACAGGTTACTAAGTAGTGCGTCCTGAACGTGCAGACGCTTATAGACGCTGCCCCGCATGCACCGGGTGCCACCAGTACAATTTCCCGCGCTTCATCGTGGGAAGTCTGGAGAAAGGGGGAGGGGGACGGGGGAGGGCGGACTGGGTAGTCATGGCTTGAGACTGTGTGCCCAACACTACGACGCCTACGTAGCCTCCGTGGAGCGAAGGGAGTAGGCCTAGAGAAGAAGGCCCCCAGACTAGGACTGGGATGGTGGTACAGTTGTAGGTCTATGTGCGTACATAAAGGGGGGTGCAGAGGGGTCCCCCCCTCAGGTCGCAAGGTCGTTTTTTTAGACCCTTTATCCTATAATCAAGTTTGTGCAAAAGTCACCAGGTCGCTTAAATTATTGCCCCAGGTCGAAAAGTCGCATGGAAAACGGCCGAAAACGGCCCAGGTCGCCAGGTCGCCAGGTCGCCGAAAACCCCTCTGCAGTCACATAAAGTAGGGGCCAGCGTCCTACTAAAACTGGGGGCTGATTTGTCCTCATTTTAGGGTGTTTTCCCGCAAAAAGGGTGGCGTTCTGGTGGGATTTTGCCCCCTCCCCCGGTTATAAGCCTATTATAGTAGTAATAGTACCTAGGGTTGCTATTTTCTACATGTGGAGGCCTAATACAGCAGGGCCACAGTCCCAGTCACATCATTCAGTGTGGGCCAGATATGCCAGCTACATGTGTAGGCCTACTAGCAGTCTGGAGGAACGAATCATGTAGCCTACCAGGGTCTGGGGGTGCCCCTTACCGATTCTGGCTTTGATTGTTTGAAATTGAATGATCCGAGAATTTATGTTAATGTAGGCCTAGGTAGGCTAGGGTCTATATGATGCATCGGACAAGTAGGCATACACACATAAACTATGATAAAGCGGTAGGTATAAACTGCTGGCATGTCATAGGCCTACAATGCAGATAGGTATACCGGCCTAGGCCTACAACTTAACTTGCACATCTAATATTGTAATGTGTATGCGTTTTATACATAGGTGGGTAGTGTTAGGTAGCTGCTTGGGTTACCATAACTAGTAATTAGGAGAACGCCTGGAGTAGAGTTGACGATGGAGTTTATTGAGTATAAGTGCTATTGAGGGTGGTACACCGAAGAACCCTCGCCAGGCACGTCCGGTAGATATTATGTATGTCTATAGAGTGCTGATCTCGCTGGTCGGCAGGTAAGATATACCTGCCTCACAGCGATGTCATCATACCTTGCCTGGATGGCGACATGGTGTTCTGGGGCGCGATCACGACCCACCCTCCCACCCAGGGTGCAGGGTGCATCCAGGGGGGGGGGGGGGAGGGGAGCGCACGAGTCGCCCAGACACCAGCACCCTCCAGGTGTGTGGCAATCCCCACACCTAGGGGCGAAGCTCCAGGTGTATGAGGATTGCCCCACCAAGGGTCACTGAGTGCACCGCGAGGGCCTCACAGTGCATTATTGTGAAATGTAGGGTTTCAGCGCGTCCACCAGCACCCTGACACATCCCCACACACCCACTCAGCTCCTGGTGAGTGTATCACAGTGCATGGGTGTGATATGAACCTGTAGATAAGGGAAGGTGTGTGGTGGACAACTGAAACCACCATCACTTGAGATGGTTCTTGGTCTAGTCGGGTGGCGACGGCAGTGTGTGGTCAGCAACTCGTATTGGCCCATTGGGTCTTTAATTTTTGAATTTTGATAGTATGTTTTTAAAATTCTGGTACCGGTACCTAGAGGCGTTTAGGACTTGCCGTAAGCTTGAATTTGTTTAGTTGAGATTTTCTAAATTTGAAAGGTCTTAAAATTTTAAGTGAACAATTAATTCAAGTTAAGGCAGAGTTTGGGAAGTCCCATGTTGATATTTTTGGGCAAGAGTTGTAGTATTTGACAGACTGTCGACGCCAGGGTTTTGTTAATTTATGATAATAAAAAAAGGTTGCTTAACACAAGAAATGGTATAAGCATTGAGTTAATGGTTTGACTTTGTTTGCTGTGTAGGTCTTGACAAAAGGACCAGTAAAAATAATTATTTCGTGCACACGAAATTCACCAGGTGGCTGGTGATAAGTTTTGGTATGTATAAACTGAGAACTCTAATCATAATTCCAGAGGCCTCTCTAAGCTAATTAAAATGTCCGTGCGCGAGCATGGATTGAGACCTTTAGGTCTTTTAAGTCTTGAGGCGTGGCTACTGGCAAAACAAATGCAAACCGTATGAATAAAAATAGATATAACAATTTGAGCCCTGACCCTTCTGGCCTTTAGTTTTTGAAGGCGCTGACCTGGTCACCTTACCGGTAGTTTTTATAAAGGCAATTGTAACTAAACAGTGACCGGGTATTTTAAATCTCAATTTTTCTTTTTGGAAAATGGTCAAAAGGTGTTTGAAAAATGGTCTTTAGCGCGGGCCAATTGTCAGTGGGCTCAAATAGGCACTTCCAGTGCAAGGCATCAAAGCTGTAAACCAGGCATGGGAGCTGGGTGGGTAGCATCCAGGTGCCATGACATGGGTACAAGCTACACCAAAAAGATGATAGTTGGGCGCCTCGTCGGGGTCGCCGAATGATATAAAATACTTATGGTAATAAAAATGAAATATGTTGAGATATGTATCTAACTTGACACAAAGGTGTTCACAAGTAATCTAGACTAGGGGATATACACAAATGTGGCTTCCAGGAGGAATAGCCAAAATACTGAGATATGACCTTTGTGGGCGACATGGGTCTTATATTCCTGAGTATCTATCCTGTTTCAATCAGGATCAGCCCAATATCAAATCAGTTCACATAAAAAGGTATTACTACTTGGTAAATATGATGATCATAAAGGCATGCATCGGTTGATTTTGTTTTTGGGTCGTCCTGGGCAGAGACGGGTGGTTTAGCTCGTCTCTGCTCAGGAGGGTTTAAAATCTATAAAGCATTAAAACAAAAACATGGTTTGAGGTTCTCTGTCACGTCCAAGGGAATACACAAGTATGGGTAGAGAAGAGAGACCTTTAAATGAAGCTTTTTAAATAAAGAAAAATAATAAACACAATATCTAAGTAGTGTAGGTAACCCTGTAGTCATGTTTTGGGCGCAGAAAGTGCCCTCTACATGGAGCTGTGGCTTATAGTCCTGCAGTATCAATTGGCTGGAATGGTGCCGATGTAGGCTGTCGTAGTCAATAAGGCTTGCAGCGTCTGATAAGTCTTTTTATAAGAAAATCACACAATGTAGTTTTAAATGTATCCAGTTCTGTAACTTGGGTATAATAGTTAGACAATAGGTCTCAGTTCCAGTGGGAGATCCTGGCCGCCCAGCGGGGCTTGTGGCTGGGTTCACTGTTCATGTTGGCTATATGGGCCTATGCATATAAATATTAAGTTAAAAGAAAATCAAGGTTAAAAACAGTGCATGAGGCATTATAGCGTCAGGGTGGAGGTAGTCGTCCTCCAGTAACCCTGCTTCGGCTGTGGATGGGTGCCCAGGACCAGCCTCTATAGGGGCTTCCATCCTCACTTAGTAATTTTACCCAATGCCATAAAAAACAAGCAAAAACAAACACACAACACAAACATGTGGCAAGGGTAGATAGTGGGTGATGCCGGGAGGTGTGACCCATGACCTTTAGTCATAGTTGGGGTCGTCATCAATGTATAGCTGCGCGGATAGATCTAGGGGTTCAGGGGATGAGGCGCTCAGCGAAGGGGTGTTGTCTGGGTCCATAGCCCCAGTGGCTGTCTCGTATGTACGGGCGTTGGGGGAAGAGGATTGGTTCCAATCCTCGACAGGTGAGTCATTTGAATAATCTGTGTTAAACAGGGCCTCATTGCATATGAAACATGCTTTGCGGCGATACTGACGTCTGTTCTCTTCCATTGTCAGGTTCCTGTCGTAGGGGCTATAAGCTCTGCCGCGCGACTGTGCATCACGATCCGCGGCGTATAAAATCTCTATTGGGTCCGAGCTTGGGGGGCTGCCCGGACCAGGGGATTGAGTGTGCACCCATTCCCTCCAGTTGGCCCTCTCGCGTTCTGCGTGGGTCCAAGTGGGGGCGGTGTACATGTCATAACGGTAGGGTTGCCTGAAGTATCTTGGGCTGTATTGGTGGGTCCATGGTTGGAAATCGTTTCCTGCCACGTCTAGCATGTCAGGATCCAAGTCTTCGCTGGATCGGCCTTGTGGTGGCGCCCTACGGGTCGGAAGCAGGTCGTCGTCGCTTCCGGAATTGTAGGGGGAGATGGTGGGGCTAATTTGTCTTCTTTGGGCCGCAGGTGATAGGTCAGAGTCCGGCGTGGATACGCCATCGTCTGATAGGGCCTCGAAGGGGGCGTCGCCTGTTGTGATGTCATATGCGGTGCTTCGTCTAGGAGACCTGTTTAGCCTTCTAGGTCTGGGTGCTGGGCCGTAATGTGATCGCCTTCTCCCTTCCGCCAGGGGGTGTACCCAAAACGTTCTCTCATCTCCATGGGTTACTCCTTGGTGGGAGTCTGGATGTCCCCTGTTATTAAGGATAAGTAGAGGACACTTTTATTAGAGGAGAATTGAATGTAACAGGCTATTGGTCATTTCAAGGTGCAACACGGATAAGTCTCCTCAATATCAATACACAGTTCATGGCAATCAGGTGAGGTCAGTGCGGTAGGTAAACCTTGAATGGGTGTTGAGAAAATTCCATTCCTCCAAAGAAAAGGGTGGTGGAATGAGAAAGGCGTATGGTGGGCGACCGCCCTGTCAAGGGGCGAACCATTAGAGGAGTTTGTTGTAAATTTCTAATGCGGTTTGTGATAAATTGTCCAAACTTGTGGGAAAAATAAAGAGAAATGGGGGGGGGGTGAGTAGGGGATCTGGGATCAATATTGTGTTTTCTGATATAGTATGTCCCTTCATGGCAGCGCTTACACCTCATAGCCTACGTCTATATAATGGTGTCTGTGTGTTTTAGTTAATCTGGGTTTTGATAAGTCTAAAGTGCAAAAACTGTGAAGTTTTGGCTTAAATGGTTTGAAGTTTATACTAATTACGGTAGTTGTGGGCCCTGTGTCTGGTCTCGGTTGGAGGAGGGCAGGTGTTTTGATTGGGGTGGATCCCGCCAGGGGTCAGCTCTGTAGGAGGTGCTAATTTGCATAATTTATGCCAAATCGGGTTTGTAGACCGGTGCCTGGATGAGGGGCTCATTCCAACTTAAGATGGCCACGTTTATGGTTGAGCTGTTTGCGTTCCCCATGGAGTCGGTGGTTTTGCCCACCGGGTATGTCGTCCACATGCAGTGGGTGCGGGTAACTTTCCCCTGGTAAGTAGCATTGTAATGATTGGAGCTTTACTTCAATGTGAAATTTAATAAAATGCGGGAGAGGGATGTAAGGCGTCGGTCTGGAGATGTGCAGCCGGCCGGGGTATTAAGCGGTGGGGCGTTTATTGTCATAGTCAATCAAGATGTTTTAAGAACTTCTCTCTTCCTCCTTTAATTATCAGGGGGCTCGTGTGGTGGCATCAAAACCGCTGGGTAGTAGACTATGTACAGTATAACTGCTCTACCGCGGCGCCGTCAGGGCCCTGGAGAGGCACGCCCGGGTGTGACCAATGAGGAGGTGGGTGCATTTATGATTCAACAGGTGTAAAAATGAGGGGCTAGCCAATCAATTGCTTATGTGGCACGGGGTTTCTGTAGAAGGAATTGTAAGTAAGTCTTATGGCGTTGTTGGAATTTTGCGTTGGGGGAATTGGTTATGAAAATAGCATAATTTAGGCTTCTGATTATATATTTTGTTCTTTTATTTTTATTTTTAGGCGTCATTTGTAGCTGGAGGAAACATGTTACTGTTTGGCAAGTTGGCGAGATGGCCTTAAAAATGTGATTTTACAAGCGATTTGGCTGGAAAATATGGAGTTGGATTTTCGACCTGATCAAGTTTCAGACGAACAGTGCACCCCTAATGGGATACAAAGGTGATGATCCGGCAGATTTCATGATGAGGGAGGACAAAATATGTGAGATTTGATTCATGGACGATCTTGTGGGACTATAATCAGCTGTGATAATTCATGTGATTTTGTGTGGAAGTTTTAGAGCCGGATAGCATGGGGGCTGTTGCCCGAGATGTGTTTTCTGATTTGTTAAAAAAAAAATAAAAACACATGCAGTCGCCTGGCCTCTGAGAGGTCAAGTTTAAGAAAATTTTAGGCGTCCTGTTGTATTTAAATAACTTGGTCGGATAACAAGAAAATTTTTTTTTTTTTTTTTTCCTCTTCTTTTGGATATTTTATCCCCACACAAAGGTGTAAAACGTGTGTGTTAAAAAAAAAAAAAAAATTCCTTGTTAAAAAAAATTACGATTTTTGGGGTAAATTTGGGAACTTACTAAAATTATAATATCATCCCCACACTAGTAGAAGTGTGGGTGGCTTCAGAGTGATGGGGGGGGGGGGGTTAGGTAGTCGTCGGGTGCTGCCGAGGCATTTTCTAAGCAATATATATAGGTATATGCTATATCCTCCTGCCTTGACAGCAACCGTGAGACAAGGTGGTCTTAAGACTAGAAGTTTTAATATACAAAGCCTACCATGGGGTACTGAGGTGGCGGATAACTGTCTCTCGGTCTGCTCCTCCTGGGCTGCTTTGATCATGAGCTCCGCCTGGTCAATTAAACGATCGCACTGGGCGGACTCATTGTCATTTACAGATGGAACTTTACAAACAGAAATCACAGCGTCTGCTGCCATATTTGTGGCTGTGACCGGGACAGGAGGGGGATTCTCAGCGGCAACGGTTAGAGTTACCTTGCGTGCTGGGTCGCTGTCTGTTGTGAGTCGCGAGTGGGTGGCTTCCGCCGGATAGTTCACTTCCGTGGATGGCTGCAGCTGGAAGCCCTCCAGGGTGCCGGCTGCAGACCGTGACGAGGTGGGGGTGGGGTGGGCAGGGCTCTCCTCTCCGGCCTCGTACCATGTTGAGTGGCCTGCGGTATGGGTGTTGGGGGTAGGGAAATCCTCCCAGTGGGAATGATTGTTGGGGTCACTAGGGATTTCGGTGTGTTTGTTATGGCACACCATTACCAGGGTGACAGAAGGGCTTTGGCCTCTAAGTGCCAACAGGACCAGGGGTAGTTTTACAATGGGAATTGGGATCCGGGTTGGCAGGGGGACACGGTTGAGAAATCCATTTAATGTCATTTTTAAGTCCCAGTTCCACGTGATCAACAAATGGCGGCCGAAGGGGGCCGAGATCCGGGGGATGGAGTGGGGTGGTGCAAAACCCCTGACGGCTATGGAGTTTCTGTCGTGGTGAACGGGTAAGCATTTAAGGACAACGGTCTTCCAGCCGCTGCTAAGCTTCAAGCCGATGTAGGGATTGCGGTGTGGAGAGGCGGTGGAGGTGGGGTAACACCGAACACAGCAGCGGTAGATTTTCACTAGAACCCAAAGCGCCATGATGGTGGCGGCCGCGCCGATGAGGACGTCGAGTGTTAGCCACTTTGTGCTGGTGGTATTGTTAAGAACGCGCTCCTCCAGCGCTTCCTTATTCTCCGCCAGTCTGGTCTCCCACCATTTCTTATTATGGTCTTGGAGCTGTTCCCTCCAGCGCTCGAAGTCAGCCATTGCGAGAGAAGGGGTGTTTAATATAGCCGGTATGATGCCGAGTGCTCCGAGGCGATAATGAGCAGTTCCCGCCAAAAGTAGGGATAGGCCGGCTAGAAGCAGCGCCACGGTTTCGAAAACCGGGTGCGAGCTGAACTTGTCTAAAAGGGCTAAATCGCGGCTCAGTAGGGCGTCTGGTGGGATGTCTAGGGCCATTTGATTGGCCATGCCGGCGAGGCTTCCGGCCCAATCGGCCAATGAGGCGGCTTGTTGCATATGATGCAGCCTGCGCCGCTCCGCATTTGGAATCGGGAGGGAGAAAGGAAACTTCGAAATTGAAATTCCTGAAACGTTTAATGGGGGATTGCCGAAGTGTCTCCAAACTGGGAGGTTTACTGTATAGTGTATTACTTGAGGCATTATCTGGGGGATGACACACGAGAGGTTGGAGTTCTGCAGCCGGATGTGGGTGTTTGTGAAGACACATTGGCATGGGACTGTCACTGAGGACCAGGCCGCTGTCACCAACTGTTCGTCGTGTCGGTGTGGGCACCTGAGTACTGAGTGGGCGACATTGGTTGACAACAGGAACTGATTCAAAGACACCGGGTAGGCAGCAATTGGAAAATCAGCCAGCAAGTCTACCGTGAATTCACAAGTCCTGTGTACTGCCTCAGCCACGTCCAGAAACAGCGACAACAAACAGGTAGGTGACTCAGGTCTTAGTATAGGTATTGGGAGTGGGCAGTCGATGACCACTCCCACTGAGCAAGGTTCATAATTTAAGTCTTTGAGCTCCAGGTAGGTTCCGTCTATTTTTGATATTGCCAGGTATCTGGCTATGGTATTTATTTTAGTGACGCCCTTAGAGGTGGTGTTAGAAGTGTCTATTGGTATGGGAAAAATTTGGGCATCGTATAATTCAAATAAGGAGAAATTTCTACTGATTGGTACAGGTATTTCTAGACTTAGGAAACTGTTATTAAACCAGTAGGAGTGTATGGAATTTGTGTAATAATATTCCAGAGGGACT
Source organism: Harmothoe impar (assembly GCA_947462335.1). Classification (NCBI taxonomy): domain Eukaryota; kingdom Metazoa; phylum Annelida; class Polychaeta; order Phyllodocida; family Polynoidae; genus Harmothoe; species Harmothoe impar. The sequence goes on along the minus strand of OX381712.1, from coordinate 50,470,803 downwards.
GGGACCACTTTTAAACCTGGGGCTGCCGTGGTCATGGCGAAGGCCAATGAGTACAAGGTGTCCTTTAGTTTAGAGTGACTGACTAAATTTTTGGGTAGCATCCCTGTTTTTAAAATATTTAATGTATTATCTAGCATTTGGAGATCCCTGTTATATTCATGCATTGAAAACAGTCTGGAGTTTGCCGCTGCCAGGAGGTAATTATTGTAGAAATTGATTTTACTCTTGATTTCTAAATCCCTCAAGTCAGAAGTTAGGTTTAGGCCCAGGCTAGCTAATTGCCATTCTAGACTGGATAAGGAAATGTCAGTGTCATTTTGAAAGGAGGTAAAGGTGGACAGGCTTCTGAAGTTGAAGTCTGTCATGTTAGTTAAGATTTGGGTGGTAATTCTGCCAAAATGTAATTCTTTTGCTAAATACACGTCAATGACCGACATCTGATCTAGCAAGGCCTCAATTTCAGCCTGAGTGGCCACGCCAAACAGTGATCTTAGTAAGTCAGCTGTGTAGTGTGTTGCTGAGCTTCGTTTGACTCTAGATGGGCTCATGTGGTCTGATATGGAGTCAATTAACATGGTTGCCTTCGTGTATTCTAAATTTAGTAATGAATCAGTTAAGGTTGCTATTTCAGCTTGAAAGGGGTGGGTGGATTCAGAAATAAGGTCCAAAATGGAGTCGGGTTTGTCGATTTTTAAATCGGCTGTGATGTTGATGGTTATTCTAAGTGGGTAAATGAAATGTCCGTTCAGGAGTGGTTTGCTGTGTTTTGTAAATAAAACTCCAAAGTTGGGTCTGGTAATGGTGGGGGATATGGGCCGAAAGGAGGTGGAGGGGCTCACAGTCTGCAGCAGGCAGAGTAGGAGTACCGCCCACCTGGACGAATGGATAATAAAAATTAATAAAGTTAATCTGTGAAGGTGGTAGGAAGTGGGACGGGTCCTGAGACGTGGTATGCTCGGTAAATGTAAAGTAGAAGGTTGGGTTGGAGGGGGTAGGAATAAGGAAAAACCTGTGAAGAAAAGCCGGGTCACAAACCTCATGTAGGCCCTTGGTCGATTGTGAGCTCCTGGCATGATGGGGTAGATAGGTATAGAAGGTATGCTGATCTGCTGGGTGGTTGCTGGGGACGTCGTCCTCTGCTTCTTGATCATTTAAGATTAGTGACTCTGAGCTGCTCATACCCCAGTATTTAAGCGCAGACGCTGTCGCTAACAAGGGTGGGGGTTAGGGGGGGGGGGGGTGTTTTGCTGGCTGAGTTGTAGCCCTGATTGGCTGGGAGGGCAGAGTTAATTATGCTGGGGTGTCGTCATCTGGGGTAGGGTGTTGCAAGGAGCTCGGTGAAGGGTGGGGGGGGGGGGGTTGATTGGGGAAAATAGTGGGTTTGGAGAAATCCGATGGCTGGAGCCAGCTATGGGGTTATTGGATTTCGACTGTCGAATTTTTTAAATTATTAAGGATGTTGTAAAGGAAATGAATGGGTTGTGAGCGAGTCAAAATGTTATTAGTATAATAATTTTAATTAAAACAAGTTGTTATAATATTTTTAGTCAATTTGGCTTATAGATGAGGGGTCCCTAGTGCAGTGGTATCATCCGTATGGAGGGGATTAAAATAGTCGCGGGTGAATTACAATGTTTTGGATCATGCCCACGTGGACTTGTTCACCCAGGACAGTCATACTGTTGTAAGCTGTAAAGAGCCCACAATCCCAGGGAGTACTGCAGCTGCTCATTTAGCCTGTTACCAGCGCGTGGCCCATTTTAATGGCGTGTTGTGAATATCGAACATTGGGCTTGCTCAAACTAGATGTAAAAATGATGTAGAAAGACTAAGTTATATTTTGTAGCTTTAAGGTGATTTTGAATAAAAGGCTTAGATTGAAGAGAAGCCACAGATAGGCAACCCTGAAGTTGGCTATGTTTCAGTCTGCCTATTTCCCTCTAGGGGCGTGCTCATCTCTCATATAAAATCAGTGAATCTGATTTTGGGAACTTATGCTTGGTGTGAGGGGGAAAATATGCCTATTTATCCCTTATAAGGTACAGCATGTACACGCTGTAGGCAAATTATATTGGTTGTGATTAATTAAGGAATATGTGTTGGGGTAGGGTACCCGGTAAAGGTTGGGTGCCATAACCATTTTGATATAGCCGGTATTAATATATTGAGTGTTTTCTCAAGCCATTTTATCTAAGTTTGCTAAACAGAGGCCTTCCTGCCGTCGCGTCCAATAAAAATAAATAACAGGGTTTTATGTTCTTGCAACCTTCCCCGTCTGGGATTGGCAAGTTCGTGCTTGTGCACGCACCAAGTGATACATTGGTCCCGATAGTCGACTGGTTTAATGAATACAAAAACCGCTTCATCTCCATATCGGGCATTGGGGCACTGCACCAGAAAAATATGTACAAGATCTATGTTATAGTAAGCCTTGACTAGAAAATATGTATAAAGATAGTGGTATGGATAAGAGTTTGGGGGAGGGGGGGGGGAGAAAAAAAAAAAAAAAAAAACGTCAAGGAAATGAAATTTGTGTGTAATTGTTGATTGAAATAAGCAAAATTTATGAACCTTGATATGAAAAATAGTTAGATGGTCTTTGCAATGCAACAAGCGTGGGTTGTGTATGTAAGGTTGGTTTTTGTAAAGCGGATGGGGTGATGGGTGGGGGTTTTTAGGGTAGGTAGGTAGGTGGGGGGGGGGGGGGGGTGTTTCGCAATTTCTCACGGCCCTGGGTTGGGAAATAACCACAGTAGGTCGGATCATCAGTGGAGGGTGGTCACGTGTCGAAATGTGGTCGGGGTCGAGGAGGGGGGGGGGGGGGTGTGAAGCAGGTGCTGAGTCGGTGCTTTGTGCCTGGGGGCAAGAATAATGGTATCCCGTATCTGGGTTGGCCCTTTCCTGACCTATGGTGTGGTCAGGTGTGCTCACTAATTGTGGTGATTTGGGGGGGGTGGGTGTACATTCAAGGCCTCCTGGGTCATGCAACGTGACCTTTAATTGCTCTGTACCAAGCGCCACGTGCCGGTGCAGGGGTACACATGTGTGTGTGTGTCATGATGAGGATGAGGCAATCGACGGGTATAGGTGGTGGGCGTGGCGTGTGGGTGTCTCAGGTTATGGGAATGGGGATTCATGGTAGGGGCGGGGTAATTGTGTAATTCGGGAGTTGGTGTGTATGGCGTACGCTGGGGTGGGATTAGTGTGACGCTCAATCTCTGTATCTAGCTGGCAGCCTGGTAGCTTGCCTCAGGCCATATTTGGTGCCGCGGACACGCTGAGTCCTGGTCGGCAGCCTCTTGTTGGGGGCTGCTGGTTGAGAGGCTTTGGCTATTTGGGGCCTGATTCTTTTTGCTGGCACATTTCTATTTTTGGGTCTGGCTATTAGATTGGCTGCTTTTTGCATTGGTGTGAGGGGGTTTTTGAGCCTAAATCTATCTGGGTTGATTAAGGTGTTTGTAGGGCCGAATTCTAACCTTGTGGCCACTGCTTTGGCGCTGGCCGTTTTAACCGGCGACCTTAGGCGTGAAGCATGGACGGCCTTTTTAAAAATGAAACCGTCTTGTAGTCTTCTTAAAATGAAAGTCACCGGGCTGGTTGCCTTCACTATCATATAGGGGCCGCTATAAGTGGGTTGTAGCTTTTTGCTGGTACCTTTCCTCAACAGGGATGGAATGTGTAGATAAACCAATTCTCCCACTTTGTAACCACATTCCACAGCCTTCCTGTCATGTCTGGCCTTCATCTTTTTGTGATTGTTTTTCATATTGTTGGCTGCTGAAAGCATGATGTTGTCCTTTTTGGATAACATGTACTGAGTCAGCTGATCTAAATCTTCCCCTTTTGTGTTTGTTTTTAGTAAACCAAGGGCTGCCTCGGTGGGCAGGTGTGGCTGTCGGCCGAGTAGCATCATATTGGGGGAGAAACCCATGACAGGGGCCGTTGTGTTGTTCAGCGAGAACACCACTGGCTGTAGGAAAAAGGACCAGTATTGTTGTGCGTCGGTCACCAGGTTAGTCAGGTCCTGAATTAGGGCTCTAAGGCATGTTTCAATGCTTAGATTTTGACGCTCACCCAAACCTTGGGATTTGCTGTGGAAGGCTGATCCCCTCACATGCTTGATACCAAACTTTGTGCACATTTCACTAAACTCATTGCTGGCGTATACGCTTGCATTGTCTGTGTTTAATACACTAGGGGAGCCATGTTGGCATATAATTCTATTGAAGAATTCAAGCGCGATAGTGGCTGTGGTGTGCACAATTGAGGTCCAAGCTGTGATATGGCGGGTGGCGTGATCCACTACTACATGGATGTATCTGCTGCCATCAGCTGCCGGGGCAAAGGGGCCAATTGCATCCATTGTGAGGTGTGTGTAGGCGGTTAATACTGGCTCTCTTAGGACCATGGGTGTTACCAGATTTTTGGGCCTCTTTTTAGTTGTTAGACATGAGTGGCATGTTCCCACAAAATCATGTACTGCCTTGAACATTCCCCTCCAGTAGTACCTGGACCTCACCGCGTTGTATGTGCGGGTACAACCCAGGTGTCCGCCCAAGGGTGAGCAGTGGGTGGCTTGTATGAGTTTTGTAGCCCATGCCTCCGGTATTACTATTTGTAGGGTAGGGTCTGTACCTCTTCCCAGCACGGCATGTGTTGATTTGTATAATATGCCATGGAATATTTCGAATTGCTCATGGTATAACAACACCTGGCGCGCCATAGATTGGTCTGGAGGGAGAATAGAGTGTTTGACATAGGCGTACATGGCGCCACAGAAAGGGTCACTGGTTTGGGCCTCTTTAAGATCATCCCCTGAGGGGTTGAATTGGGAATGGTTTGAAAGAAATCTTATAGCCTTTTCAGCGAGGGGCTCCAGCTTTTGGTGCAGTTTCTTTCTTTTTGCATTTGCTGATCGGACTGAGATGACGGGTGACTTGGTTGACAAGGCTCTTTTTCGGCCTTTAGTTTTCTTTTGGGGCTGTGGGGTGGGTTGGGGTGAGGTGGGATGGGCGCTGCAGGTGGTGGCCTGGGATTGTGCTCTGGTGAGGGCGTTCAACTCCACTTCCTCACAAAGGCTACGTTCCCTTTGCCTCTCTGGGGTGTTTTTCCTAGCAATAACACCCTTGACCTTGGTGCTGCTGGCGCCCCATGGCTTGCCTCCCTTTAGAATGGACCTGGGAGCGCCTAGGAGTATGGGGTTGATTGGGATGGGTTCCTCGGGGTAGTAGTATTTGGTGATTAAGATTTCTGAAAATCTTAGATTCTTGGCTGGCAGTATCAGTTTACCCTGGGCCCTCATTGGTACAGGGTCCTCAGGCTGTGGGGGGTAGTCCCTCCGTGATAACATGTCAGCTACAATATTTGCCCTGCCCTGGAGATATTTCACCTCAAAGTCGTAGGCCATGATGGTGTCTATCCATCTTGCCAAACGTCCATTGGTAATATTTTCCTTTTTATTAAAAAGGGATACCAATGCAGTGTGGTCTGAATACAGGGTAAAATGAGTGCCATCCAGGTAGTGGTGAAACCTCCTGACTGCAAAAATGATACCCAGCATTTCTCTGTCTGTGACAGAGTATCTCCTCTGTTGTTCACTTAGGGAGGATCCAGCGAACTCAATTGGTCTATAAAAACCATTGGCGTCACACTGGCAGATCACAGCTCCACAGCTTGTGTCACTGGCGTCTGTGAACACTATGAAAGGCTTCTCATATTCGGGGAATTTCAAGGTGGCTTCTGTGCAAATGCAGTCTTTTATTTTATCGAAAGACCTTTGGCATTCTGCTGTCCACTTGAATGATTTGCCCGACTTGAGTAGTTCATAGAGTGGTTTCATGATGTGAGCGAAACCTCTGATGAATCTCTTGTAGAACTGAGCCATTCCATTGAAGGATCTAAGCTGGGAGACGTTCTTTGGTTCAGGGAATGTTTTGATGGGCCAAATTTTGTCTGGGGAAGGGGATAGTCCCTCTCTGTTTACTCTAAACCCGAGGAAATCCATTTTAGTCGTGCCGAATTCACATTTTTCTGATTTTAACTTGATATTTCCTTTTATAAACAGCTTTAGAACCTCATCAAGGTCCTCCAAGTGCCTGTCCCAGGTGGGGCTATAAATAGCTACGTCGTCTACATAGGCCACAGCGTTTCTGTATTTGCATTTGAGCAGCAACTGCTCCATAACATTTTGAAAGGCTAGACCTGATGTTTTCAAACCCATTGGTAGGACTTTGGCCCTGTACCTTGTGCCATTGGCCGAAAATGTGGTGATATGTCTAGATTCTTCGGCCAGGCTTATCTGATGGTAAGCTGAGTACACGTCCAATTTGCTGAAAAATCTAGGGCTGTCCCTACCTATTGTGTTCATCAAGTCATCAGCTCTTGGGAAGCTGTATGAAAATGATTTGAGGTTTTGATTTACCCACCTGTAATCAACAACAATACGCCATCCAGAAGCCTTGGTTGTGTCACCCTGTGGTTTAGCCACCAAGAAGGCTGGGCTGTTGTATTCAGACGGCTCAGAGCATATTTCTAGGACTCCCTGTTTTAACTGTTTTTCCAGCAATTCTCTTTGAAAAACCTCTTTATGGGGTGACATTCTATAAGAGGGTCTGTTACAAGGTTTGGCCCCAGGTTTTAGCTCTAGGGTGACTGTATTTTCAGTGTTTAAGCCTATGGCGTTGTCATTTACCACAAATGCTTTCCTGTTGTTTTCTATAATCTTTTTAATTTGGGTCTTTTGTTGTTGGGTCAAATTTTCGGCTACCCGGTACTTCAATGGCTCGTCAGCTGTTGGCAATTTATCTATTGGGTCCTCCCCGCTGTTTATTGGGAGGAAACCATCTGCAGGTGTCATGGAGTTGACACTGGGGCCTGAATTTTTCAACAAACCCAAGGGAACCGCCGAGCCCATGTCAAAGGGGGAGAAAAGTCCAACAGAAGTATCTTTGTGTACCCACATGCCTGTATCCGTGGGGTTGGCTATTGTGATGGGTATCAGATTTCTATCAGTCTTTGGTGTTACAAGTGTGTGTTTGATCAAGTAGGCTGGGGATTGGGTGCAATTTTCAGTGATGCCTGTAGTGTTTTCTAGATTTTGATGGCAGACTACCTTGGCATTGAAGGTGCATTCACTGTTGGGAGGAACATATATGTTGGTGATGGTACAGATGGAATTTGTGGTCTTTTCATTGTCAAAGGATATTTTTCCCTTGTAATTTTTGAGGAAATTCACTCCTAATATCATGGGATGATTTAGGGTTTTCAAAACATACAGCCTTTGTTTGAATTTTCTGCCTTCAATTTGGAAAGTGATTATTACTGAAGATTCAGCCTTTATTGGTTCACCATTGGCGAGTAGGACGGTCAGGGAAGATAATCTTTTCTGGCTACACACAGGATTGCATTGAAGTTTGCTAAATAACCTTTGAGAGATGAAACTGAGGGACGCCCCAGTATCAATTAGTGCTTTGGTCACAATACCACCTGCTTCAACACTGACTGAACCCTTTTGCATGCTAGTGATGACGTGGGAGTCCTTACCTTGGTGTTTGCACCTACCTTTGACCCTGTCCACTGTCAGTTCAAGGGTAGCATGGGTGGGCTCCTCCTCTGGGTCAAGTGCCGCTGCGAGTGTTGGTTGGGTGGGGTGAGTAGTATATGGAGAGGGTGTAGCTGAAAGATCGGTCTCTTGATCTGTCACAGGCAATGGACTGGTGTGTGTCATATTGAACAGGGTGGCGGTATTTTGGGGTGAGCTTGTTTTGCATGGGTTGGGTGTTGAGGAGGTGGGGGCTTGATCAGCATTATCTAGGTGATCTTCCCCTGACCTTTAATCTTTTCTATGTGGCGACCTGGATTGACCTCTGTCGGTAGAGCTTGACCTTGAGCTTGCACCCAAAGACTCCGCGCCTACTGAGTGGCTTCTAGAGCGGGACCCAGGCCTATTGTGGTCTCTTCCAGGTGTGGGGTCTCTTCCTCGGGGCCTGCGACTCTCTCTGTTGTCTTTGTAGTCTCTGCCAGAGGATTTATGTCCCTCCTTCCTGCCAGAATGCTCCCTGCCTCTAGATGAGGATCTCTCCCTGGAGTGGTCCCGGTTTCTAGAGGGAGGTCGACCTCTGTGATCAGGGTTGGATCCATGGTTAGAATACCTGGGTCTGTCTCTGTCCTCGGAGGGAGTCCTGGGGTAGCCACTGCCGCCACTGTTTTGATGTTTGGAGTTGTAATATTGGCCTTTGCTGTCCCTGCTGCTCCTCCTGTGGTCGTCTCGGTATTGGGAGCCTCTAGGAGGGGGTTTGGGGTCCCTGGAGCGGTAGCGCTCCTGATACACTTGGTGCTTCTCGTTGAACCTGTCCTCATACTGCTTATTGTAGTTTGAGGTGGAGGGTTCAAACCTGTAGTCGCTGCTGGAGTTCCAGCTGTTGCTCCTCCTGGGTGGGTTGTGGTATTGTCTGCCTTTACCGTTTGGTATAGGCCGTAGCTCACATACCTGGGCTGCCTCTGTTTGGCTTGTTTCCATGCCCTTTTTGATGGATTGAATAATAATGTCATGTTCAATGGCCAATTTTTCAACATCAGTAATCTTTTTGGGTAACTTGACTCTGATGGCGTTGGCCAGTTCCTCCCTGAATCCATTTATTAGATAGTCTACTTGTGTTTTCTCATCTAAATGGGAGTTGGACAGCAGGCTTATCATGTCAGTCATATAGTCTTCCAAAGATTCTGTTGCTTTCTGGCGTCTGTTCCTGTAACCTTTGACTACAGACTCAGGATCTTCACCACTAAATCGTTCTAAGAAGGCTGCATACAGGGCGTCCCTGTTAAACATCAAAGGTTTGTCCATCACATTGGTATAGTACCAGGATGCTGCGCGGCCCTCCAGGTGACCATACATGCATTTTGCATGCATGTTTGGGTTGTTAGGATGTAGGGCCTCTATGAAGAATTTATATTCCATTAGGAATTTATCTGCCGACCTATATGCAGTCTGCTTGCCAAAAGGTGTGGGTTTGACAAATGAGTTGAGTTGCGCGGTGCTGTATCTCATTTGTAGCTCAGAGGAGTTGAGATCCTCCAGTGTTCTGTAGATAGGTCGTGGTGTATGGTTATTGAAGGGCAAATCTGGATGGATAGCGTGTGCTGTGTAAGTGGCTCCATGGTGGGCCTGGTTTCCAGGTTGGTTGGGGGAGGACAGGTAGATGGAGTCTGCCACTTGTCCCCGCGTGACCCTGGAGTCCTGGCTGGGGGTTTGGTGGTCTGGGATGTGGAGTGGAGTAGAGCCGTCCACTCTGGTAGCTTGGGTATGCAGGTTGCTGTATGCTGGAGGAGCTGGGGTGTTTACTCCAGGTTGGGCATGTAGGCTGTGTATTAACTGTGCGTGTGGAGGGGCGGAGTGAGGTGTGGAGCTGTAAGGTGTGGTGTTATGGCTCGGCGCTCCTGGTGTGTTTTGGAGGGGGTATTGTTTATGTACAGAACTGTGTAGTATGGGTGAAGGGCCGGCATGGTCAGGGCCAAACTGATGCAGGGAGTGCCCTGAGTGTTGGTGGCTGCTGTGACTTTTACTCAGGTGTGAGTAAAAATCGTCCCTTATAAGTCTGAACTCATCTGCCACACGCTTACCCAATCTGTCAGTTTGTTCCTGGCATTTTTCAAAGATCAAGCCCTGGCGGTCCAGCATTGATTTTTCAATTTCAATCATACGGTCACCATTAGACTGTCTTTTAAGTTCTACCTCCTGGACTTCCTGACGTACCACATCCAGCCTGTCACTTAGTCTTTGTTCTAGGCCACAGATTAATTGATTGAAATTGGTCTGTTGCATCTGTAGCATATCTGTCATGGACTGGTTCAGGGCCGTAAGTACATTATCAGGTGTGATTTGTCGGGAGGCGGGGGCCTGGGGGTCTCTCCTGGGGCTCATGTTTTTGTTGGCCATGGTGGGAGGCCCTAGGTTGCGGCGTCTGTGGAGCGGTGGGTGTTGCAGTAATATAGGGGTCGTGGCCTCTATATCACCTTTCACTGCAGTGTCTAAGCTTTCACCTAGGCCGTAATAGAACTCCTGTTTAACTGGTCTGGGCTGGGTTAGAGGGGCTCTCCTTGATGGTCTATGGGGAAAGGGTGGTGGGGATGACAGGGAGGAGCCACTGGAGGACACAGTTCTTAATGGTGGTGGCTTTTGAAACTCTGCCTCCTGGAAATAGGAGTCCTCTGATGAGTCCCTGCACACCAGGGTGGTAGGTGTATTGTGTGGGTCTCCCAAAAATGAGTCTAGCTCCCTGCGAATTTTTCTTTCAAAAGCCAGTGGGTGCTCAGAATCCTTGTAGTCTAGGGTAGAGTCTGGCAGGTAGGCGAACAGGTCTTCCTGAGATAAGGGTGATATAGTGTCCTTCCACCTTTTGAAAGCCTCCTTTACCAGGTGACTTAGATGTGGGGTTTTACCTGCGCCCGCTGCGGCCTTAACTCTGTCAATTGGTTGACCTTGGTATATTGAGCGCTGTAGGTTGGGGGGCAGGAATCTCTTACACCTGGTGTTTTGCTCTGACTGTGGGGGCAGTTGTAGACTCCGGTCCACCAACTTCTGATGTCTATGTGGTGTAGCAGTGTGTGGCTTTGTCCTCGGGGTTGCAGGGGGTGTCACACTATGTTGTGTTGACTTTGGTTGGGGAGGTGAGGTAGGATGGGGGCAGGTGGCAGTGGGTAGGTCCTGCTTGACCGCGAAATTGCTTACAATTTCCTGGAGAGCTGCCTCCAGACTGTGATCCCTAGGGGCTAGGTGTGGATCCAGAGGGTATAGATCGTCTGACTCAGAGCTGGCAGGTGCAGTGTGTGGCACTATACCTGAGAGCCTAAATGGTGTGGAGGTGTTGCCAATGGGGGTGCCCAAACTGTATTTTTGTGTAGCTGGGCAGCTATTCCCAATGTTCGGTGTACTAGTGTGTATATTTTCACTGTCAATTAGTAGCTCAGGTGTGGTGGTATCCGAGCTGGTAGAACGGTTAACGTTGATATTACCGGTCAGCAAATTGGGTGATGAACAGGAGGAATTTTCCTGTGACACTGAAATGGTTGATGAATGGCGCTCCCAGTTGATGTCAGACTCACCCTCAGTGGAAGATGTGGTTGGTTGAGTTGTGATATTTTGGTGTGTAACTGCAACTGGGTCCAGGCTTACTGGAGGTGCAAGTTGTTCATCCTGTAGCACAGGGTGTTGGTCCACAGCTCTCTGTGGATCATCTGATTGTTTATGTAACTCAGTATCCGGCGCTCTAGCGCTCATGGCCTTGTGAGAGGTTAACTTCTAGTGGGTTTCAGCCAAGAGGTTACTCCACCAGTGTTAGGTAGCTGCTTGGGTTACCATAACTAGTAATTAGGAGAACGCCTGGAGTAGAGTTGACGATGGAGTTTATTGAGTATAAGTGCTATTGAGGGTGGTACACCGAAGAACCCTCGCCAGGCACGTCCGGTAGATATTATGTATGTCTATAGAGTGCTGATCTCGCTGGTCGGCAGGTAAGATATACCTGCCTCACAGCGATGTCATCATACCTTGCCTGGATGGCGACATGGTGTTCTGGGGCGCGATCACGACCCACCCTCCCACCCAGGGTGCAGGGTGCATCCAGGGGGGGGGGGGAGGGGAGCGCACGAGTCGCCCAGACACCAGCACCCTCCAGGTGTGTGGCAATCCCCACACCTAGGGGCGAAGCTCCAGGTGTATGAGGATTGCCCCACCAAGGGTCACTGAGTGCACCGCGAGGGCCTCACAGTGCATTATTGTGAAATGTAGGGTTTCAGCGCGTCCACCAGCACCCTGACAGTAGGTCTACGTTAAGTGCACGGGGAAGGGACTGCAAAGGTTAGGAATTGTATTACTGTCCCGTTATCTATTGTAGGCCTAATAGTAGGCCTATTTTGTTTTAACTATCCAGTGCCGAAGGCGCTGGTATTATTTAAATAGGGGGGGAGGTGAAAAGAAATGTGCATGACAGTCTCACTCACTGCATGTTCCGCCGCAAATCCATTCCGCCTGTTGTTAAAACATCGCTCCCTCCAACATACTACCGGTAATTTAATTATGATACCTACAATATTCTTTACACGCTAATATCTAGTCACATACAACACAAAACGCCCAAAATAATACCTGGCTTACCCTTCGGTGGTTCACATGTTGTTCCTTGCCATGTGCTTCCGGTAACCACAGGTTTCACAGCCAATCACAGTAAGTGTTTTAAACTTCACCTGCCAATCAAAAGCCTAGCCTGTATTTGGCTCGTAGTAGGTATCGAGCCAGTCCACCCCTGATGTGTGCACGGCTGTGATTGGCCGCGCTATGACGTCATCACTCGGGATTCCCTCTTTGAGCTATTTAGGATCTGCAGGGCTTCCCCAGCAGATCGCGGCGCTGGTTTTCAGACCTAGATCGTTCCGTCGCAGGGCTGTTTGAGACTATCAAAAGCCTTGATTCAAGAACCGGAAGTTTGGGTTGTGGCGTGCCGCGAGACGTCTGTTCAAAATAATGGCGCTTACGATCACAGAGGATTGGGTCCGCGAGCGGGTCCAGCTAAAGCACAGTAACTTAGGTAAGTTCAGTATACGTGTAGTTTAATTCTGTGGAAGAAATGTGGAGGTCAACATCTAAATTTCATCTATCCGTTGTCTGCCCTTGGAGCGCGATGTCAGTGTCCGTGCGCGGTGTTCCCCTGGACAAGCTTTGATACTGGGGCCACTCGGAAAATCGATAATCAACAAATGCGGTACCTTGCAATCGCTGGGATCTTGGGTGCCCTCTCACTGGTATAATTGGCAAAGTTTGTATGTACAGGTGTCAGGAGAATGTTCATCTAACATAAAAATACATAATTTCTTACTGTAAATCTGCCTGGAGAAAATCTTTTGTTCTCTGGTGAGCTTACCGGGAGGTTGCGTGCGGGTTGCGTGTCAAGAGACCGGCTCCCCGCTGGTCCGCCCCCGGGGGACGCCGAACGTATCCCCGGCCCAGGCGGCGCTCGGTGCCCGCCTCAAGTGCAAGCCCGGGTAACTAAAGAGCGTAAACAAGTCCGTTCATGCACTACACGTGCTCTAATAGTTGATCCCCACTGACAGCACTCACATGTTTCTATGCTGGGGGTCGCATACCAGGGCTTGCCCAATTATGGCAATAGAATAGTTCTGTTCAGCACAGTCCAGGTTACACTTAGACTTACCGGTACTTACACTGACAGTACCTGCCAGTGCCAGTGGAGCTGTGCTCCAGTCTGGGAACTGAGGGGGCGTGGCATCTAGACTAGTATTAAAGACTAGTTAGACTAGTACATTGTAATTTGTATGATCATGATCTACACCAGTAGACTGTATAAGTTAACTACTGGGTATAACAATTACACTATTACTAGTATTAGCCTAGGCATATTAGGAAAAGTAAATCGCCAAATGTTTGAATCAATCAAGATGGGAATCTACATTGAGGTCTTTGTATCACTGTAAAAATAGACTTATACACCCTAGCCTAGCCTCCGGGCCTAGCTCCATCGCCGGCATCGGAAGGTAGAACCCTACAATACTCAATAGACTGTATGACATATCAGCGTTTAGCCTTTCCACAAATCAATTTGGAATATCAAATGTGACCCATATATGCTTTATCCTAGGTAGCCGCTACCTAACTAATATAGGCTTACAGCCTAAACAGATGTCCATGCGTCTATAATAGGGTGGATTATATACAGACCATGCATGTAATCCGGCACAGGTGCTACTTCATTACCCACACAACTAGACCCTGGCCTATCACATTCACCTAATTATACAGAACTCTGAAGGTCCGCTCAAGCTGCGGTACCCAATACAAAGTGCAGAGGAGAAATCCAAAGCCAAAATTTTAAAAAATAGTACCGGTAGTAGCGGCGGTACGGCACTGACATGATTCAAGGGAAAACAGCTGGCCCTCCTAAGAGAAGAGAGAAACGCCGGTATATATCGGGGGTGACACTGATATTAATCTAATATTCTCGACAGTAGAACTGTGGTCGTTAAGGAGAGTGCAAAGGGTCTAGATACATAGGAAATGTACTAAGAAAAGTGACCGTTGCTATTTTCTTTCCGAATATTGGTATTAGAACATAGTGCATCTCGTATCTGGAGCATATTTGGAATATCTTTTAGATTTTGCAATGCATTTTGACATTTTTGTTGTAGGTGGACTAGATCGCTTGCGATAAAGATTCTAACACCATTTTCTGGATCTTCGGGAAGATAATACTGATAAGGGCCACGCTGTACTGTGTGATGTAGGTTCTGCTCCCAAGAATAGGCTTCTATTATAATCAGGACCCACCACCACCACCCCCGCTTTCCGCCCAACATGGGGCATCTCCGTTGTTTTACATCACTGGCGCAGTGATGTAGAACTGTGTAACCGAGAACATTAAAATAACAAGTCCACAATTTAGCCGACAGACTCGCTCCCGTGTTGACTTCTTTCTTCTGTTCTCTTTCATGGTTGAGGGGAGGGGGACTTTTCATACATTGTATGGTTGCCGTGAAACGCCTAGCGTGCAGTAGATTGCTCCAGGGCTACTACGTTAGCCCACATTAGGTCCCGAGGTATTTCATCCCCATGGTTACACCTGTAACAGTTTTGGACCTGAATCATTGATTTACTGTCCGTGTTTGACCAGAGCAGCTATTTTGTATGGACTTAGTACTGCCCACTCCTGCTTACTAATTACCGTAAATTCTCCTTAAGAAGCCGCGGTTTGTATGAGGGTCAGAACCCCAATGCGGCTTTCACCAGGGGTTTTACAAGTATAGTGCAGTACTAAAGTAGTACTTTTCATACCCCAGGTGCGGCTTATATGATTGTCCCAAGTTAGGTGTGCGGCTTATACGGGGGTTAGGCTTATATGCGCCGCGGTAAGGATTTTAGCTCTACAGGGTAGAACGATAGTAGGCCTACAATAAAACTTAGATTAAGTTAGAAAAAAATAGAACAAGTATCATTCAGCCACAAAAATATAAATGTCTTGATCCTTAAAATTAATGAAGCAGTAAAGATACTAGAGTTTTTGGACTAGTTTCTTTCGGTGATAGTCGATTCCAATCAGGTACCAGGTGCACTCATCGATTTCCTTACCTTTACATACCGTGCTGGTTTTGCTAAGTTGAGAAGTACGGCCATGGTTGACTGGGCATGGACACGGTTGGTCAGAGTTTTTTAGGGTGCGGTAAATATTTTCAGCGAGTAGGAATTGATGTTTTCGATTAAGTGAAGGAATTCAATAGACATTTACATGTATCTCCTTGTGAGTTGGAATGGAGAACGGTTAGAATGAAGAACACTTTGACATGGAGAGTACATGTTTTTAATCTTATTCTGTTCCTTCCTAAGTACCATTTCATCTACATTGACTTGCCGGGAAAGGTACAACTTTGTACAATTAAATATGTTTTGTTTGCTCAGTCAATTTAACTGCTTTACAAATATTGATTAGTCTGCTTTGTTAAAAAAAAAAGATTTTGGGTTCTCTTTAAAATCATCACCATGGCAACATTGAATAAATAGTAAACAGCAGGTAAATTCCCACAATCAAACATCTACCCTGGAGATTTCTGACCTCCCCAGGCTTGGTCCCTGATCTCTGTCAGGAAATTACTCTCCAAGCAGAACACGAATCATGGATTGGGGATAATACAGTGAATGTAATAGGGTATGTGGTTGGAGATGAGTGGGAAGAGCAGCTCGCCGACAGTGCATTATTGATACACTGTACAGCTGACCTACTTCCCCCCCTTACTCCCCCCGTACATGGGAGCATTGATCTTTTCCGCTAACACCCTCCCACCTCCCACTCACCTATCCCAACCACTTCCCTTTTCAACCCCTGTACACCTCTCCTTATGGGTTACACATTCAAGGATTCTGTGATATGAACAAGAACATTTTCCCGATGCCAATCACTGCATCCCCCTCCCCCCAATTACTGCCTAAGTGCCTCCCTCTCACTGCCTCCCCCTGACCATCGCTGCCCCTGCCCCTCACTGCCTCCCCCTCCCTCTCACTGCCTCTCACTGCCTCCCCCTCCCTCTCACAGCCTCTCACTGCCTCCCCCTCTCCCTCACTGCCTCCCCCTCCCCATCCCCATCACTGCCTCCCCCTCCCTCTCACTGCCTCTCACTGCCTCCCCCTCCCTCTCACAGCCTCTCACTGCCTCCCCCTCTCCCTCACTGCCTCCCCCTCCCCATCCCCATCACTGCCTCCTCCTCCCCCTCCCCTCTCACTGCCTCCCCCTGCCTCCCCCTGCCCCTCACTGCCTCCCCCTCCCCTCTCACTGCCTCCTCCTCCCCCTCCCCTCTCACTGCCTCCCCCTCCCTCTCACTGCCTCCTCCTCCCCCTGCCTCTCACTGCCTCCCCCTCCCCCTCCCCTCCCCTCTCACTGCCTCCCCCTACCTCTCACTGCCTCCCCCTCCCTCTCACTGCCTCCTCCTCCCCCTGCCTCTCACTTCCTCCCCCTCCCCTCTCACTGCCTCCCCCTGCATCTCACTTCCTCCCCCTCCCCTCTCACTGCCTCCTCCTCCCCCTCCCCTCTCACTGCTTCCCCCTCCCTCTCACTGCCTCCTCCTCCCCCTCCCCTCTCACTGCCTCCCCCTGCCCCTCACTGCCTCCCCCTGCCCCTCCCTGCCTCCCTTCTGCCCCTCCCTGCCTCCCCCTCCCCCTCACTGCCTCCCCGTGCCCATCACTGCCTCCACTTCACTGCATCACCTGCCTCCCCCTCCCCCTCACTGCCTCCCCCTCCCCCTCACTGCCCCTCACTATCTCCCCTCACTGCTCCCCTGCCCCTCACTGCCTCCCCCCCCTCACTGCCTCCTCATGCCCCCTCACTGTCCCCCTGCCTCCCCCTGCCCCTCACTGCCTCCCCCTCCCCCTCACTGCCTCCCCGTGCCCATCACTGCCTCCACCTCACTGCCTCACCTGCCCCTCCCTGCCTCCCCCTGCACCTCACTGCCTCCCCCTCCCCCTCACTGCCTCCTCATGCCCCCTCACTGTCCCCCTGCCTCCCCCTGCCCCTCACTGCCTCCCCCTCCCACTCACTGCCTCCCCGTGCCCATCACTGCCTCCTCCTCCCCCTGCCCCTCACTGCCTCCCCCTCCCCCTCACTACCTCCCCCTCCCCCTCCCCCTCCCCCTCGCTGCCTCCCCATGCCCATCACTGCCTCCACCCCACTGCCTCCCCCTGCCCCTCCCTGCCTCCCCCTCCCCCTCACTACCTCCCCCTCCCTGCCTCCCCCTGCCCCTCACTGTCTCCCCCTGCCCCTCACTGTCTCCCCTCACTGCCTCCCTGCCCATCACTGCTCCCCCTCCCCATCACTGCCTCCTCCTCCCCCTCCCCATCACTACTCCCCCTCCCCCTCACTGCCTCCCCCTGCCCCTCACTGCCCCCTGCCCCTCACTGTTTCCCTCTCACTGCCTCCCCCTGCCCCTCACTGCCTCCCCCCCTCACTGCCTCCCCCCTCACTGCCCCCCTGCCCATAACTGCCCATCACTTCCTCCCTCTCCCCTCACTTCCTCCCCCTCTCCTCACTGCCTCCCCCTGCCCCCACTGTCCCCCTGCCCCTCACTGCCCTCACTGCCTCCCCCTGCTCCTCACCGCCCCCCTCACTGCCCTCACTGCCTCCCCCCCCCCCCTCACTGTCTCCCCTGCCCATCACTGTCTCCCCCTGCCCCTCACTGCTGGGATGGAATACTTGATATAATCGAATAGTTAATGTATGACTGATACTGTTAACCAGAGCAAATAAAAACGTTAAAAAAAAAGTGTAGTATAGAGGTACAAATGAACAAAAGTATGGTTCAACACATGTGTTGAGGAAAGTGGTTCTTACATAAAATCATTGAAGTTTTAACCTGCAAGACTATGCAAGGTTCGTACATATACTTTAATAGTATGCAACTGTCAAGGCACCTGTTGAATGCGGATTAGCCTGGGAAAGGTTGAGCTGGGTGTGTGCAAGTCGAATCCTAGTTTAATGGCAGCAGTCTGAGCATCCCTACACAGGTCATGACCCCGCCCCAATCTACAGCCAACTCCACGCTGCCTTAATAGCCTGCTGAATGTCATGTTAGGTGAAGGCTAGTTGCAGCCAATTTACCCCATGCGGTTCACTAAACCATTAAAGTGATCAAAAATTAATTAACTGGTGATTATCAAGCAATATGTTCCCACAATCCGCTGTGCACAGTCCAGTGACTAGACGCGGTCACATGCCACTTACCAGGGTTCTCCCCACACTGCAATGACGCCGGCGTGCCGCCGGCGTCATTTTCACTGCCGCCGGTGTCAAATGACCCAAAATCGCCGCCGGTGTCAACTTAGTTATCTATAGGTTTTTGAATTTTGAAAATCCATCAATTATTAAAGAAGTTCTTGGCATTTTAGCCCTTCCTATAAAAGAAAGTGTTTTAAGCCGCACATGGGGTCAGTAAATTGCTTTTGCATGTACAGTTTAAGTTGCACCAGGTTTTTGGCTCTCGTACAAGCCGCGGTTTCAACGCAAAAATTTACGGTGTGATTTTTGAGTCTGTGGAGAACCCTGCACTTACCATAAAGTCAGACTGGATGTGAACCAACCCCAAAGGGGTGCGAGCTATACACATTTTCTAGGTTGGTGTCGTGCGTTATACAAGGGTTTAGATAAGTGTAGTACAGTACGCATGGAATCATATTAAATCAGTCCCAGGAGCGGGTTTTTAGGATGTTTCCTAGCTGCGTGCGGATTGTACAGGGTAAGGGTTAAAAGTGAGACTTTACAGTAGGTCTGTGGTAATTGTTTTAGGGGGAGTACTGGTCCTATGTATTTAAATTTATCATGATCATCCAATTAACTATTTCAATTTGGCTTCTGACTGCGGACGGCAAAATAAGACTGTATAATCTGTACCCATCCATTACCATGTAGTAGATTTCAGCAACATTTTGTGTTTGATTTCATATGGTCCCGTATCAGATATGTATACACTTATATGTGGGGATCGCGCCCTACATGGTCCTACAGAAGCCACAACTGGTGTAAAACATGTCTCTCATCGTCTTGAACCTCTGTCTATAGAGTTGAGGTTGTGCTCATGTTATGTTAGCCTGCCGCTGTTTTTCCTGCCTGCCCCTTTACCCTGTGGGTGTTTTCTACCCTCTTGTGGCCGCATTGTGCCCTATGTGTAACTGTGCACTGTAAGCTGTAGGCTTAACCTGTGGCCGTGTCGTCAGTTTAACCTGCAGCTCAATATTGACTCAGCTTTATTAGACCTGTACAGCCACACCATGGCCCCTCTCCTCAGGCCACATGCTTGTTCGGGTGCAGCTTCTGGTCAGAGAAATAAAGAACTTTATTGTGTTAGTTCAGGGCTTCCCTCGTAGGCCTTCTATAGGTGTAACTAATTGAAATGCCTAAATCTAATCCTGCTTTTAAATGTAGTTACTTTACTGTAAAATAATTGATTCCTCACTGCTCCCTTCCACTATTGGGGTTAGGTTTATGTAGCGGATTATGTGAAGATCAGGGTACTTGAAGGGTACATTAAATAGGTCGGTGACGACGTAGAGTATTTCAATATGACGTAACTACGTTCAGGAGAAATGGGTTCTCTACAATGTACAATTTAAGAGGGCTAATGTCATGTCAAAATATCCCTTGGATGGATTGGTCAGAATGTAGACCTTCATTACCCGTAGTTCATCGATTGTTGGCCACACACTTTTAATCACAGAACAGTTTTGATTGATCCGTTCACTGACATGTTTATCTAATAGTGGCAATGACTTAAGTCATTTATCTCATTCAATGAAATAGGTCCTCTAACAATCTAATGGCCTGTGAAGTCCCTCACCTTTTTTAAAACAGCTTCTACCTTCAGTGGGACTCTATTCATCGATAGGTGCACATGTCTGTGGTCGGGAACAGGTCGATATTGATAGATTATTGACCTGCTATTGGCATGCAGTCACTGAGTGCTAGTAGAGGGATGTATTGGAACACACTTCCCCTTCCCCTCTCTACATCCACTCCCTCTCCCATACCCTTGGCACTTGGTGGTGGTGGCGAGGAACTAGTCCAAAAGATGACCTACAACCATACTGCCAACATCATAGGGCTCTTTTGGTGAAAAGCACTTTAACATTGGTGGTTTACATCACATGTGATTTTCCCCGCTACCTTAGTCAAAGACATCGAATATGCAAATATACAAAAAAAAGAGTACATGTATATAATTTATTTATTTTTTAAACTGGCTCACGTGCATATATAAACTCTATAGTTTTAGGACTGTAGTCCTTCGGGGGAAAGTGAAGTTATAGCTATACGTCCCAGTGTTGCCGAAATAACGCCGGCACGCCGGCTTTTGCCGGCGTAGAATCTTAATGGCCGGCGTAGAGCCTGAGGACGTGATCTCAGCTTCCTAATGGTAAAAGAATTTTTCAAATCGGCCAATTAGAAGTGAAGATAGGGCCATATTTGTAAAATTGAATATTTTTTCAATTTCTTTTAAGTTTTGTATAGTATAAAACAAGTAATAATGAAGGTACCTTGAAGTATCAAAATTCATATGGCCTGCGTGAGAGTGAAATGGCCTGCATAAGATGTTGATACCCAGGCCACCTTGGCCTGCATTGAGAAAAAGTTTTCGGCAACACTGACGTCCGAGCATAGTGCATAATACATGCACACTGAAATAAGAAGTGTACATTGAGCATACATTCATATTGCAACGGTGGCTGATCGCACTAAAATCCTCTATATAGGGATTTTCATAAGAAGCCATAATACAAGAAATAGTGTGCCAGTATAAGAACACCATTGGCATTTGGCAACTTCCCACGTATACTACATTTAGTAATTGACTCAGGGTGCACCCCTGAGTCTAGGTAGACGACCTAAAACGTTGGTTAAGAGATTTTCCCAATTTCAAGTTCAATCTATCATATATCATAAATTATCCATGTCAATGATATAGATTTTGGCTGCACTGTTGCTTTCAGACCTAATCTATGTTATGCAATAAAGTGCATACGCAATTTTGCATTTTTTGTTGCAAAAAAATCATGCCAAAATATTTGCACTTTCTTGAATCAACAAAACACAGATACTGCCCTCCCATTGAAATCAATGCTGAAGCAGTGTGCACCATTCTAGACAACCCTGCGCCGTGCTATATTTTGAATTCAATAAAAGTTATATATACCAATGTGTGCTTGTCTTGCTATAGGCTTAGTGCACAAGAAAGTGTTATAGACTAGACAACCAATTCAGGAAATGGCCTATAATCATGAGGGAGATGTTGGTTCATGGCCATCATGGTTCACGGCCATCGTGGTTCACGGCCATCATGGTTCACGGCCATCATGGTTGATCATCAGGCTCGATTATCAGGGTTGATTATCAGGCTCGTTTGAAAATTGATTGAATTAGGTGCATCGCCCTGGAATATACACGTAATAGTGCGGTTAAGTCATAATTGTCATCTATTTTGTGATTGGAGATTGGGTAAAGACATAAAGTAGCCTGACACCCTGAGTCTCCTGTGATATAAATCACAAGCCTATTGATTGTACATGACGACTTGATAACTGCCCTCTACATGTAAAGGCTATAAACACAAAGTCAGTTGTTGTGATGCAGGAGCTTGTGACAGCCACACCTCTCTGTACGGTAACCCTTTAAGGACGGAAAATGCCCAAACACTTCATATTCATTTGTCATAATGATGCACAAATGGAGCACCTGATCGGCGCTGCATTGGTGCACCATAGCAAGAGTGAATCATTCATTATCAACCCTGTACTATAGGGTTGTTATGATACATGAATGCAGCACTGGTGAGTTACTCGCCATGCCTTCATACAAAAGGGGATAGTGCATTAAGGAACTACGAATATCACCCAATCCCTTTAGACAGGGTGTTACAAGTTGCACTATTAATGTTGGGTGAAGTAGAAGACGACCACGTCTTCTGGTATTTTAACAACCAGAG
This sequence comes from Harmothoe impar, assembly GCA_947462335.1. NCBI lineage: Eukaryota > Metazoa > Annelida > Polychaeta > Phyllodocida > Polynoidae > Harmothoe > Harmothoe impar. Next base: position 50,448,783 of record OX381712.1, on the reverse strand, counting down.
CTCTGTACACAGCGTTTTAACGCACCGATCATGCTCCTCAGGGTGGATTGGGCAAACAGCCTTGTATGTCCGCGGTCTATAAATTACTGTTAGGAATAGGAATGTCTTCTGATGACTATTACAGTGCATGCCTCTTGCTCTTTAGACAAAATGACCGAATCTTCCATTCCCATTTCTGTTGATTATGAGGTTCTTTATAGCAGCAACTATTCCATGCAGTTTACATCCCAACACATTTTGTTTTATGTGGCTCTGTCTGACTCCTGCTCTACTCTCTGTCTGTAACAGAGGATGTCCGCTCCCTGTCGCTGCCCGGCACTTACCATGAGAAGATCAGCGAGCTGGGGGCTGCACTGCGCAGCTTCTCCCGACTCAAACACCTGGACCTGTCCAGGAACGCCATCGACAGTCTCCAGGTAGGTCCGTCATAGCTCAAGACGACACCGATAGGTAAAATTATATCAGGGTTGCCACTGTCAGGGAAAATGTCAGGGAAAATGTTTTTTGTTCCAGGTCAGGGAAATGTCAGGGAATTTCAGATTTTTTTGCGAAATGTCAGGGAAAATAATATTTTCTGAAAATGTCAGGGAAAATAACATTATGTCAGGGAAAATCTTTGAAATACAAAAAAAGTCACCTGTTTTCTCTGAAAAAGCCTGTATTTTACTAAGATTTTAAGGGAGAAAAATATCTAAATCCTCAAAAAGGAGGGGGTAAAATTTTGCACGCACGCGATACACAGGACCACTTGCTAAGTAGAAGATAACTTTAAAAAGAGAGCATATTCATAGTTGGAGGGCATTTAAAATTATTGGGTTTATATCGCGATTGTCAGGGAAATTTGATATAACGTCAGGGAAATGTCAGGGAAAAGTCAGGGAATTCAAAACTACCTTGTCAGTGGCAACCCTGTATATATATATGCATGTATTGGACATGTAAAAAGAGAAGAAATTACTGTACGTGTATAAAACGACTTCGGCTTTAAAGGGACTCGCTACTTGTCACAGGATAACTGATGTTCTATTGACTTTTGCATATAACTCAGGATTATGTTAGTTTGATTTATTATCTAATAGAAAATCAAAAGAAATTGCCATGTCACGGTACTAACTTTCATGATACGGCCATATGAGCAAAGGAGTACCTTAACTATAGAAATGAATAGGAAAACAGCATTTTCACATTATCTGTCATGGATAATCCCCTTCTTCCATTGATATTGCAACCAAACCTTAGGAATGTAAAATGGACATCTATACAAACATTTTAGGACCAATAAAACAGGGGGTCATGGACGAAATGAGAAAGGCATGAGTTTTGGAAAAATATTTCTTTTGCCTTAACTATAGGATCCTATGGGTGTCCTAGCAGTGAATATATGTAAACAATGGAGGTATACTGTCAAAATAGCAAATACAAAAAGTTGATTTAGTGAAAGTGGTCTATGTAGGAATATGAATACAGCTTAAAGAATACTTTTCATGAGCTTCAATTTTTGCCGCCAGGTGGCTTCTGTGTAGGAACCAGCGATTCCCTTTAAAGCCGTGAGGTACGGGATAGTTTCTGTTGAAGCCATCACATGGCTTGTTAAGTTGTTGGAATTCTAAACTGAAAGTTTAGAATGATATAACTTTAAATTACTTGAATACTCTATTTGCCCAATAATTTTCCTATTGAAGCCACAATTCTGCTTCTGTTCAAAATACAGTTGAAGTCATGATGCTGCTTCTATTGAAACCCGCACATTGAATCCTTGGACCTATACTTGGCGCTATATATGATAAAACTTGCGATGATGTAGCTTGTGTGCCGCCCTGTCATACAACCCAGGCACCAGGAGTACCGGTATGGGGCATCCGTTCATGCTATTGGTAAAGCCATAGTTGGTGCCGTCAGGTGGCTTCTGTTGAAGTTCTAGGTTAAGCAATATTGATGTGTTATGGCTTCTGTTCACGTGACATGTCAAGAGGGAGCAGCTCCTGTTCAAGCAGCTGTTAAAACGATAATCAGCCTGTCTTAAAGATGTTCCTACAGCAGATTACATTTTGGCGGTGGTGGAACATGATGTACTTCGGCCGTGTTGTCACTTCTGCTAAAAATTCAAAACCATCATGTCATCTTACAGTCGACAAAGCATAACCATCGGAATATTATCATGCCATGAAATAGAATAATGTAAATAATTTATTCTTTCTTTTCAGGGCCTGGAAAACCTGAATATGTTGGAGAAGTTAAATCTGTATCCTTTTTAAATGACTAATTACCAGTTTATGCATTTTAGAATACCTTGGCAATAAATATATTTTGATAGATCTAGGTTTTTGTAAGCATACTGTAACATTGGACTTTACGGGCTCTGTTACTTTACAACAATATTGGTGTTTTGTCATGAAAACACCATGTTATACAAAGTTCACTACATGTCAATTGGGGTTGAGCTGTCTTTATCATCGTCAGGTGTATCTCACATACATACACAGCTCTCATCAAGGGTTCACACATGGCTTTTAAAGCACTGTTCTGGTCAGCTGTTGATGACGTCATTAGTGTATGGCCTGCCACCTTCAGGTTATCAGTATCTTTTTATACATCCGCCTGTCCCTCCCCTCACTCCTGTCAGTCATCGCACACCCCCTCTCCCTCTCTTGATTTCTTTCTCCACACCCTTTCTCCTCCACTATCATTTCCTTCTGCCAGTCCCTTCATGTTCCCACTCCCTGTCTTTTGCCCTTCTTCCATCCGCCTTCCAATCCATCCACCCATGGTATACAATGTGCATTCTGTGTAACAATGACCGGAATTCACCATGACATTTTATGGTTAGCATAGTGTTTTAATGCAGTCTTCCCTTTCATAGACATGATGCTTGCATGAGGCAATGGTGGGTAACTTATCCGTACTGCGTTTAAGGTGGGTCAATCCCTTGGTGTAAAAGTAGCTAGATTTTCATCAGGTTTTTGCCATAAGACCATTATAGCATACACTTTCCAACAAAGCTGAGAAAAAAGGAGGGTCCGGAGCTGTTTTCTGAAATATTCAAGCCTTAAGTCAATGTTTCATATAATAGGAGTATATAGTGTTTTCCCACATATGTACATGAAATAGTATTGAAAAGTAGCTAAATCTTTATACAACTCTCAGGATATAGGTTTTAATGTTCTCTCCCTAGAGAATCCCTTCTCGACACATGGTCCCGGGCATATTTCTAAAGTTTTGGTCCATTGGAAAAAAAAGTTGAAAGGAAATGGAAATATACTAAGGGCTAGTTATGTATGACTTCTGAGAGAGAGCCACCACCAGACTCCATAGCACAGTGGCAGAATGCACGCCTTCATATCCAAAGGTTGATGGTTCTCGCCCAGGTCAAGCAACATCTTTTATTATTTTCTAGCCATTTGATATTACCCATGCCAATATAAAACAAAGGTCCCCTGGTGGTCTGTGGTCAAACAAGAGAAAGTATCTGCGCAGAGATCGGCGCAGTGGACGAAATTTGCATCATATTGACCCACCTTAATGCATCATGTTGACCTCACACAGGGTCGATGGGTTGGCAAGATGCACCAATGGGGCACTAGTAAGTCACTCCTTGACGCTGTCTTCGTGTATCATAATCCACAAGTGAACATGAAGCCTTGAGTCATCATGCCGTCCTTAGAGCGTCAACACTAAATACCCGGTATGCATGGCAATACATGTAGTAGAGTGTTTGATTAGCTGACTGCTTCATGTGACCCTTGCCGACCTCTGTACCTGAGTCATCCTGCTACCTATAGCCTCAATTCTCATCCTGCCAGGCCTGATATCTGGCCTCTCCCTTTAAATGTAATTCTTGGTTATTTGACTAGATTATGGAGAAACACTTAATGGCTAAAACCAACAGACCAAGAAGGAAATTCAACATAAAATCTATACCGGTAGATGGTTTGAGGACGAAATTGATAAGGGAATGAAGGCAGGCGCACAGGCAGGCAGTTTGTGAGGAAAACCGGTCAGTAAACAGTTATGAATGTTGGTAAGTGGTTCGGTCAGTAGGCAGGTAGAATGCAGCTACATGTAGGCGGCTATCACGTTGGCGTACAAATAACATAAGCCACACAATTCCGTAAATATGGGCACATGTACGTCATCGATATACATGTTCAATGGGTTCCAAAACGCCTATTACTACTACGAGTACCTACCCTGTGATACAGTTGACTAGTAGAGATTAAGGTTCATGGTAATGTACTCATGTGTACCTATGTCTGATGTAAGGTATATTACCCATAGTACACCCCAGTGTCAACATGCAGACATATGTATAATATAAGAAGTATGACTATACACCCCTCCCCAGACCCCTCTCAGGAACCACTCAGCGCTGTTAAAACACGGCGTCTACACCAGGGGGCAGGACCAGGCAGGGGGCCTGGGGGGACGCCAGGGTAAGATACACAACATTTCAAACTGAGGCCTCCCTCCTGCTCCACTCCAGACTTTACTAGGGCCTACTTGGAGCACCCTTAATAGTTACAGTAAACTCACCAGACCCTCTCAGATCTACCAGCATTAGACCACATCACTTTATTCCTAGTTTCCTATTGTATGGAGCAAACTGCATGGTAGTCCAAGACCTTGCTAGGCAATCTAATGATATTGAAAGCACAAAACATCCCACGTTTTTTCAATACCCATGGCAATTTAAACAGATATGATTTGCCGGTATCTATGCTATCATTAATGAGTTTAATTATCACATTAAATGCTCAATCGATTGATGTCTCAAGAATGGACATTTTTATTACTTGGAGGAAAAACGCTAGAGTAGAGGGCATTCAACTTCATCACTGAAGCGTGTCAGCCATACATATAGTATGTAGCTACAAATACATGTGTAAAAACTCTGTTCAGATTAGAATAAATAGAAAAATTATTTAGATATTGAAGTGGTTATATTTGTAATCTTGTCTGTGCCTGTCTTTATAAGTATAGTTTAGTGGCACCGTTTAGTGGCCTAACTGTTGGCTACCTCATAATGACTTCTTGACCGTGTGCTAATGTGCATGCTTACCCCCCCCCCCCCCCCCGCCCCTACACTACACCTATTGGACTAAGACAGGTTGGCTGTAGCAGCATGTCAGCTAGTATAGACCTGCTATCTATTCTCATTCCTCCCGAATGGCGCCTTACCCACCTCAGCCTGAAACTCTAGCAACAAGTGAATACTGCTGGCACAGGACAAGGTGGCAGTGTGGGTACAGAGGGTACCCGGTATAACCTGCTGACCAGGCCTCTGACTGGGCTATATATAGTTCATACATATTATAATGCACAGTAGAATCAGAATACTGATGGATGGTTGCGGGTCCCTCCCTGCACACCTGGCCCCAGCACCGGGCGGTCACTCAGCATGGATTATAACGAGCCCTGCATGATGCCTTAATGCCCCGGGCTACCCTCTGATAAGGCGGACGGACAGCAGTTGTGCGGATCACTTAGCTATCTGCCACCTGACCCTACCTGTCCCAGGTGCCCCGTGTACCGTGCTGACAGCAGCAACAGGGGCATTGTGGTGTCGGCACCGTGTGGTGACTTGGCAAAGTTCTACTATTATTGCAAACCTTGAGACACCTCCGTACTTTACTACAGTGCGCAGTCATAGATTGGTTCTATTTTTGTTCATCATGACTGCACAGAAGAAACAATATATTATTATATAGGCGAAATAGACATGGATGTAAAGATAGGAGAGAGAATATTAAGACAGGCAGAGACTTAGATAGATACCGGGTAGTTGGAGATAGAAGTCAGATAGACGGTTTTAAAGATATCATATAAGCACACTAAAATATTTAAAGAGGACTTACCAGTACTTATCCCTGTTGATATCATGGTCATAGTACTAAACAATAGACGACTACCCCATACTCCCTAGCAAATAAATATGTTGCTTGAAAAATAGTGAAGAAGCGGGATTTGTTTCAGTCCTAATATTATATAGCACAGTAGAAACATGAATTCCAGAATAGAAATTTCATCATAGAATAGAAGTCTACATTTATTGGTGCAATCCTTTACATATTAGCAGTAATATCAAGGTTAGATAAACACTAACGCTGGAATCCTTCAGAGGTTCTAGCGCCCATGTATATAAAGGAATGACTGGATAAGGTGTAGAAGTGCCACCCAACCTCCCTACACCTACCTAGAACTGAGGTTGTAAATGTGGATTAGATGTTGGACGACAGCATTCCTGTGTTGCCTACAATAGATCATATAGGTACACGTGTGTATATGGACTGCAGGAGATAATATGTGTTCCATTACTGTGAACTATAGATACCGGTACTACAGAAACTAAGTTACAAAGTAAGGATTGTGGCATGCTGAAATAATGAGCATGACTTGAGATCACCTATATAGGGAGATTAGCTGCGTATGTGTACGGGTAACCTGTAGATCAGTTTAAAATCAAATAGCTCTTCTTTTCGCTGGACAATTTACTTATTTTCTCCCTTTCCTTCTGTTAGACTTAACCAGGAAGGCCCCTGTTAATCCCCATGGAATGTGATCTGGAGTCATAGAGGGGCACCGTGACTCTGCATAGCTTATTTCAGATCGAGGATACACACGGGAAAAAAGAAGTGAAATACAGTCTGTAATAGGAGTTAGTCTGGATGGAGTTGGCGTGCTGTGACAGCGGACCCACACCTGGGGCTGATATTACATGTATGTACATACAGCATGAGGATAACAGGAATATTGGACGGGCCAACCAGGTAGCTGAAAAGCAGATACCAAGACTATGTGGTCCTATTAGGATGCCACTGAACTCCAGAGGTCATGAGCTAACCAGCCAAACCCAACCCATACCGGGAAACAACACCTTGTATCTGTAGGTAAGAAGGGAATGCACCATGTCAAACCATTGTCAGTCATGGGATCTTGTGAACAACCGGATATAATCAGAAATGTGTTCAAAACACATTGGTTGATCTTCTGAAATCTCAAGATTGACACGTGTTCTACAGAGATTCACGGAATTTTGCATTATTTTACACACGGCGAAATCATCTGAAAACCTGTGTTATGCCCGGGAATATTCGCTACACCAGGTTAACACCAGATCTATACCAGATATTAGTGTGGTGCTGGTCCAAGTGGCATGTTTCAGTCACTGTACACCAGGGGGCAGCAGTGTGGTCCTTGCTGCATAGGCACCGCTACTTTGGAGGAATTCCTCTCTAAATCCATATTCATGTACATGTACATGTACATGTAAAACGTGTAAAATATCTACGGTACAAATGGTCTACATTTGTGAACATTCATCCATTTGGATGTAATCTGCCTGGAGTACCCAGTAATATTTCTAAACCGTCTTTACCTATGGCACTTCTAGATCCGTATTCTCCAACATATCTCACAATTCACGTACCTTTTTAATGTTTGTTCAATAAGGTGAGCAGCCAAGCCGCCAGGATGCCTCATACGTCCCCGCGTGCACCATCCTTTCTGCCGGGCTGCTTCCAAGTGTTCCAAGAAGGGGCTTGTCAAATACCCAGAGATGTGCCATATCTATTCTAATACAGCTGGGCTGAGGTGTCCCTATCAGCGCCTCCTTTATAATACATTCACTATCTGGTGCCACTATCACCGGGTGGAGAGTTCTACATAACACCAACCAATTGTAGCCGTGTCATCCACACGCCACCCCAGGTGCTGCAGTAAATAATGACACAGACAGTGGCAGAGCCGGATCCAACCTCACCAGGTTACTTGTGGATATCATAGAGAGCCTTTATATGCCGCACGCAATGGAAATTACTCTGGATTAAGCAATATCACTGCATGAATGCTTCCTGTTAATAACAAAGTGTTACTTTGACGAGAGACTTCCTTTGAAATCATTTTTTAGGATAAGTTATCATTAGACGCTTGTATAAATGTACTGCGTGTATCGGATTTATTTCCTATCGTGTGCATATAGTTAATATGCCTACTAATAGATGATCAGAGGACCAATAATTACCACAAGAACAGTCAACATTTAGGATGTTCATGACGGACATCTATTTGACAAATCGGAATGCGTTGGTTGTCTGTGGCTCCTCTTCGACATGGTTTTCGTTTAGTCGTGCATGAAATAAGACAACAGCAGTTTTAAAATGCTGGACTTTACTTATCGATCTAAATGACACTACCAGTTGGTGTTGCCATGTGAACCTATATGTAACCAGGGAGACTAACATGTAAGGAGAGAACCCATGGTCAGACGAAAGACAAGATATCTCTTAAACCGTTCCACACAAAGTCCACAATGGATACAAAAATCTACGGGGTTGCATATTCTTTTTACTGGTTGCCACAAAAAATGTTGATAATATTACTCTTTTATTCTTCTATTCTTCTATTCTATAACAAACACATGATTTCCCAGGCTGTTTTGGATTTATTTGTGATGATAATATTATACACCCGGTATGTGATGAAAATATATCCCATACGTAGAGTGTTATAGAAGGTACCGTGTTCTGAGTCGTAGACTCTGGTACACTGAAGAGGGCAGCACATGTGCCCTGTACCCTACGGTGGCCTATGTTAAAGGCAATTCCCTTTAGCAATGGTCTGAGAAAGTACCAAAGAACTGGGCTCCTTCTTTATATTTCCTCTCAAATAACGCCACGAATCAGTAAAATACTGTCCTTATGAACCTTTTGTGTATGCTATTTAACTTCCCTTTGTCTTCCTCTATTTGTCTTTTCGCGATGAACGTTTATTTTGAAAGACTCTGGATCTGATGCCATATTGTCTCTTCAATTCGAGAAAGGTAAATTTGAAAATTCTCCCCAGTAAGTAATATGTATAGATTAGCATAGTGTTTCCTTAACGAGTTCACCAGGTACTACAACAACATCGGGGGTCTGCAGGAGCTGTACCGCCTGCGGCAGAACCAGAAACTACAGGAGTTAGATCTGCGCCTCAACCCGGTCGCTCGCAACGAACCCGATTACCGCCTCTTCCTCATTCACATGCTGCCCAACCTACGCCGCCTCGGTAAGTGATGTCAAGCCTGTTTCATTGGTTAAAAAATGTTAGCTCAGATTGAATTGTACTGTCAAATTAACGAGTATTATCATGGTGGATCATATGGGCAAAATGTGTAAAGCTACATGACACGTCTTAAGTCGCACTTGAATATCTAAAGTAAGCTGCAGTTAATCATGCATGATGTATTTACCTGTACCGCAAAACCTCTGGTAAGAGCCGCCACCGCATAGAAGCTGAACCCCTAACTTAGGATAATCCTATAAGCCACACCTTGGAGAATACTAAAATCATCACTACAAACTGTGGCTTCTATGTGAGAACTAACAACTCGCCTTTTGGTACCAACTTTTGATTGTCCTATAAAGGCATTATTTGTGTGTCTGTTTAACAGATGACCGTGCAGTCCGTGACAGTGAGCGTAAAGCCGCCTTGATGCACTTCAGTTCTGACCAGGCCGCGTCTCTGGGTGAACCCGCTCGGCGCTCCATCCCCAACCAGGACAAACACCCAAACCCACGCGCTGAGCATGTCAAGTCTCTAGCCAAGCCTGCCTCCGGTAAATGTTATATTTTTTTGTGAAAATATTTCTTCCTTAAGAAAACTCTGCGAGAGCTTATATAAGCTATCTAGGTATTCTAACAATGTACATTTTCTGAGATTAAGCATTTGGTATATCTGGTTCAGGTATGGAATTTCAGACCTTCCTCTGAGCACAGTTCACATCCCTTATTATTTATGTAGATGTAATGAAACAAAATGTCCTTGTATTGTTCCAGTGCTGGATGATGACGATGCTAACCTGATGGACCTGATTGGACGGACGGGCACCGACATGGCCGGGATCACTGGGTCAGCTGCCTCGGGACCCCACATGCAGGACTATTCTCCAGAAAGTCAGTACTTTCTCTTTACTTTACTTACCAGGGAGGAGTCAGCTTTCTAAAAACAGGGGGTGGCTTTTTCTTTGCGCGGAGGGAGGGGGGGCATGGACCCTTAACATGACCTGATGAGTCTCCCCTACTTAATACGGAGCTTTGGCTCGAGCAGGCATGGGATTTTTCCGGATTTCCGGATTTTTGAAGGCCAAAAGGGATTGATGCAAATCCAATGAAAAAATATTTTAACATTAAAAAGGGGGGGGGGGTCTTAGTCTCTAGAGGGCTCTATGCCATGCAAATTATACAAAATGCCCCCCAGATAACGTCTTTCGACTGCTTTTTGGATTTTTCTTCAAAACCCAATCCCATGCCTGCTCAAGCAATCTATGGCGAGATATTGACGATAGATGTCGCTGTTGGGCGCTATTCACCAATTTGCGCAGAATGTCAATATTGACATTCTGCGCAGCGCAATTTGTAAATAGCGCAGGATCTGAGCCGCGCACAACACCAATCTGCGCAGAATACAAATATCAGTGGAGCTGCGAGCACCTTTTTCATTTATAAGTCTCTGGATCAATTTCATCCAAATTAGTTGAAATAATAGAAGGACGCCATGAATGTTGATGGAATGTAAGTTTTCATCTATCAAAAATGGCATAGGCATAGACATTTTATTCTGGGTAAAATAAGTTGATTAGAAACTCGCAGACATTTGTGCTCAGCGCACTGTGGATTAGCATTCTGCGCCGATTGGCGAATAGCGCCCAACATCTCCACCGGTGGGACTGAATCTTATCTCTGTAGGCTTCAGGTCTCCCTCACTCTCCAATATCCACCGGTGGATAATGGCTGCCACTCCCATCTAGCCAGTGTCAAACATCTGCTGGAGAGTGAAGGCTATGTTGGAGATTTGAGGCACGCAGAGACTACTCTGCCCCCGGGACTCTGCCGCAGACTGTGGCTCGAGCTGGGTATCAGTTGTTAAGTTGATGTTGTACACAGCTGCCACCTGGTGAACACGGCAGGTACTAAGCCACTATAAACATGTGTACTGATAGACTGACGGCTACGGTATCTTTCATGTAGTTTTGGTTTAATGAATAATTTGTGTTTATTACTGGACATCGATTCTCTGTCTCTTTGTAGCTCTATAGTGATCGATGCCCAGTTTTATACTTCAGACCAGTGGCTCATTTTGGCTGTTTTTCGCCTCACAGATTGCTCCTAGCGCAAAATCCTGACTAGGTGTCAATATATTCTCTATGCCAATGTGTAATATGAGGGTAGAAAACAGTGGAACCTCAGTTAGAAAAAATCCTACTGAACAGTTTTTGAGAAAATTAGGGTTTTGTTGCCCTTTTTTGCTGTTTTTAGTACATTTCCTACATAACCCGTGAACGCCAGCATTTCTCAATTTTCAGGTATTTAGAATTAGAATTTGACATTTTTTTATTCGCAGTAGGATTCCTGAATACCGAGCCATTCTAGAAAAGCTATTCTTTGGAAAAAATACTTAGTATTTCTTGATGATTTTCGTTGCACAAATTTAGGTTGTAATATAAAAACTGCATTGTCATCCAATCAAAGTGTTTATGCACTGTTGAGGGTCACCCCCTCCCACCCTCTTCACTGTGCATTGAAGGAGAACAGGCAGGGGAGGTACACGTGTCTGTATATAGCTGTTGACCTGGGTGCTGGGTGCATTTTTAATTTATGGGGTGCCAACTGTTCATGAAAGAAAATTCAAATAGATTTTTTTTTTTTTAGTATCAGATTAATGCAACTACAAGTCGTGACAGCACTTAAAGCATTCTATTTGCATTAATATGAATGGTGGCCACCTTAAGGGGTGCCAAATATTCATGAAAGAAAAATTGATAAGAATTTGTTTTTTATTAGCATTAAATTGATGCAACTACAATTCGAGATTGCATTTCAAGCATCGGGGCATTCAATGAATGGTAGTCATCTTAAATATATGGGGTGCCAACTGTTCATAAATAAAAAAAAGAATAGAATTAGTTTTTTTATTAGTATCAGATTAGTGCAACTACAATTTGTGATTGCACTTAAAGCATTGTGGCATGCAATGACTGGTAGTCACCTTGAATGTATGGGGTGCCAACTGTTCATGAAAGAAAAAAAAGAAAGTTTTTTTTTAAGAATCAAATTAATGCAACAGCAACTCAAGATTGCATTTAAGCATTATAGCATTCAATGATTGGTGGCCATCTTGAACCTATGGGGTGCCAACTCTTCATGAAAAAAACAACTAAATTGGATGTTTTTAACAGTTTAAAATTAATGCAACTACATTTCAAGATTGCATTTAAAGCATTGTGGCATTCAATGAATGGTGGCCATCCTAAACCTATGGGGTGCCAACTGTGTTTGAAAAAGGTATCAAATAGAAAGGTTCTTATATAGATATCAAATTAATGCAACTACAATTCTTCATTGCACTAAAAGCATTGTGGCATTTAGTAAATGGTAGCCATCTTGAATGGGTTGAATGAAGGAAAAATCAAATAGGATTTGTTTTTTTGATAGTATCAAATTAATGCAACTACAAGTCAAGATTGCATTTCAAGCATTGGGACATTCAATAAGTGATAGCCATCTTGAATCTATGGGATGCCAACTGTTCATGAAAGAAAAATAGAATAGATTTTTTTTTATTAGTATCAAACATTCGAGATTACATTGAAAGCATGGTTGCAATCTTGAATTTCGAAATGAACATACACACAGACATATAGGCATGAACATGGTGTTCTCCTTCATATAGATATTCATGGATTTCTACTTCTAATAAATATAGCTTTCTGTTACATGGATGTCGATGTCCAGTTTTAGATATATATCCATATAGTGCATTGGAGTGCTATAATGTTGGACTGCTGTATATTTGACACTAGTTTTTTTTGAAATTACAATAGTTTCCATTCACATGTGACTTGGGATCAAGAGTTATGTCATGGTAAATACAGCAGCCTTATGGATATAATAAAACCAAAGAATGTCTCCGTCAAATATCCCCCCAGTAGCTCACGTCCTATGAAGCTAACACATTGCATAACTAAATGAGAATAACGTATTCTGTTCAACTCAAAATTGTTATTTTGATTGATCTAGTGACTTATACATGAGATACTAGAAAGCAGCACTCGAATTGCTCACCACTAAGGCTCTCATCCAAAGCCTGGCTGTGAAGGACCTACCAATATAGTACATAACGGCGTTATGTATCATTATGTTTACTATTTAATACAATACGACTTACTGGTATTGTTAATATTAAAGCCAAGAGATTAGCATTAACTTAAAATTCATTTAGGGAGTGCTCGTTTCTTGACAATAGCGGGCTGGGGGGGGGGGGGGGGAAGGTTGACCCCTTGACTGAGGGGGATGGGGGCAATTTCAACCCCTCGCTGGTCATTCAGAAATGAAGAGAGGGTAAATGAAATCAGCCGGAGGGAGAGGTAAGCAGATAGATAAGAATGAAGAGACATCGGGGACGACAGGCAGGAAGCAGGGGGTCCACCAACTCTGCAAAGAAGAAAAGAGCTTCTAATGTATCTTATGTACTTGAAATACAAGAAGAAACCCCCTCCTTCGGAATCAAAAGTGATTGCAAATTCGATTTTAGATTGCCTAAATCATTTTTAAATGCAAACTCTCAATTGTGGAATGGAAGAAGGGGGAAAAAAACGGCACCAAACTATTGCTGATTTGCAGATAGCTGATCTAGAGAAACATACAGCAAGGCCATAACGAAGGCCACTCCTCGTTAGCCAAGCATTTGATCCATTGGACTGGGTAAAGGAAACGAAAAGCGGCAGATGAAAGGTGGACACAGCCATTTAATTTCCAGAAAGTTGTTTCCCCAACATTTTTTATTAAGAGTGAGGCGAAGAGAAAGGAGAAGGAGAACAAATGAAGGCAGGCATACAGAGGAGAAGTGAACATTTAGTCCTGGGAGGGGGCGAGGTTAGGGACTCATTTGGCAACTCCGGCCCACCTGTTCCCTATGCTGCGATATTCCCTCAGCTAACTACTACCATGTACACACTGTATCATACCGTACTAGACAGGGCCGTGTTAATGGCCTCTTGGCGGGAAGATAGAACAAGTTGTGACACGATCTGACAACAATGGAGGCCTGAGGTACACGGCTTTAGATAAGGGCGGCAGATTAACTCAGTTCAGAGACCCACAACCAACCCTTAACACGCTTAGCGATATGTCCAGGTAGGCTCGTCAACTGCTGCATAGAATGGCCACTTTTTAACCACAGAGGTGACGTCTCTTACACCCCCCCCCTTCCCCCATATTGTGCTGATTCCTTTCTCTAAAAGGGGGGTCAGCCTCCTGTTATACGGCCTTTAAATAGTACCTCAGACTGTAGCCCCAGTGTGGCTGTATTAAACAGCGGGACACACGTCAAGTAGCATTTGGCCGAGCGGGTTACTAGAATATCGTGGAATGTGTGACGGTGGGGTAACGTTGTGTAAAGGATGCCGATAGTTTTGATCTTTATCTGATGAGTATACCCCATGCGCCTTCCATATTAGATTCAGAAGATTGATGGCTTGATAATTTGCTCATAGGAGGGGAAGCAACAATCTGTTTCAGTGAAAAGGCGTTCAGAATAAGAGGTTAATAAAATAAATGATGATGAATAGGTGATATCTTTCCTTGTTCAATTAAAAGTCGGTTCAATTTAAAAACGGGCAGTTAAAAGTCTGTACAGATAAAACTGTACAAAAGTCCCATGTGACTTTTCACAGAATTATTAACTAAATTTGGATTAACTTATACAGACCCATCCCATGTAGGACGTTATTCTGAGGAGTGTGTAGCCTCCCCGACAGGGTTAGTTACTGCAGTAGTTAGTTACACGGATGGCCTCTTCTATGTGGGTAGTAAATTAGAGTACCAGTATTACTTACATTGAGTACTACTACAGGAAAGTACCTTGACCATTCAGCTGTAACTCAAATATCAAGAGAGCCTACATAAGTTGCAAGAGAGCTTGCATAAGTTTAGCTGCAAAACATTTTTGTCTTGGAACACCTTTGTCTTGGAACGCCAGTCACGCTTGTCTTAGAATTAAAAGCATTTGTTGTGCAACAATTGTCTCGGCTTTACAAAAGATTTGTTTTCGATTTCACGACCAGTGTGATCGGACCTTAACGCTATGGAATACCTGGTGTTTTTTTAATAGGTTCAAACATATTCAGCCCCCCCCCTCCCCACACACACACTTCTCCGTGATTGAAGGGTGAGGGGCGACTGCCTGTAATTAATGATATGCAGGTCTAAGTGGATTCGGCGGAATAGTACACATATATGTACATTCCCCTCCCGTATATGATGTCACATACAAATGTATTACCTGCAAAACCCCACATATCCCGTGTACTGTACACCTGTAGGGAGAACACACCTTGGCGTAGGCTGCCAAAAGCACGAGTCCTTGCATTACTGTGGAGGAGATGTAAACAGGCAAAATCAACATGGCCAGATGTCTATGTGCATAAGTCAGCGGTCGGGGTAGACAGCTACAACAAACACCCTTAAGGAATGTTTATGGCTGACATCGAGTCAGTCCTAAACACGCTCATAATCAGTAATGTACCGGCACATAGTTCCAGGAAATCATGTCAAACGTCTCTCATCAAGGTCTTTTAAACTTCAGACAGTGAGCGCTGGCGTTAATTATTGTCTCCAATGAATACTAATGGGAGGCGTTCAGACTAAGATGTTAATAACTAATGATAACTACCAAAATTCCCCACGGGTTGTACACAGGAATATTTGCGGCTTATACGTGGGAATTCATGGTGAAAGGTGATTTTTCTGCTCGGGTCCCATGTCACTTTCGGCCAGATTATTGACCATTGCAGATTTCGATTGACTTTTACACCGACCCTCGAACCTACCACTACTTCTACCATTGACATAATGCTGATATGATTATGATAACGAGTGAACAGCAGCCCAAACTAAGCTGAGATCAAGAGACTTATTGTGGTGCACGAGAGTGAGTAATGTGATCTGAGGATGTTTATTAGCTTTGTGGTCTTAAAGTGCTTAGTCTCACAGTTACATAAGAGTGGGATCATAAATGTATGATATATATGGAAGGGCCATTGTCAATTTTGGATAGAGGACTATCCAGGCAGTACTAACCGAGAAATGATTTGCTAAATTACCCTATGTTGGCGGTAACTAAAGTCCCACTATTTTATTACACATAGATACTTGTGGACAGTATGGAGTCACACCCACATACTAACTCATAACAAGTGGGCCCTGTTTGTGTGAGTCAGTTCATGAGTAGAGTGTTGGGTGAGGTGGGGGGGGGGGGGGGGGGCATGTGTGTAGTGTATTGACAGACTAATGATCAATGGTGATAGAGTTATGTCACAGTCACATTGATGTGTAGAGGTTGTGACCCGCAGTCTGTTATCGTCCAACACACAGCCGTGTCACCACTCCACCACAGGCTCTACACCTCTCGTCCTATCTAGGTTCTCTGTATGATCTCTGTGCAACCTCTGACTGAGCGAGGCATGTACACACAATAAATGTAGATCGGATTATCAGAATGGAAGGAGATATAAACATTATTCACTTAAATGTTAAATCAGGCACAGATTGTCGGCTTTGTGACATGGATGAAGCCTACTCTGTGAATTATCAGACAGATGTCAGACCCGATGTGTAGACTAAAGGATAAAAAAAAGTTAGGCCTACTCAGGAGGCCACTGGACAGAAATAAGGCCTTCTCTATAGGAGAAAGTATATTAGCCCTTCTCTCTATATACTGCAGGACAGAGACCATTGATGCCATCTACAGCATCGGTACTATCTGTAGGATACTGTTTATACTCCAGGGTCTAGGTCTTAACAGGAAGAACATATATGTGTTAATAGGTGTATGTGTAAGCACGAATAGGATTCGAACGCTCACATTGGTAAGCAAAGACAACTTTGGTCCAAAGTCTGGAGTCCACTAAGTGTAGAGTTTATGTGTGTTCGCGAATGATTACTTTTACATTCCTATTGGTTCGGGTTAAACTGTTTGAGTATTCATGAACTTGTGTCGCGGTGTGTGTGTGTGTTTGAGGCTTGGTGCAGGGTGGAGCGGTAACTTCGGCCGGGGAGGCTCCGCTCTGTCTACATGTCAATAACTCAGTTATCCCTCCCACCTGTACATAAACACACAGCAGTGACAGGACAGATATGGACTTGGGGTTCTCCACAAACATCCACCTAAAAAGGCCTGTTTTAGGGCAATACACGAGGACAGCAGAACTCTATGTACAGGCCGCTGTACAGGCTGCTGGTACCTGCTGGTGTGACACCCTGACTAGAGGTTGGTACAAACACAGCCGGCTACCAGCAACAGTTTATTCACCAAGCCAGCATTAAGTACAGCCACCTTGTGTAGGCCTCCCTCTTGGTCACAGCCGGTGCTGGAGATTAGATTAGAGCAGATAAGTCTGACATGCTTGGTACCAGAGGGAAGAGTGCTGCAGCACTGTCCTAGGTGGGATGGACCTGCTACACTCCTATAACCACTGATAGAGGGATGGCTAGAGATGGACATATCTCTTCTGTTGTTCATGACCCTCAAATATAGCACGACTGGATTAATATAGCTGTGATATATCCTCTACCTAATCACACCTCACTTGATACACCAGGAGTTACCAAAGTATCAGTCAGTCGTCAGCGATGAACAGCACAGCCAATCTATACCCCTAGTGATGTGGGATGCCAAAGTTACTCACAATATTTAACATTTAGAGAGGAATTCACACAGGATATATTTGTGATCTATTTTACCTGTGATGGACATACACCACCTGGATATATTGCGGTAAATAATGATACATCAGTAGTGATATTGCCTTAGAAGCTGACTGGGTGCATAATATAAGATTACTGGAATTGCACTAAAATATCACACGTTTACTGGTATGTATTACTCTTCTGTGAAGGTGAAAATAGCTCGGGGGGTTCAAATGCACCAGTGGCTGGTTCAATTCCTAACTCTTCCTGCCACATCAAAATTCTTCCCTGGCTAACATCATATATTCGATCATATCTTTATTTGACTTTGAATTAAATCGGAATTAAACCACTAACCCACACCCTCTTCTCATTATAGATTTCCACAAGAGTAAAGGGCCAACTGAGTATATTGTATATCACACACAGCTGGATATAGCTATATAACCATTAGAGTAGAGTTAAACAGCCACTGGTGTACATGTTCTGCCCTGTTTTGGTGCGTCACAGTGGGTAGCATCTTTAAGTGTATACACCCTAGTGTGCCCTAATAATAAGGGGTATCGGGGAGTACAGAGTTAGTTTTGGGTGAGCTGAGGGAGGGTGTTCTACAGTATTAACATACTAGTACCCCCCTGCAGCAGAGGGCCTCCTCCTGGTGATTAAAGCAGCCCTCATTACCAGGCCGTCAGGGCACTGGTGGACTTGGCAGCTACAGGAGAACGGCGGGATAGGCCCCTGCGCCTCTATTGTAGCTTTATGTTCATAATGTGTATTATACCAAGGAGTTAGTGGGCAGAACTGCAGCTAGGCTCCCTGCACCCCTCCTGTATGTAACTGCCTATGGACTATACGATGGACTTTTTAGTGGTATAACATGGTACTTCCTCTTGAAGTGCCCTGAACTGCTCTGATACCTAACTTCATCTGTAGCCCACCTTTATACATTATGCTTGACTGGATAATACCTAGGAGTTACTTCATATAGAGAGGTCCCTAATGCACTGGCTTAGTAGCAGAAGCAGCCTGATGCACCGTGTCCCATTGATGTTCAATAGAGGCCACCCAAGGCCAGGTAGAGGTTAGTATTTGCCATACCAAGGAGGCACATTTGTAGTTGATCACTACTACGGCCACCACACCTAGATTCTAATTTAAACCGCACCCCTACAAGGTAAGCTGTGTGTGGAGACCCTACATGCCCCCTGAACCTGCCCCTTACATACACACCCAGTGTACAGAGGATTACAGGCAGTAAGGTCGGCTCTGAGATCCTGTAATCACCCTCAAACTGGCATTAATGATATACCTGGATCGCATTTGACCCCCAATCCATGACCCCTGGCATCTAACTTTACCTTTAGTGTGTTTACTTTAGGGTCAAGACAAGGTTCCTTGGGGAGACTACAGATCTGTACCAACACACCCCTGGTCCCAGGTCCTTGAATTGGTGTTGTACACGCCTAATGGTACAGCAGTTGTGTTTGGGGTAATCTTCACTCAATACCTCTAAGTAGGGTTGTATTATACCCACGGACTAATCCAACGGGTCTCTGCTCCATGGTCTTCCAATCATGATGTAGTTTTGCTTTCACTGCCTTAAGGGGCAGGATACTAATTTGGCAGCCCTTGGTGTTGCAGTCTGGATGTAAGGTCTTTCCATACATCTACGCAAACCCTTAATGTACTATTTTGTCTGGCTCTTATGTTACTGACCTCTATATTTCCCATAAAGACTCGCTGCTTAATGCAGAGCACATATCTCAAGCCAGCAAGCGAAAATATTTCTTTAGGAAAACATCATATGTAGTTCTTTCTACTTCAGAAATCACTGTGGAAGACTAGACCTTTGTAGAATAAATGAGCCACATTAATCATCTAGGACATTGAGAAAGCATGTATAACACAGAAAGGTCTTTCTGTCGTATATAAGAGATCATCCAAGAAAGTGTAGAGTGTCTATATGGATATTACCATACACTGTTAACGTCAAACCAATTAAGCCTGGATAAATGCAAGTATTGAGAGATTAGGCCACATACTGCAGGATATGATTAATACAGTTTGAACATGGATGACATCCCTTATTACGGACGCCCAATCACAGTGGAGGATCTGCTCATGAGGAGCCGCCGTCACTTTATGAAGGACAGCCCACGTCCACAGGCTCCAGGTAAATTTTCATCTTCTACTATTCAGTATAGTATATACATTGATAACTCACTAAGGACATCAGAATTCAGAGCCCAATTTCTATTTCAGATAGATCTATCCAAAAGAAACAACACGTGACAGTTTTGTATAATACATTTATTCTCAACTGTTTCCCCATCACATTTTAAGTTGCTCCTTTACATATGTGATGAGCCTTGCATGTAGTCTCACCCCAGCCTCAAAGCGGAGCGGTTCATCAGCCATGTTCATGGCAATATGGAACCCCTTCTCATCATGGTAGTGCTCTGCCTCTACTCCAGCATCTTTAAGCCTCTTTAAGTACAGCACCCCCTCATCACGCAGGGTATCATATCCCATTGTTACAACCAGGGCAGGTGGGAGGTCCTCCAGGCTGTCGGCCATTAAGGGGAAAGCATAGGGGTTGAGTAGAAATGCCTCTAAATCTGGATTGACACGGCTCACTTGTGTGTATGAAGGTGGTTTGTAAGAGTCATGGATGTACTCTGAGGGGATGTTGTCTAGACTCATGAAGTGCAGGATGCGTCTCCTGGATTTTGTCGAAATCTGTTTGCCTTGAATCATAGTGTCGATGTAAGACAAGGGAAATCCACCATAAGTCAGCGCAAAGGTGGCAACCCCTGTCTTGTGGATTATAGCAGGACTGTAAGGAGAATTGGCCTCATAGGAAGGCAGGTTGATGTCAACTGCCTGTAGAGGATATCAGAAATACCTTATATTACAGCAAATATTGCAATATAGTACCTTTGTTATTGTAGCAAGTGTGAAGGATACGGTTTGTCCGAAAATGACGTTTTTGGAGACACCGTGTCCTTCACACTGGTGGAGACACCAGGACTCGAACCTGGGGCCTTCCGCCTGCCAAGCGATTGCTCTACTACTGAGCTACATCCCCATGTCCCCATGGCGAAATCTGTGATATATTTACCCAGGGAAATAAAGTTCAACCACAGTAAGCAAAGATAGTTAGATTTGTAAAATACTTACAGTACTAGATTAAGTGACTTCATAGGTAATATCAGTATTGTTTCTATCATACTTATGCTGTTTTACCAGGGCATTTTATATATTCATCGAAAAAAATTATAAACATAGATATCAGCACTACTCAAACGCAATCTTACCTGAATCCATGGATAGATAAGCATCTGATACATAAACTGTGAGCCATCTCCCACATCACGGAATTTCTGAGACAGAACCGCAGCCAAGTTGCCACCTGCGCTGTCACCTGCCACACCAACACGGGACGGGTCTACTCCAAGCTCAGTAGCATGACTAAAAATGTACCTAAGTGAGGAAGCAACAAAGATATCTAATAAGTTCAATTATAGGAAATTATGAGCAATTCATAAGTGGAATTGATATCTTCCCTTACCAGTGTTATTGAACCAGGGCACAGTAGTGCCAGGTTCTTTAGAGACAGGTATTTTTGGACTTTTTTGTCAAAAAAATCCCTTGCTTTCTGTCCCTTTTTTTCCTGTGAAACATTTGGAAATAAGATATTTAAATGCAGCCACAAACAAGTTTTGATCAATGCCAATCCATGCCATCAAAGATTGAAACCAAAAAAGCAATATTTTATACGTAAAATTGATATTGAAAAAGGGTCACTAAAATAGCACAAAACCAACATTTTCAGGTCAATGCTAAAGGTTGGGGTTTCAAGTAAAGCACAGACCTTCATGAAGTGTCCCTTTACACAGAATCCTCTTTGTTCTTATATAAAAACAGGGTGAGACGCTTTTTGAGACGCTCTGTGGGCTGAATATTGCATGTACCTTCGGTAACCTTCATGAAAACGAAGGTAAGGCAGTAGTTTACACAGAGAACAATATATACCATTCATGGTTTCAAGGCTACAGGTTCAAGGCTACAGGAAGCGAGGCTAGCGCATGCCACACGTCAAAGAGTGGCGCTACTGGTACTTCTTGTACTGCTTGAGATGTCAACGTGTGCAGACGAAATTGTACCACCCATAT
This sequence comes from Harmothoe impar, assembly GCA_947462335.1. Taxonomy (NCBI): domain Eukaryota; kingdom Metazoa; phylum Annelida; class Polychaeta; order Phyllodocida; family Polynoidae; genus Harmothoe; species Harmothoe impar. Next base: position 50,426,888 of record OX381712.1, on the reverse strand, counting down.
CTCCGCCGTTTATCGTCCGATCGACTCGCTTTTTGATAGGGACAAAAGGCGGTACATGCCCGCAGCCTGCAACTGTCGCCCACACCCACCTGCACGCCCACACCCACCTGCTCCCCCACACCCACCTGCTCACCCACACCCATCTGCTGGCCTGAAATAGAATAACATACATGTATGACACATGACTTGAGGGTACTTTTTACTGGACATCGATTCTCTCTCTTTGTAGCTCTATAGTGATCGATGCCCAGTTTTATAGTTCAGACCAGTGGCTCATTTTGGCTGTTTTTTGCCTCACAGATTGCTTCTAGGGCAAAACCCTGACTAGGTGCCAATATATTCTCTATGCCAATGGGTAATATGAGGGTAGAAAACACTGGAACCTCAGTTAGAAAAAATCCTACTGAACAGTTTTTGAGAAAATTAGGGTTTTGTTGCATATTTTTGGTGTTTTTAGTACATTTCCTACATAAACCGTGAACGCCAGCATTTCTCACTTTTCAGGTGTTTAGAATCAGAATTTGACTTTTTTTTATTCGCAGTAGGATTTCTGAGTATCGAGCCATTCTAGAAAAGCTATTCTTTGGAAAAAATACTTAGTATTTCTTGATGATTTTTGTTGCACAAATTTAGGGTTGTAATATAAAAACTGCATTGTCATCCAATCAAAGTGTTTATGCACTGTTGATGGTCACCCCCTCCCACCCTCTTCACTCTGCATTGAATGAGAACAGGCAGGGGAGGTACACTTGTCCGTATATAGCTGTTGACCTGGGTGCTGGGTACATTTTCAATTTATGGGGTGCCAACTGTTCATGAAAGAAAAATCAAATAGAATATTTATTTTTTTTAGTATCAGATTAATGCAACTACAATTCGTGATAGCACTTAAAGCATTGTATTTGCATTAATATGAATGGTAGCCACCTTATGGGGTGCCAACTATTCATGAAAGAAAAATCGATAAGAATTTGTTTTTTATTAGCATTAAATTGATGCAACTACAATTCGAGATTGCATTTCAAGCATCGGGAGCATTCAATGAATGGTAGTCATCTTAAATATATGGGGTGCCAACTGTTCATGAAAGAAAAATCAAATAGAATTTTTTTTTTTAGTATCAGATTAATGCAACTACGATTCGTGATAGCACTTAAAGCATTGTATTTGCATTAATATGAATGGTAGCCACCTTATGGGGTGCCAACTATTCATGAAAGAAAAATCGATAAGAATTTGTTTTTTATTAGCATTAAATTGATGCAACTACAATTCGAGATTGCATTTCAAGCAACAGGGCATTCAATGAATGGTAGTCGTCTTAAATATATGGGGTGCCAACTGTTCATGAATTTAAAAAAAAGAATAGAATTAGTTTTTTTATTTATATCAGATTAATGCAACTACAATTCGTGATTGCACTTAAAGCATTGTGGCATACAATGACTGGTAACCACCTTGAATGTATGGGGTGCCAACTGTTCATGATAGAAAAAAAAGAAAGTATTTTTTTATAGAATCAAATTAATTCAACTGCAATTCAAGATTGCATTTAAGCATTATGGCATTCAATGACTGGTGGCCATCTTGAACCTATGGGGTGCCAACTCTTCATGAAAAAAACAACTAAATTGGATTTTTTTAACAGTATAAAATTAATGCAACTACATTTCAAGATTGCATTTAAAGCATTGTGGCATTCAATGAATGGTGGCCATCCTAAACCTATGGGGTGCCAACTGTGTTTGAAAAAGGTATCAAATAGACATTTTCTTATAATAGATATCAAATTAATGCAACTACAATTCTTCATTGCACTGAAAGCATTGTGGCATTTAGTAAATGGTAGCCATCTTGAATGGGTTGAATGAAGGAAAAATCAAATAGGATTAGTTTTTTTGATCAAATTAAGGGAGTGGTCATTTTTTAACAACAGGGGGGGGGTTGGTGGATTTGGGGGGGGACCAAAAAAATTTGGACCCCTTGAAGGGGGGGACCAAAAAAATTAGGACCCTTCCTGAGGGGGGGACCAAAAAAATTGCACCCCTTTTTAGCGAAAAAAGCCCGCGCGTTTCTATAGCTCAAAGGGGTCGGCCGCGCTCAATTTCAACTTGCCTGAGGGGGGGGGGACGAAAATAATTTCGACCCCTCCCACGGGGGGGACCAAAAAAATTTCGACCCGCTCATGCGAAAATCCACCGACCCCCCCTGTTGTTAAAAAATGACCACTCCCTAATGCAACTACAAGTCAAGATTGCATTTCAAGCATCGGGACATTCAATGAGTGATAGCCATCTTGAATCTATGGGATGCCAACTGTTCATGAAAGAAAAATAGAATAGATTTTTTTTTATTAGTATCAAATTACTGCAACTGCAATTCGAGATTACATTGAAAGCATGGTGGCATTCAATGAATGGTTGCAATCTTGAATTTTGAAATGAACATACACACAGACATATTCATAGGCATGAACATGGTGTTCTCCTTCATATAGATATTCATGGATTTCTACTAAATATAGCTTTATGTTAGAAGGATTCTGTTACATGGATGTCGATGTCCAGTTTTAGATATATATCCATATAGTGCATTGGAGTGCTATAATGTTGGACTGCTGTATATTTAAGAAGGAATTCATTTCTAATGCCAGAATTGACCAATGAATGATTATAAGGGAGTACTATATCTAAGTTCATGATAAGCTCCAGCTCCAGCTTACCCTGAGTCATCTGTGAGGCCACTCACATGCTCTATCTTACACTCACACATCAGGGGCACTGCCCTGGTTCACATGTGATATCAATCACATATACCATTCATTATTTACAGAGCAAGTGCTTTGGTATTAATACCGTAACCTGAACTCACGAGTGTAAATTTGAGTGTTGGGAAAAAAATTCATAACCGGTTTTATAAGTTTGGTTGACAATGAGAACTTTCTATCTGTCTCGGGATAGGTATCGCAAATCTTGTAATGTGGTGGCTGAGTTATAGAGATGAACAAATCTTTAGCATACCTTGATGCTGCCTCACAGTCCTCTACTGCAGCAGGGAAGGGGTGTTGTGGGGCTAGACGGTAATCCACTGACACCGCAAAAATCCTAGCTTCCCTCACCAATTTCAGTAGGAATGGTTGAGCACCAGCAGCAGACCCGACACAGAATCCTCCCCCATGTACAAATATCAGGGCAGGAAGAGGGTCTGAATACCTGCGGTGTCGGGGCTCATACACTAGTACCGGGACTCCATCATAAGTAGACTCTGTGACTTTGACATCGGAATCATCCTTTTCAAGTTTTATCAGAACGTTTTCTGTATGCGCCATGACAGCTTGAAGAGATGGCACTTTATCCTTGATTCCGAGAAAGTCAATAGCCTGGAATATGAAGGCAACTTGTAAAGAGTAAAATCTCCCAAAGTAATGCTGCATCCTAAAGTAGTTATGGGACTAGTACCAATCTGTACTATAAGGCTCCTTCACTGTATTTCCTGCACAGATTGTTACACGTCCTATAACTACTACATCCTAGTTTGAACCAAGGCCATCAAAGGGTATGGTATGTGAGAGTGCTACATGTAGTTCATAACTGTACCAATGGAAGTCTCTCAGATTCATTTGTAGATTTGTGATTCAAAAATTCTACACCAGAAGAGGGAACTTTCTGATGGAAGTGATCTGATGATGGAAGTGATCTGGAAAAACTTGAGGAAGTCCCCTCTGCATTGTCAATGAGACGTTAAACTACACAAACAAACAAATAAAACTCTACACGGGTGTGTGGAGAACTGTCATTCTATAGCATATTGAATGTGTTTCTGCATATAAAATAACAGTAGGAACTTAGCATTCTATCCAAACTAGCTTATAATACACTCCACCACTTACCCTAGTTATATCATCCATAATGTGTAAAGCCCCCAAAAAGATGCCATATAGAGCAGGCTCGTCCATGGTGGCAGGCATAGGTTTGTAACTGTGGTAACCGTATAGCATAACCAGAAGAGCTATGATACCTAGGAATTTCAGCGCCATTTTAACGACCTAGAAAATGAATAAGACATCAATCATATAAAACATCATGGACGTTTTCACAGTAAACTATAAAGTCAAGGCAGATGAGCAGCCAATTGATATTGAATTAAATGTGGAATTGGGTTTTGAACCACAAACCAGACAGACGCGGCGAATGAGTTTACGGTTTTCATTGCAGTAGGTAGATACACAGGTGAGGGGCTATCTCGGATGACGTTTCGGCCTGTCAATGACCTTCTTCAGATCCTAGCCTAACTAACTAAGAATTGGCATGCGCCTGGCTTATATAAAGTAACAATGTATCATGGGAATGGTCTTAAATGTGACACAAACGAGGTGTTAGTTTAACCTCAGGCGCAATGCCAATGTCTGCTCCCTGCTCGATCTGTGTGACATGTATACACCAGGTGAAGCTAGCTGTAGCACAGAGGTAGAAACGTTGACCTACCACTAGTTCTATAATAACGGCTCCAACATATGCAATATCTGCAGATTCTATGCATGTGTATCGGGAAATGTATATGTATGCCCACACCTCACCGTATGTGCATAACTCATCAACTGATAATCTGATAGTATGGCTATGTCATTTGTGAAGACTCAAACTTGTACATTACCAAAGCCTGAATGAAGCCAAAGTGCACCTACAGCTGATAGACCCAAATAATGCAGAGGTGTAAGTCCCACCTGCGGGGAAGGGTAAAGACAGCTGGTTCCTAAAATTGATAAATATCCAGGTGAAGCTAGCAGTAATGAGCTTAACCAGCTAATATAGAAACTAAAGAGCACTAACCTAGATTGTAGGACCAGTATGTGAGTGTGAACTCAGAGGGTGACATGGGTCCTGGAATTTAGGACTTTGGTATGCACAGACCTGGAGGGATTTGTTGTCATGCTCTAAGCTCTTATGTAAGGTGCGCTGGGTGCTTATGTGATAACTAATGGCAATAGCTCGATTGGTACCCAATAGTAGGGAGGCTGGACCATTTCTATAAAACCATTAGACACACACATGATTCATATCTACCAATAGTCCTAATACATGTACTCACATTTCCAAGACTACTTTGTCATGGTCATGTAATAAATAGGGAATGTTTTGTGAATTTTTAACTACCTCACCCTGATAATCCTTCTGCCAGGTTTTAAACTCATTAAACCTTTTAACCATTAGAACTCATAGCAGTCTTTTTGTTGTACCACTATGCCCCCTGTGGATCTGCTGAAATAATGGCCTTCATGCACCATTGTAGCCATAGACACCTATGCTATACAGTGCTGCCATCCGGTATTGCACCATGTTTGAACGGGTAAGAACCCTCAAAGCAGCCCCAGAAGTTGTTCTAACGTTGGGTGGCGGTAGGTCGTGTCATTCAATTCCCCCCCCCCCTCCCCCATTGATTATCGCAAATGTCTTTACTGAAGCAATGGTAGCTTCAAGACATTTTTCTATCTCATAGACAAACAACATATAATATTTTTATTTCATCTCACTCATCACATTTTAAGTTGCTCCTTTACATATGTGATGAGCCTTGCATGTAGTCTCACCCCAGCCTCAAAGCGGAGCGGTTCATCAGCCATGTTCATGGCAATATGGAACCCCTTCTCATCATGGTGGTGCTCTGCCTCTACTCCAGTGTCTTTAAGCCTCTTTAAGTACAGCACCCCCTCATCACGCAGGGTATCATATCCCATTGTTACAACCAGGGCAGCTGGGAGGTCCTCCAGGCTGTCGGCCATTAAGGGGAAAGCATAGGGGTTGAGTAGAAATGCCTCTAAATCTGGATTGACACGGCTCACTTGTGTGTATGAAGGTGGTTTGTAAGAGTCATGGATGTACTCTGAGGGGATGTTGTCTAAACTCATGAAGTGCAGGATGCGTCTCCTGGATTTTGTCGAAATTTGTTTGCCTTGTATCATTTTGTCTCCATTAGCACAGTGTCTAATCCTATTACCTTAATTCGAATTACGGTAATTCAAAATGGCTGAAGGTGAGTTCAGTCCCATTCTATTTCATTGCATTGTAGTGAATATAGAGGTATCTGAACCCTGTTCTTTGGACAATATGTTCTATATGTAGCAGAGGTAATATACATATGCATGGATTTGATGTACATGTCCTAGTTTTTGCATAATACCTATTCCAAAATATCAAGGGTATCACTGTAATTCACTCAAGGGTATTACCACAATTCTGTTGATGTGTTTTGGCAGGTATCACCATAATTCAGTTGACAGTGTATTACTGTAATTCACTCCATGGTATTACAGAACCCTTGTTTTTGGTCAGAATATGAGAGTGTTCCTCGGAAAATCTGTTAAATTTGGTTGGATATTTTGACCTAAAAAGGTATGTATTTTAGTCCAAAATCACCAGAAAATTGGCCCTTATGCATACAGTGTATGCCAAAAATGGGCCTAGATCCCCACCCCCTGTATGCATCTGTACCCATTTGGCCTATCCCCAACCCCCTTGGTGCGTATGTAATTAATGGATGGCCTCTATGTGTTATACAAATGTTATATTTGATACAGATAGCAGTTGTACATGTAGACAAACCTCCTTTCAGCCATAAAAACCCTACTTGTATAGCTCTTATATATGCTCTCCTAATTTGTACTACTGTGTGCAAATAGAACATGAACATGATTAATTTGAACATACCAGGCATCTCTATAGGGCCTTCACTGCGATGGTGTGCTCACTGTGGTGGTTGGGTGTAGAATACAGGGTAAACTGGCCTCTGCACCACTAGCCAGACATGCCCCAGTCACTGAGTGCAGTGCCACAAACACACTATTGGGGTGAGTTAAATTGGAGTGTTTCTATTTACCAGGTGTAGGACCACTTGGATTTACAGTACAGACCGGAAAACGCAGCCAGCCCATTTGCACAGGTTGCTTCAGCCTTGTATTTAGGGCTGCCCTGTCACACCATTGTGTTCTTTTATAAAACCATATTTGCGATTTTTATGTGATATTTGCGAAATATATACCCCCATTGGGTATATAGCTCAACATGTCACCCTATCAGCTTATGAATGCAGTATGTGCATGGTCCATTGCATTTCTGAATTATTATTAGTTTAAATCAGTATTTCAACGAATGTGACACACATATAGCAGAGTCTCTGCTTGGAGAAGGTGTGAAAGCCTAAGACCCAGCCTGCTATACCAGGCTTATGTGCTTGGAGAGTGTGAACAACCTGAACAAATACCCTGCCTGTAAAGACTCCCTACCTGCTATACCAGCCTGGGCAGCCTCAGGGGCGGACCCAGGAATTTGAAAAGGGGGGTCCACTAAACACCAAAGTACCGAAAAGTGACGCCGCGACTCACGGCGGATCAAATTATCATTAAAAAAAAGGGGGGGCGGACCCCTGGACTCCCCCCCCCCCCCCTGTATCTGTGCATGCATTAACAGGCTGCCTGGGAAAACGGGCCAGGCTGTATCCCTGGTCCTGTCCTGCACCTGTTTACAAACCCACATGCTTCTAGCAGGTAAGGGGTGATCATCTTTTAACAACAGGGGGGGGGGGGAGCAAATGAATTTTGACCCTGCTCATGAGATATTCATACAGTGCTACTTTAGTGAGGGCTAGAATTACAGTGATACTTTAGTGAGGGCAAGAATTACAGTGATACATGACCAAGCGATTGGTGTTTTGCCCTCTGATAGCAAATGCTTCATACCAAGAGGTGGAGAAGACATGATATTAATCATGGAAACAAGTTCTGTTAATTTGGAAAGTGAACATGGCATTTTAAACCAGGTAGAAATAACATATATCCCAGAATTATGGTAATACCTACCAATGAATTACAGTGATACCCTATGTTAATTGCAAACTGAATTATGGTAATACATGTAAAAAAATCTCAACCCTGTCACACACAGACCATGATATTTGGCCTCTAAAATGCCATACCTATGGCAATGTATATCTCCTATAAGTATATTTGTGCAATAACAGCTCATACATTGTATAGTTGCTTCTAAGTAGGCTAAATCAACTCCCTTCTATTTGTTGTCAATATCCTAAGTGGCTACCTATCTATTACCGTAATTCGAATTAAGGTAATAGGTCTAGACACTGTGATTAGACAATGAAAATTCGGGGGCCAAACCAGTAATACCCCAGCCTCAATCACCCAGTCCCTAAAGTCCGCCCACTGGGCTGCATTAGGGCCTGGACCAGTACCTATATCTGGATTCCAACCTCATTATAGCTCATTATGTATGGGGATCCTCTCGTGCCCATTCAATATCAGACAGCTCATTGGTCAAGGGGTAATGAATATTCATATTACTATGCCTGTATGGTCCACCAGCACCTGCACCACTGAGGGTCATCAAAACATGTTCTGGGTGAGTGGAGCCAACATGATTGACAGTCAATCACCACTAGTCACAAGGTGATATATTGGAGGGCAGACCTCTAAAGGCCTCCAAGTGGTCAGGTAGCTGCACCATGAGTAGCTAGACAATATCCCATAACATAGAAAGTTATATGTGTGTTTCTTGAAATATAATATATTGCTTTGCTTATATCAATTCTACATGTTAAGAGATTTATAAATGTACAAGAAAACACTAAAATAAGGTCATGCTTGGTATAGATGTTTAATTAACTGAGTGAGATATGGTCCATATACCCAATATGTTCAGTGGTGTGCCTGCCCCCCTCAGTTCTATAATTAAGTGAAATAAACAACTCTACCCCTTATGGACTGCATGTCTTGATTGGTATACTCTGCCTTGATGTTTGGTGAGTGATCAGGGGCAGTATTCAGTGAGTGGGGGTGGGTACTAGTGAGTGGGTGGGAGGGGGGAGGTGAGTGGGTAGGTGGGGTGCATTACAATCAGCAGACAAGAACCGGCCCAGGCGGACAACCTAGTCCGCCTGGGGTCTGAGGCTGGTCATACCCGGGGTGTGGAGCGAAGCTGGCACAAAGGGAATGTTGGCCTCATAGGGAGGCAGATGTGCGTCAACTGCCTGTAGAGAATATGTTTAAATATAACATTACATTGAAGCATGCAATAAAATAATCGATAGTTATCATGATATATGCATCTTTATGGTTATCAATTATGAATTTGCACATGAATAACGATTACCATAAATTCTTGCGTATAACTCACATACTAGCTGCACCCTTAACTTTGACCAATCCTATAAGCTGCACTGGAGGTCTGAAAATTGGTAATTTCTTACCGTAGTACACTTATAGAACCCTCATATAAGCCACATCATGTATAGGCATGTTTGGTATGAAAGCTGGGTGTGATTCTCATATAATCTGTGGCTTCTATGCAAGATTTTACAATAACTCTTTTTCATAGTTAAAGATTAAGAAAATGTAAAGCAATTAGTGCTATGTTTAAAGTTTACAGTAAGTCTAATACCTTATGTCAACATGTGTACATCAAAAATGACATTTAAAAAATGTATATCATGATATTTATAGATAGGATCTACAAGTTACTGTGCTAATCAACTGACTAGGACTTCCCTCTAATAGATGTTCACAAAACATAATATCTTAGGTGTCAGTGAAATTCAACCATACCTGGATCCATGGGTAGATAAGTATCTGATACTGAAACTGTGGGCCATCCCGCATATCTCTGAACTTCTGGGTTAAAACAGCTGCCAAGTTGCCACCCGCGCTGTCACCTGCCACCCCAAATGACGGTCCACACCAAGCTCAGTAGCATGACTAAATATGTACTTGACAAGTAGAAAGATATTTGTTTGTTGCAAGCATTGCCAAAAATAGCAGTACCGTACATTTTGGCGTAGAAGCCGCTGCTTGTATGCAAGTCAGACTCAGCTTTAATTTGATACCAAACATGCCTATTTAGGGTACACTTGAATCTAAATCAGATCCTCTGTGTGGCTTATAGGATTTGTCAATGTTAGAGAACGAGTTGATAGCTTATATGCGAGAATTTAGGTTGTTCAATAATAGGTTTGAAATACCTGCAGCAGACAAAGAGACAATTGACAGTATGATTGTTGTGTTTTGGACATTTTTGTCTTGCCCTTAAGAGGGTTTAGAAAAAAGTGTAGGTACGATTGTTGAACACCACAGTGACCAACAGTGCCCTTTGGATGCAATTCTTTCTCCCCTTTTTTATACACACACAATTTGTGGTTGGCTTTTTTTTAAAATACCAATGTTATATACCAGTACCTTGATGCTGCCTCACAGTCCTCTACTGCAGCAGGGAAGGGGTGTTGTGGGGCTAGACGGTAATCCACTGACACCGCAAAAATCCTGGTTTCCCTCACCAATTTCAGTAGGAATGGTTGAGCACCAGCAGCAGACCCGACACAGAATCCTCCCCCATGTACATACATCAGGGCAGGAAGAGGGTCTGAATACCTGCGGTGTCGGGGCTCATACACTAGTACCGGGACTCCATCATAAGTAGACTCTGTGACTTTGACGTCAGGATCATCTGTTTTCAGTTTCATCAGAGAGTTTTCTGAGTGCTTATTTATAGCTTGAAGAGCTAATACTTTATCATTGATGCCAAGAAACTCAACAGCCTATAAAAACAATAAAAACTTTTGATCATCAATTGACAGTTCTTACTCTAGCCATATCCCCAGAGTAATATTTAGCAATCCATTACCCGAATGTGCGTATGACACTATACCAATTGTCTCACATGCTACTTTGTCTTCAGGGGAAGTTGCTTTCTATCATATCCATTATAAAATAGGTATTGTGATAAGATCAATTGTAGGTGTTGTACATGTTGATTTCATAATGATCATCTATGAAATAAGTTCTAGAGTACCAGCACTTACTGTTACTACATCCTCCAACAGTTGGAGACCCCCGGAAAGATGGGATGTCATTGTCTATAATATATATATTGACAACACTATATTAATCCAGTCAAATTATGGATATATACCCAAAACAAATTGCAATAGTTTCGCACCATGTTTTTTTCTGAATCCTTAGACATACATGTACATGATATTAAAGATCCTAAGAAAAATAGTGAAGGGTGTCGAATGTCAAGGTTATGCCAAAAACGTATTTCCCAAAAATAAATAAAAGAATTGTGTATGATTATGACAGAAAAAGAGCTGGCTGTTTAATATTTTGTGGATATGTCCAGCTTAATTAGGTTTTCAGTTCCTGCTAGTACGATGATTTCGGGTCAAGGTGTAGTTACAACTACTAAGTGTATCAATCCTGCTAACTGTAGTGACTACACCTAGCAGTCAACCATCCAACAGCTAACTCTATCAAAAAACTGCTACGTGTATCAATGTATGTGTATCAATCAAAAGTGGGATATCTGTATGAAGGGAAGCTAACCATTCATAAACTGATCCTTCTTTCTCAAAGTGAAATTATTTCTCATTACATTTTTATTTGCTTCAGATTTTACACAATATTCCCATTCTCATACAGATAGCAGTTGGATGTCCCTATAATGGACATCCCTGGTTTTACTACAGATAGCATGAGTTACTATACATAGCAGTTGGATATTTGACACACTTAGCAATATTTTGATACAGTTAGCAGTTGGATGGTTGATGGTTAAGTGTAGTTACTACATTTAGCAGAATTGATACACTTAGCATGATTTTATAGACTTATTCCATGTGTGGCTTTTTCTCTTCCAGGTGTGCGGAGGATGAACATAGCGGGTGTGGGGCTGGGCGAGCAGCCTGCTTTCTCAGCAGGCTATGACCAGGCAGCATCTGCTGACGCCTATGTAAGTTGTTACACGCTACATATTCTCCCTCACATCCAGTAAAATCTAGTGGTGGTCAGCAGACATGAGTTTCTCTGTTCGTTGACTGTCGAAAAGCATTTGACACTGTTGGCATCTCAGTTTAGCTGTCTTCCTATCACAACGAGTAAGTAATCATACAACCACTCTAATTAATCCCATTTGCAAAGGAACCTTCTGTTCAGTAGGTCATGATGATAATGACTACTGTCCGAGTGTTGCCGAAATCACGGCCACGATCTCAGCTTTCCAAACGTGATTTTCTTTCAAATACGCCAATTATTAGGGAAGTTAGAGCCAGCTTTATATCACCTTAATAAGATCTTAAGAAGCAGGTCACTCTGGCCTGCGTCTGGAAAAAGTCTTCGGCAACACTGGGTCCTTACTTGGACTCAAACTGTTCTCTGGATTTTACTAATGACGTGTCACCGAGGCAGCCACTGAGTTCATGACATAGCAGTGAGGCAGGTGGCGAAAATGACAACCAACTTATTCGTAGTCTCTAACAAAATTACATTAGCCCGTCATTTGTTACTGCAGTTTTCGTCATCTTGCTCCTTTATAGATTACACCTACTTCCGTTTCGGAAAGTGAGTCAGCACTGCCAGCATTCCCTGTACCGCAGGCAGGTAAGTGGCATTGTTCTCATGTCCAAAGAATTTATGATTATATGTATGTAAAATTAAAGTAAAACAGTCTGCATTGGATGATTTATAACATGTGTGAGTTGATGATGTAAGGGGCGTTTGCTTTCTCCCATTTGTATGCAATGTATAAAAAAAGTTGGATTAGTAGAAATATACGTTCATAACATTCCACAGTAATGACAGAATTTTACATAAGAATACCAGTGAAGCTTTTATAACATCACTCAATTCCAATCAAGTTTGTATTTTGCTCAAGATTAGTAATATGAATTACTAAAGTTTGTACATCCAGACCCCAATTACATGTCCGTATTTGTATATTCATGCAGCATGGCAATACAGATGGTGTATGTAGCCAATGAATTAGCTCTAAAATTATTACTATGATACTTTGCCTAAATCTTTACACGCAAACTTAAAGACTTTCAGTTTCTGTGTGAAATGAACAAAGGCACTTGTCTACGTTTAGGTTGTGGATTTTGTTGTCTTGGATTGAGGTGATGTAGTGAGGAAACAACTTTGTCGTGGTATAGGGCCTTCCATCTTGGTTTCATGAATGTTTACAATGTACTTATTTTATCCGCCTATACATACTGGCTCTTCAATTGCACCACTGATTTGCAAGGCACTTGTGCCATATTTGGGTCCAACGTAGATGTACTATACAAGGATTTTTGCCTCAGCTGTTTCAGTTATTCATTTATGTAGGTTTCTATGGTAATAAATACTTTATACCATGCGGAATTCGTTATGGTTTTATTCAAAGTGTTATATTAGTGCGGGGTGTTCTATCCCCTGATTAGTGGGATGCGGTAAAAACAGGATGAATTAGGTAATAGGCCTATGCTAGTTCTTAGCTTAGCACACATACATGTATATGCTTTATGTATATACGGCAACTGTAGTGTGTAATTGTTCTCACACAGGCCGGAGAATCTACAAAAGTATGTATATTTAGCTCCCACGTGTTAAACAATATTCCTGAAATAACTGTCCATGGGTAATCCTGTTTCACCCTCGTTTCCTGCATTCAATGTTTGAATAACAAATCGTACCGGTTCTTTTAGTACAGTCCTGGCTTGCATGGACATGCCAAAGTCATAACAAATATATTTAGAATGAATTAATATTATGTTCATGAATTCACTGTTAATATTCAGTAGTGAATGTGGTAATACATTAGTTTTATAATGTTCTTAATCAAAATATAATTAATGCTGTTCCAACATGTGTAAAGCGTTTGGTTAGTCCAGTATCACACTTTCTACCTTAAACCTATTTTTAAGATTATTTTACAAGGTCAAGTGAGTGATCTACACCTTTCCCCTTCCCTTCAACAATTTATTAACATCGTTTCACAGGTGTCGATCTACATGGTTTTAATTTAACCTAATTATAAGACAATTCATATCATGAAATATGCTTCACAGTTGAAGTTCATATTTAATTCAGTATGAATAGCATTGAACGTTGCTTACTGGGTAAATGTGTTTGAAGCATGCTAAGTATCCTTTTCTTGGGGCGGGGAGGCATCCAGCCATGTAACTAGTATCAGCATAACTATAATGTTTAACAAGAATTTTACGTATGCACCAAATAGTTTTGTTTATTAAGCTTCTTAAAGAGGTAACCATTCAGTGAGAATAATCCACCACTGCACAGGCATAGCTTCCTTGATTTACCTCGTTTCTACCAACCAAAGAATAAAGAATATTGAAATTGGAAGGAAAGTAAAAATGTCTGTAGATAAGCCAGTGTGTACCTAATCTTGAGATACTAGTGTGCGTTTATTGAATCGCTAGTTTGTACCCTCTAATAATGGATTGTTCCTTACATTACACCTATAGCGGAGGCCCTGCAGCAGCGTTACCCAAACCTGCCGGTGATTGTAGCCACCCCACCTTCACCCCAACACAAGGAGCCAGCAAGGACGGCCGGCAGCCAGGACCAACCCCGCAAAAACAGGTGCGTTAAGCCCCACGACAGAAATAACTGAAACACTGCAGTCAGGGTAAAGCTTTATTCTTTATAGTCGGTGTATATCTAAAATATTGAATTATGTTATTGTTCAAATCTGGTTTCAGCAATAATGGTTGCAGAATCCGTACTTGCCGGGGGATCCCTTGGGACACCCTCGGTCACGCTGGCCACAATGCTATCGCGGAAACGAGAGGATGTTTGCTTTGCTCACGTAGGCAGGCTAAAAAATTTAATTAAGTTGTTTTGTTGGTCAGCGAGGAAAGTTATAGGGCTGTAGTGGATGATGAAAACAGCTATATTAAAACCGTGTTTTTTTCTATAGTTGAGAGTTTACGATTATGAATTTAGGCTCATGTATGACTGCATTTTTTACTAAGGTCTCCCTTTTGTCCTTTTAGGGTACAGTTTGCGGATGATGCTAACCTCAAGTTCCAGGATGAAATAGAAGCCTATACCTCCTATAAAGCAAAGGGACAATTCACCCCAAACCCAGGTCAGTTTCATAGCAAGATGTGCATCATTGTTTATTACTGTAAATTCTTGCGGTTATAAGATAATTACAAAGTCGGGATGCAGGTTGTACGCGATATGCGGGTAGTACACAAGAATTTGCAGTGATAAATAGTTGTAAACCCATTCCTTAATAACCTTGATAGACTGCACATAAGTAGTGCATAGGTTACTTCATTTATCTAAGCATAACTTATTTTAGAAAACAAAAGAAAAATCGTACATAGAAAGTACAGTCAACACAATTTATCTAAATTATTAAAAGATGTAGTGTTTTGAGGAAATACAATCATCTTTCACTCCTTGCATACTTGGTGGAGCAAATATCGGAGAATTTGTTAAAAAGTATAGGGACCCCTGGTTACTGATAGCTTTCAGATTTCAACGTTTTTCACGAAAGAATTCCCAAAGACGAACAAATGGTATATTGACATGGTCACATTGTGACTTATCAAGTTATTTTCGATGGTTGCCACTGGTTTGTTTCACAGTTGCACTGTTACTAGGTTGTAAGTTGCTATCAAGAAGATGAAAGGATCTACAAATGTTGTATCATTCTTATTTTTCCTGATAATTCCTGCACCCCTACATCTTGTGATTTTCATAACGGATTCCCTAGACCAAAAGAAAATTAACTACTTACTAATATGTGCATTATATTTTAAAATACACGGCAGGTAACAAAAGAATATGTAAAACAATAACAAGTAAACCATATACAAAATGTATGAATGGAAAAAATGTTGCTGTGGACTGAGTCTTTTGAGTGAAATCGAATTTCATTTATGTAAAGGTGTGTTATTTTCTGATTTATGTTAATTATGGACGTAAGACTAGAACGATTTTGCTGTTGTCAGATTGACTGCTGTTCGCAAAAGTGAATCATATGGCTCTATTAATGAAGCCCTGATTGGTAATCTAGTGGTATAGAGGTTGTTCATATCCCCGAATAATGGTAGCGTCTATCCATCAAACCCACCCTTGAATATCAGCTTAATTTACCACAAGAAAGGGATACGAATCGATGTTATTTATCATTTCCTTTCCCATAACCTACATACTTGTGGAATAGTATTAATGCTGTTCATGTTCCTGGTCAGGCTCTGGACCACCTACAAACAGGAGCACCTCAGAGTCCGTGCCCCAGAACCCCCCACGTCCAGACACGGCCTTCGGCAGCAACCCGTACTACCCTCCAGCTGCCGCCGCTACCAAACCCCAACACCAATACAGCTACGACGGGGGCCAGGCGGGGGTCGAGCTGTACACCAAACACCCGCAGGACAAGAACGATGTGAGTACTCTTAGTGGTCATTCGTCATTTCTCGAAGACAAGCTTTCCATTGGGATTTTATATTATATTGTGAAAAGTTTTATTTTCATGAAAAAAGGTCTAGTAGGGGCTTTAGATTAGATCACTATGAGACATACCGGTATTATATAATTTATGGGAATGAAGAAAAGATCATTTCTTTGAAATACATACTAAACTAAGTCGTTTTAAAACTGTTTAAACTACTTTCCCATTTGTAAGGCATATAGAGCCGAAAATTTTCAACTCAAAAACTTTGGTTTTCAGGCAGAGTTTTACGATCCAACCGACCCCATTTACTATAATGGGAACGACCTGGTGAGCAGGTGGCCCAGTTCTTTTTCTGAACTTATTTTTATACACCTTTTTATTTGCCTTCTCACATTTTCTCTCATTCTCTGTGCCCACTAGAATAGGGATATCGGTACATAGGTTTCTCAAGGAGAAACACTCATTCATTTTCGTTTTACAGCAGCACACATGTTGATACGTCGCTGTGTTCAAACATGATATTCTGCTGTCTCCAGGAACAGTTCACTTAGAAGACATAAAAGTCCTCTTTAGAAGATAATAATCATAGTCATCACTTCCTCGTTGTCTAGATTAATATAAACTGATAACTTCTGATGTATACTTATAAAGCTTGTTTATTTGTAATTGTTCATTTATACTGCTCAATACGTAGGCTTATAGCCTGTATTTTTATCAAATGCGATATGGTAGAAAAATGTTTAGATTAGTGAACCTGTTTTGCACATATCTCTACAATTTCTAGCAATTGATATTTGTTATCCAACTAACTGAATTTACTCTTGCATTTGGCACCATAAATACTTTGTTTTCTTGCTCTCGTTTTGATAAAATGCTCGTTATCTTTTGAACGAGATGAAAATAATAGTTGTTCTTTGAGTATTATTAGTTTGATGTGTCAGATTTTAATTTTGTTATGCAAATATCATATTAATTTTGACTTCTGACTGCTCTTGTCGCCAGTCGGCCGTGTACCAGGAGTTGCCGAGCACCCACTCAGTGGCGCCGTCCTCCATCACCAACGCCTCGTCTGTCTTCCATGCTGGTAACACCTTTGTGTCGCAGGATGGGATTGGCGACCCACTGCCACCTCGTACAGCCGACCCATGTGACCCACTCGTCCACCAAGTCAGCGACTTAGTGGATCGCTACTGGAATGGTGCCAAGTCTCTTCAGACAAACAACAAATTCCAAGGTGGGTCCTCAGCAATGTATTGGCTGTAAGCCGCTTTATCAGGTTAATGGTAGCAATGAAGGAAAGTAAGATCCAGTTGCCTGGACTGTTGGTTCTTCTATTCATAACTATGAAACAAGTGTACTGGACAGAAATTGTCGATGCGGTGCATGAGTATGATAATTTGATTTGAAAAAGTGAGGCTGAATAGTCTCTTTGCATCACTCGGAAACCTGACAGCTCAAAGAAGTGAGTTCAGAATGGGGATTCAGTACAAGGGAAATCTTTTTCACTTTTAGTCGTTTGTCGTTCCCAGTGTACCTCTCCCTTTATGCAATGGTTTTCATAAGCTTTTACTGGTTTCAGAAGACATAATATATGTTTCCATCCTTAGAAAGGAAGAGGTTTTAGAATGACATATAGGGTAGCTTATTTATGGCAATACAGGTTTACTTAATTCCTTTACAGTGCAACTCAATGCATTGCTGCGGACTCACCTGGGCACGTCTCTGACGGTGGACGTGGAGCGGGAGCAGCGTCTGACCCAAGTAGAGGAGGAGGTGACGCGTCTCCGGGGGGAGAACATGCAGCTGCGGGAGAGGGGCAGCCTCAGTAAGGACCTGGAGAACGCAGACGACAACAAACTCAAGTCTATGCTCATACGTGCACAACGAGACCTGGTGCGTTATCCAGCCATGTCAACTCTGTTTATTGCATGACCAATAACAAACTACAAACAAACTCACAGCCAAAAATAATTTTCTCATTTGAAGAAAATGAGATAAATAAACTCGTCTGGCGTACAAATGACTAGTTTAAAGAAGAAGAAAATTTTCTTAAAACTAGTCATTTGTCCGCCAGGCAAGTTTATTTATCTCGTTTTCTTGAAATGAGAAAATTGTTTTTGGCTGTATGGTTTGTAAACTATGCTCCAGGTTTAGATTCTAACAGGATAGTAAAATGATTTAACAGACTGAATGGATTCATTCTTCTATTGTGTTCTTTGTCTTTAAAATTCTCTTCCAAAGTTAAGGATCCTTTTGGTTCGTTACAGTCGATTTTGAGAAGTCGGTTGCAAATGTCGATGGATGAAAATCGGGGTCTTCAGGACAAAGTGGCTCATCTAGAGAAGAGTTCATCTGGCGTTAACAAGGAGGGATTCACAAGGGTGGAGGAACTAGGTCAGTGATGAAACTTTCCCTATTCGTCAATTTGTAAATTACCCCTCATCAAATGGATTTGATATTTAAGCCACACTCCAAACATTTACGGGTCCAGTATTTTCAATGTTGTTATTCTAACATTGCAGAATCAGTAAAAAGGGAGAATGACAACCTGCGACAAGAGATCGGCTCCATGAGCGGTCGCATGAAACAAACATCACAGCTTCAGGAATTAGCCAACATGCTTCAGGACAGCCATAAGTAAGTACTTTAAATCCTGTACTTCTTTACTTCTGGTACTGTTATTTAATGGCTATATACTGGTCTACAAAGTAGAGTAATGCACCTATGTGAAGTCGGTATATATTACTCTTCTCAATTTTGACAAAATTACCTACTTTGCTAGTCTTTGGCTGCTCAACAGTTTAACCCACTAATTGAATAAATTACTCTGTACTGAAAGGGATCACATAATGGCCAGTGGTTATTGACTTGATAATTTAAGTGTGGCTATAGAAGTAAGAACAAAGCAAAGAGATCACACAGCTGGTCATTAAAAGACCAATTGTGGAGTAAGATGCAATGCATTTATGAACACTCTTCATAATACATATATACATTGCCAACTATACATTGCCCTTTGGTAATTGATCCATACAGTAAGCTGTTACACTTTCTTGACATCTCTGTCTTTTGTTTCCATCCTCCACCTCAGAGTCATAGTACTCAGCAATAGGCATTTTTGTAGGTCAGTGGCAGCGGCTAGTGTCGATCAGATACACAAGACCCCTACACTCCCCCTAGTTTCTGCATGGCGACCTTCTACTACCTGCTCCACCATCTTGTATTCCCTTAACGAGTGAATTTCTCTGCATTGTTATGGAAAACTGCAGCCACCGCTCTGTGTTTTTCATAATACCTTTCACATCGGTTTGGGAACTTTTATAGAGTATCGCCTGAGATACCTTGATAAACTAACAGCTTATTTCGCATTGCTCCACCTATACTGACACTTGCATGCCGATTTTTCAGGTACTTGTTTGCGATGAACACTTATGTAATGTCCGACATGAGTAACCACATGGTCATCAATCACCATGACAACAGCAGCAACCATGATAACAGCCTTGATGACCATAGCAACGACTCGGTCGACCTTGCTGACAGAGCATACAGTAGTGCAATAAGCAGTTTGCACGACAGAAATTACCCTAGATACTCTCACCACCGCAGTCTGCTCGACACACGGAGACCCTCCGCAGGTCTTGCGCTGCAGCTTTTCGGTTATGATCCTTGTTGCCCGTTGCTGTATCAGTCTACTGTAGCGTCTGTCAAGTGTCACTGTCGTTGCTATGGTCACTGTTTCTGACTGAATCCTGCTATGCCGTGCGACTGCACCCCTGTTCGTCTGTCTGTCCATTTCATGCAGACCGCTTTTCAAATCCTAATTGTCATCGCTGCTCCCTCATGTTTTCATCCATTGTCTTAAATGCTGTTTGTGTGGTAAAGGCCTGGTTATGTTGCAGAATTCCCATAGAGGCTCATGTGTTAAAAAAGTCTGACTCAAAAATGTTTTCTTTGGTTGTTGTCACTTTAGTTGTGTCTCGAAAACTGGGCATCTGACCTTAAAGTTTAAAACTCTGGAACAGAAAGTACCGTTTTAAGGAAATGTTGAGTTATTCCTTGATCATTTTGTTATTGTACAATTATCGTAAGTACCTAACCTCGTTACAAAACAGGTATTGTTTTTAAAGAAAGCGAGAACAGTTTAGTGCTGTCATGGTTTATCAACCATATTTTACAGCTGTCTCTTTATCTACCGGTAACACAGCCTTCTACCCGATGGTAAATTTATATATGGAGCATAAAGAGCAAGGTTTAACTCAAATGATATCAAAGAACAATGTTTCTAAGTGTGTAATTTTTTTTTAGAAAATTGATAGTTTTGTATGGTTATTTCATTATGATGTCATAAAGTTGAATTCTTTCCTTCCATATTTGCCAGATTAATAATGTGAAAGGCCAGTGTGTTCTCGAGTTTTGATAGAGAAATATAGAAACTTAAGCATTTTTTTGGTGCAGTTGATTTTGTCCTGTGTACTCATCTCCTACTCATCATCAGTATATGTTGCATCCTTGATGGCCTGATCGACAACACCCGCTTTATTGTTGATACCTGACACCTTCACTGACCTCCAAACAACCCTAACCTTCTCGCCATGACCTTGATAGCATGTCATGTCCTGTAGAGGTCTTACTTAGTGGTGCGTGTTTCAGACTCTTGATGCAGACTATGCTGCTAGACTACAGGTAGTAGTCACACCTACCTCTTCAGTTACCACCCTCCCACTATCATACCTATTTCAGATGCCTTCAATTTTTTAACCGTATCAAATTGATATTTTTTTCATGGTTATAGCCTAGGTACTCTTAACGACAGATGACGTCATATGCAGAGGGAGATGATTACTGAAAAAATACCCAAGCTTTTCCTGATTATGAACTGTTATTGTAAGTTTATCTAGTAACTCGTATGACGTCATCTTCTCAAATATTATGTCTGAAAATAAAATTCAGCTCCTCTGTCTACCTGTCTTTCTCTCCAAACCTGCTCTGAGAAAGGTATGATATGAGGACTTAAATGGACAAAGATATAGATCAGAATCAAATAGGCAGCACGAATAGTGTCTGTTGTGGGCATTTGCTCATAGATAGGAACCACTGGCCCTTTCTAACATCTTGCACTTTTCAAACATATTTAAAAGAATAACTATATCTTCATATAAACTGACACATTTATCATATATGAAGATGACTGAGCATGGTCACCTTTTTCCAATCTTGATAATTGTTGTACCTTGATGAAATAAACTCAATATTGTGAAGATATTTTTGACAGAGCTATAATGTTTCCTCCTTCTATTTATTTTAATTAATTTGTTCGTACACTAAGCAGTAATGAACATATTTCAGCTAGTGTTGTTGTAAATTTAAACATAGCAAGTTTTTCCATACATTATTATGGTTAAGCTTATTATCTGGAGTGACTATCACAAGTGCAATCCTTGTGTCCATGAATATATCCCTATATATTCATAGAACATAAATTTGCCAGTCAGTAAACACAACCAAGTGTCGTATACATGTACCCTTCAATGAGTAAATGTATTCTTATAAGACTAATTATCACGTATAATAATTATCATTATACATATACAGTTTGTATTTGATTTATAAACGGTTTGTTCTCTGAATGATTGAGCTGTGACTTTCAACACTGGCAATTCGAATACGTGTTGATATAAAATAGTTCGTTATGGATGTGTACACAATTCAATTATTTTTAAACATTTCATAATGCTGCAGGAGGAAGGGGAAATCTCTTTTCTCCTTGTTTTCATGAGTCGACATATACATAGAACTTATTCACCACTGAATGTTTGCTGACAAATAATATCTTGTTTTCTATATAAACATTTGTTATTGCAACACAATGCTCTCATTGATTAAACACAAACACAAACTTTTAGAAAGGTTTTTCTAAAGCAAGATTCTTCTAATTGATATTATAATATTGTTCTTAACATTTTCAAGGTTGCTTTGGATTTTATTGATGGTCTCAGATTTGTTCATGATAATTACTGTTGGTTGAGTTGACCTTACCTAGGGTTAACTTTAGAGCTGTGCAGAACTGACCGTGTATCACTTGTCCCAAGAGTTTACTGAGTCAAATGTCTTTGAACTCAAGTGAGGAAAGTCCATCATCTGACCCTCTACTTTGAAGCTAAACAGTGAAACCAATTTGTTATATCCGTACATGTGCTAGAGCCAAATATCTTTCATGTTTGCTGATTCATTTAACCTATGTATTTGTTCAAACCAATTGTCTTTTAAAAGCTCGGCAATCTATATTAAATGGTTTCCCTCTTCCTTGACCAGGTCTCTGGTGCAGACAAACGAGCACCTTCTGCGGGAGCTGGAGGAGACCCGCACCCGCCACGACCAGGAGGTCCGCCAGCTACACTGGAGCTACGACCAACTCAAGTCATCGGTCGGCTACATGCCCAAGATGGGCAACGCCTCGACGGTACTCAATGGGAAGTCCACCTGATGCGCGCGCGCCCCGCATGTACTACTCCCGCTTTACATGTACCTGTGCTAGTGTACTACCTGTTATCATTTCCTGAAAAATTCTTTTTGGAATTGGTAAACTTTTGCTTTCCTGTTAGAATGAAAGAGTTCTCAAAAATGTATATATACAAGGTTTTCTATGAAGAAATGTTTCCAGAAAATGTGTGCATATGGTAAAAAGTTAGGGACAGTATCTATTTTTTTCCCCTTGAGAAGAATGAAAAAGAGCAATTTCAATATCTAATTGTATCAGGCTCTATTTTAGAACACGTATTGCCTTAAGAGTTGGTTATTATATTTCTGTTGCTCTTGTAGGAATAGAATTCTCACTTGTGCATTAGGCCTATGCATTCACGAGTATAGAATGTAAGAATGAAGAGCTGAAAGCATTTGAAGCGATTTGTTATCAGGTTTTGGACCCCTGTTATTGGAATGCTCAAATGTCGACCATTTTCAAAAGTCTGTATGAAGTACCAGTATACCCCGTTACTTTCATATATGAGGAATAATCTGGCAGTTTTGTACCTTATATACTGGAGTTATTGTCATAATATTATAGTGAAAACATGATACATGCACTGTGTTGTCTTATGGTGACAAGTATGCAGAAATCATAAGGCAGTCCCACGACCTTTTTGGAGGTAGAATTCCTGTTCTATCCTAATGTCCATATTTAAATGTGTAAATGTAACATACCTTTTCCGTAATTGGAGGATCATGTGATTTTTAGGTATAAAGAGTGTCTGGCCATAGACATTGATATTACATGTACTATAATGCTAAACATGTTTTTACTAGTAAGCGTTACTATTTATTTGAAATTCCATTTGGATGATTAATCTGTAGTCTTTATATTTAAGCTTATATTTATTTATTGTAATTTTAACTGCTGACTAAATGGTACACATATTAACGAATAAAAGATATCTGTGATACGTTATCATGAATATGTATAATTACAATGTATCCATTGCGTTAGGTAAATTTGTAATGATTATTAAGTAAGTTCCAGTCTACCATAACCATTTGACATTTTATCTGATCAAAAAGATGATGTATAATCATGGCAATGGGTGACTGCTCCACAATTGAACGAGGGTGCCCATGCCTTTCGGGGCTCGGAATGAGACACAACCAAAACATACTAATTCTTGACTCATGCCCTACCAAAGTAATGACAGCAACTGGATGATGATGTTTGTTCATCGATTCCAGTGTTCCTTCCCTTGTGAATTACCAACTCGATAATTATCTCATCACAACAACCATGATAATTCCATCCAAGGGTTTCGAGATCAGCAGAAAGTACCTTCGTACTTCTTACCTAGGTAAACCATCTAGCAGATATGGGATAGGTGAAACATGTCTATCTTAAATAGTATTCAGGGTAAAATTGATAAATGTTATGGACAAAAATATGTGTTAATTGGAAAAGTTTGTAACTAAGGGCCATTGTTGTCCTGCATCCTAAGATGGTGTCACCGCGAATGACAGTTGCTGAATACTAAAGGAACCAAATTTGTTAGGGCAAAAGAGTAGGCTTCAGCCACTTACACTTGATCTATTTTACCGGTATTTGACTTGTAACTATCACATTATAGCCTTCCATGTCTATTACACAATGATAATTAGGTGCTGTTGTAATACACCACAATGTATGAAAATGACCAAAGCCGACCAAAGGAACCTTTTCTATCTCACTAAGCACGATACACTGTGGCAGTGTCTTGTATTTATACGCCAGGTATTCTGCGCACAACCACACTTTTATGTAGTTCCACCTTTGCCTTATAAGGGCAGAACAAATGTCAGAGATCCGTCCATCTTCACTATGCCTGAATGCAATGTGAGGTTTTTATATACTGGAAGAATCTACAAATTACTGTCTAATTCAATGTTCCGAATGAAGTCCACGTTTTATATGCGAATTCCCTATATGTTTTATATGCATGTAGTATGATAGGTCGATATCAGAATGTCTTGTGCGAGAAGCTGCCGACTCGTGATAACCATACAGAATATGTGGTAAATATCTATATTGATGGTTTATGTGACTTGTGGATAGTTCACTCCTAATTTCAGTGTTATACGATTCCGTGGGACACTTTGTATTGAAAGTCATTGCTACATATCGTTGTACAATAAAATGAAATAAATGTATATACATATATAATAATATAATGCATTATACCTGTTATATTTCCATATCACATATACATAGCCAAAACCAGGCCGACCCTAGCAATTCTAACCAAACTTCATAAATTTGCCTCTGAGTCAATTTTCTCGAGTTGTCTCTGTGATGTGCGAAACGATTTCTGGGTGAATTTAACATGGCTACATGGCCTAATTAACCTATTGAATTTATACCCTAATGCACCTTTTTTGCCCAGTTATTGCTATATTAATATACTTGACTTTACAGAAAGTGCCACCCCCTAAATTTGTGTCAATTGTATGAAGGTATGTGATAAGTTTCGTTACAAAGGACACTTGCATGACCCCACTTTTGGCTGAAATGATTTATATGATCAGGGAAGGGTTAGGAAAACGGATAATTGGAGATCGTAGGCCTAGGTCTAGATTAGTCTAGTAGATTTAACCCATTTGGTGTGATGCTACACAGGCGGTGCATCCACCTTCGTTCCTCCACGTTAAGTTCCATTATTCCAGCTGGGGATCTTGGGGCGCTTTTTATGAAACTTAGTACTGTTATTTCAAAGCCTTTCCATCTAGCTGGTTTCTGTGGAGGAGGGGGGCATAGGTTGAAATGTCTGCCAACCGGTTTATCCCGGTTGTTGTCTATGTCCCCGCTGTGGCCCTGGAATCTGTCCATTAAGCGTTCCAGGGTTTGGCCAACATACTGTATACCACATGATGTGCAAGTAATGGCATATATGATATTGGCACTTTGACAATTGACAGAAGTCAAAGTTCTGAACTTCCTGCCAGTAGTGGTTGATTGAATGAAACCACTTTTGTTGAGTTTAGGGCAGTATCGACAGTTCAGAATTCCTTAGAAATTCCCTCATGCTCTGCACACATTTTCTACGCAGAAAATACCCTCGGAATCTCCTCCTAGATTCTCTCACGAGGGCAAAACTCCAAACTCGGGCCGAACTAATCAAACCAAAAATAAAACTCCAAAACACCGGTAGACCAAAAGCATTTTACTGCATCACTACCCACAACCCTCATAATCCCCCCATAAAACAAATTCTCACAGAGAACTGGGACCAGATGAAAAAGACAAAAACCACACAAGAGTTCCACGAGCACAAACTGGTCTTTGGCAACAGACGCAACAAAAGTCTAGGTGACGAATTGGTTAGAGCATCCACCAGCCAAAAGACCCCCACCACCAAGGTCCCACACATTAGAAAATATCCGTGCAACACTCCTCTGAATACTGCCCTAAACTCAACAAAAGTGGTTTCATTCAATCAACCACTACTGGCAGGAAGTTCAGCACTTTGACTTCTGTCAATTGTCAAAGTGCCAATATCATATATGCCATTACTTGCACATCATGTGGTATACAGTATGTTGGCCAAACCCTGGAACGCTTAATGGACAGATTCCAGGGCCACAGCGGGGACATAGACAACAACCGGGATAAACCGGTTGGCAGACATTTCAACCTATGCCCCCCTCCTCCACAGAAACCAGCTAGATGGAAAGGCTTTGAAATAACAGTACTAAGTTTCATAAAAAGCGCCCCAAGATCCCCAGCTGGAATAATGGAACTTAACGTGGAGGAAAGAAGGTGGATGCACCGCCTGTGTAGCATCACACCAAATGGGTTAAATCTACTAGACTAATCTAGACCTAGGCCTACGATCTCCAATTATCCGTTTTCCCAACATGATCAACACCAAGGAGATCCCACATACCTAGGTACAGAAGTTACATGACACTTCTGTCATGCGGACATTGTCCAACCGAAATACCCTATGCTTTATTGTTGCCACATAGGCGGCCTACTACTATCGCTGCCCGCACCCTCAAATCTCTTTCTGTACGGTGCCCAGATAAACTATCTAAGCCCTGTTTATCCAGTGCCATTCAATCCTATGTACCAATTTAAGTCACACTTAATACACTATTGAACATTTTATTTCTGATCCCCTCCCAAAATTAGACTATTCTAAATTGCTGACAACTAATATTCAGACAAACTTTTGGATCAAAATAAAATAAACACAACCGGACTGGACTAGCCCTAACACCTATCATCCAGCCCCACCTGAGTTTAAAAGTTCAACTAAAAACACATAAATCTTGGTAACCTGATAAGGAAGTAATCAATCTCAGTTTTCTCCAAACAACTCACACCTGATGAGACATTCAAGTCGAAACCACTAACTGTACCACACACACTGCACTATCACCAGTGTCAGATAGGGCCCCATCCCCCTTTCTCAATTTAATGGGCCCACATGATCTTCACATAAAATTTTCCTAAGTCCTAAACATCTGCTCTAAGATAGTTTGCCATATTAGGAAGTCCTGCAAGACTCTGTTAGGAGATTGCCTAGAGGAAGTGAGGTCACAGACTAAATCCCTTGACTCTGATTGGCTAGAGCCACTGGGTAACCATGGTACACATAAGCATAGTGAGCCTTGTCAACAAGGCATTCAGTGGTTGTGTAAGGTAGGGACAAGAAGTCCTTTTCCGTTTTTCCCTGAATATTTGTAATTAACCTACCGAAAACTTCATTTCTACCCATTACACCACTTGAGGTGTCAGAACAGAATGTCCACTACAGGACAAACTGTTTCTGAAGGGAACTTATCCCTTCAGGACAACTCAATTGAAAGATTGAGTGATCAAACTCTAACTTTAACATCCACTCAGGACACCACGGTACCTGCCTCTCAGGAAAGTACCGGACATCTGACTGCACTATGTCATGCAATGAATTTGACCATCCAGAGCACTGAGGTAAGACCTTCCACTAGCATCTCTAAGCAAAGCTCTATACTTAATTATTTCACCCCCTCTAGAGGACCATCCCCCACCGAAACAGATCAAACTAATTTGACCGAAACTTCGAGGGAGATGCCACGCCCCCTAGCAACCGATACCGGTGGTGAAACCACTCCCAAACGGTCACCTATGACCGAGTCACAGGCCATTTTCGGGCCCTCGTCGCCCCTAGACCCCTCTATGAATATGGCCCCCCTTCCTCAAAGGCAAAACCACCAATACCATACTCGATCGATGGGTCCGATCAAATCACACGAATTCTTGATCAGCTCCGATGCCGATCAAGAAAATTTCGTGCACGCTGAGGTCGAGCCGGATGCAAACGACTGGTATTCGGAAGAATTAGAGTTTCCACCTTTACCTAAAAGGCTCCCAAGCAATATAACATCTAACCTTAGCATCAGTGAGACGATAACGATTGATTTTCCTCCAGAAATCTCCATTTTATCCGATAATCTGACAGAACCCGCCGAGACATCTTGTTTTTCCCGCGAACTCTCGCGCCCTCTCGCGGGTGCCCGAGAAAACGCGAGAAATGCACCTATGACGTCACGGAATCTCCTCTCGCGAAGCCGGGAAACCCCCTCTGCGGCCCGCTCGCCAGTTTTACATTCACTAAACGATCAAAATATCGAAAATAAAGACGATTCAGCCAGCCTAACGCCTAATAACCAGTCTATATTGAGTTCCTCTGGCACCCCCGGCCACAATATAATCGATCTAACCGAAAACAACGCTGAAAACAGTAATTTATTGGACAAATTTTCGAATATGATTCAAAATAACATCCAAATCTCGCGCCCTCTCGCGGAAGCGTGAGAAACCGCGAGAACTGATGTTATGACGTCACGGAATCCCCCCCTCCCGAGTCGGGGAACCCCCTCACGCACTCGCAAAGATACTCTATCACCGCAAAATGTCGAAATTAGCCTCAATCAGAGCCAATATACGAACACCGACGCACCATCCACCTCTAACAGGGTTATTACTACCCGAACCGATCGAAATTCGATCAATACAGGCCAAACTTCGATCGTTAGCAGTAAAAACTCTGCCCCAAAAGGTGCCACGCCCACCCAGATCACTTCATATATGATCCCTAATATCCCCCAGACTGTCTCCCCTGCCACACCTGGCAATGACACCCCCACCACCATCAAAGAGACTCCCTCTATTGTGATCTCCCATTTCCATTCACCATCCAGACCCAATAGAGCACCTCTAAAAATCTCTTTTAACATGGATGACAATTTTAATCTCACTGCACCTCGCTCTGTTCTATTTCAGGGCTCTGCACCAAGGACAAGTGCCTTTGTCCCGATGGAGGTGGACAACAGCCTAACCCCTAGTGGCCTAAATCCAGTAGACACAACCTTTGTCCCCACACCCAACACCTCGACTCAGGCTGTGGGAACTGTAGTCTCCACACTCGGACCAGCCTTCATCCCTACTCCCAGCACCTCTACTGCCACCGCTGGGATAGGCACAATGGCTCCATCCACCAACCAGGCTAACATCACCACAGGCTTCTCCCAGATGACCCCAGAAGCCCAGGTAGCCTTCTTACAGAACACCATCCGTCAGATGCTTGGTTCAACCAACACAAACCCCAGTCCCCTGACAACACCCACCCCGAACCCAGTTATCCCCAGTCAAGTGGTCGCACCCCATCTTACGCCTATTGATATAGAGAATGCCAGCGGCAAACAGGCGTACTTCGCCCGACTTCTACCTGAGGCGGCTGACACCTGGCGACTCTACCGGGGATGCTATGAGAAATGTGCTCACTCCAGATTAAGGGCCGATTTTTTCAGGCACTTGGCCCACATTAACCGATTTCCTGCATGGACCACAGGTGTACTACCACCTGGCGGCCTGATAACCACGACAGAATCGGCATTGGCCCTGGTTAGCATGCGACGCACACAAGCCATATCTACCCTCAATACTATGGCGTCCATTTTGGACAATAAGGCTGATGGCCTCCGCGTTAACATGGAGGCGTACTATGCCGCGATGCAGGCGCATTACGAGCGCCAGAATGCAACACCTGGTAGTCCAGAATATTACGAGTTTCTCCCCGCTTGTACTCTAGCCACTCAAGTGGTGGAAAGAGCAACGGCTGAGTTGAACAAGAAACTGAACGACGAAGCAACGCAACTCAAAGACAGACCACAAGATGCCCTGTGGTCTGGCATCCCGGCTGAACTACGCCCGGGATACAACCCCCATGCCATCACCGGGGCAAACAGCCTCCTCCAGACAAGGGACCCTCGCTCTCTGGCACAGGTCAGCCCTCTAGTTTCACCCCTGACAACTGGCACCATCCCCCAATCAGCTCTCACCCTGGAACAAATCCTGGCTGCGGAAAACAGAGCCCGCTTAGAAGCCGAAGCCCCACGTAATATGAACCAGGTTTTTTCCACTCAGTGGAACCGCGGCAACAACCAGAGAGCTGCCCGTCCTCGGAACACTCGAGGCGGGACATCGGGAAGCCCCAACAACCAGCGACAATCAGCTACAAACAACCCACGCTCCCAACCCGGGCGTCGCCGCAACCAGGGAACCCCGGAGAACAACCAGGGGCGCCCTCGCCGACCAAGAGTGGACCTGGTGGACCTCCTCCGCCAGGCAGGCCACCTCTGAATTCCCTACATCGGGTCCCTAACAGTGCCTCGGTAGATCCAGACATACCCCTTTTGTTCAATCCTATATTTGACAATCCTTTCGAAGACGAAACATTTGTAGAAGCATTCGAACTTTATTGCATGGACTATCTGCCACTCTTATACGACTATCAAAACTCTAATGGTAATGCAACAATCAACTCTGCTAACAATAAATCTCTAGACTGCCATTCCGGTGTTGTTAATCTTTCAGATCATCAGCTTTCAGAAGGGGAGTTCACCCTCTTACAAAAAGGGCTCACATTTGTAAGCACCCCATCAGCACCAGACCCCGGTATTATCATGGAAGACATTAACAAATTCCATCGTAGTGTTAAGAGACATATAGCACTAAGCAAATTTGACGAGAAGGTCTCCCCTCCGATAGACCTTGATAAAATCCAAGTCCCCTTCAAGGACCACAAATTCAAATGTCCGTCCAAATGGAACCCTCCAGCTCCCGGTATAGTAGAAGATATGGCCCTACTTAATCAGCGAGACATAGAAAAGAGTTATCCTAAAATAAAGCCCCGCTCCAACCTAACTTGGTCCGAAAAACAAGCAAAAATAACTCTCTCAAAAAATCCTAACATAGTCATTAAAAAAGCAGACAAGGGTTCCGCAGTAGTACTCCAGAACAGATCTGACTACATCAAGGAAGGCCTCCGCCAACTAAATGACAGAGACTTCTACCGACTGCAAGAAGATAATCTCACCGAGATCCACAACAACACCATCACTAAAGAGGTAACTAGAATGTACTATCAAGGTGAGATTCATTTACAAACAGCTGAATATTTACTCGCAGAAAAACCCAGAACACCCAATTTGTACCTATTACCCAAAATCCATAAAAATGTCCTCCCCCCTCCGGGGAGGCCAATTGTTTCGGCAAATGAATGCCCAACAGAGAAAATTTCCCAATTCGTTGATTTTTTCCTACAACCAATTATCCCAAAACTACCATCCTTTCTAAAAGATTCGGGTGACTTCATAAACACTCTACTAGATCTAGACATCCCCGAGGGCGCCATTTTGGCCACCATGGATGTAACAAGTCTCTATACGAACATTCCCACACCTGAAGGCATCACAGCTGTAGGTAAGGCCTTAGCCACAATGAGACACCCAAATCTGAACCCCACCAATCATTCCCTATGCAAACTATTAGAACTTGTCCTTACATGCAACAACTTTCAGTTTGATGATAAGGATTTCCTCCAAATTAGCGGAACAGCAATGGGAACGAAATTGGCACCAGCTTATGCCAATATCTTCATGGGAGATTTTGAAAACAGGTTTGTATACCCCTACCACACTCAACCGCTTGTATGGAAACGGTACATTGATGATGTCTTCATCATTTGGACCCATGGCAAACCTGCCTTAGATATCTTCCTACACCATCTAAACACATGTCACAAAACAATAAAGTTCACAATGGAAGATTCCACCACTACGGTAAACTTCCTAGATATCACGGTCATCAAAAATACTGAAAACAAACTAGAAACCACCCTCTATTGCAAACCCACAGACAGTCACAATTACCTCCTGTACTCCTCAGAGCACCCTAGGCACGTAGTCAGAGCTATCCCATACTCTCAATTCATTAGAGTCAAACGGATTTGCACTAGAGACTCAGAATTCCTTAGAAATTCCCTCATGCTCTGCACACATTTTCTACGCAGAAAATACCCTCGGAATCTCCTCCTAGATTCTCTCACGAGGGCAAAACTCCAAACTCTGGCCGAACTAATCAAACCAAAAATAAAACTCCAAAACACCGGTAGACCAAAAGCATTTCACTGCATCACTACCCACAACCCTCATAATCCCCCCATAAAACAAATTCTCACAGAGAACTGGGACCAGATGAAAAAGACAAAAACCACACAAGAGTTCCACGAGCACAAACTGGTCTTTGGCAACAGACGCAACAAAAGTCTAGGTGACGAATTGGTTAGAGCATCCACCAGCCAAAAGACCCCCACCACCAAGGTCCCACACATTAGAAAATATCCGTGCAACACTCCTCTGAACTGTCGATACTGCCCTAAACTCAACAAAAGTGGTTTCATTCAATCAACCACTACTGGCAGGAAGTTCAGAACTTTGACTTCTGTCAATTGTCAAAGTGCCAATATCATATATGCCATTACTTGCACATCATGTGGTATACAGTATGTTGGCCAAACCCTGGAACGCTTAATGGACAGATTCCAGGGCCACAGCGGGGACATAGACAACAACCGGGATAAACCGGTTGGCAGACATTTCAACCTATGCCCCCCTCCTCCACAGAAACCAGCTAGATGGAAAGGCTTTGAAATAACAGTACTAAGTTTCATAAAAAGCGCCCCAAGATCCCCAGCTGGAATAATGGAACTTAACGTGGAGGAAAGAAGGTGGATGCACCGCCTGTGTAGCATCACACCAAATGGGTTAAATCTACTAGACTAATCTAGACCTAGGCCTACGATCTCCAATTATCCGTTTTCCCAACATGATCAACACCAAGGAGATCCCACATACCTAGGTACAGAAGTTACATGACACTTCTGTCATGCGGACATTGTCCAACCGAAATACCCTATGCTTTATTGTTGCCACATAGGCGGCCTACTACTATCGCTGCCCGCACCCTCAAATCTCTTTCTGTACGGTGCCCAGATAAACTATCTAAGCCCTGTTTATCCAGTGCCATTCAATCCTATGTACCAATTTAAGTCACACTTAATACACTATTGAACATTTTATTTCTGATCCCCTCCCAAAATTAGACTATTCTAAATTGCTGACAACTAATATTCAGACAAACTTTTGGATCAAAATAAAATAAACACAACCGGACTGGACTAGCCCTAACACCTATCATCCAGCCCCACCTGAGTTTAAAAGTTCAACTAAAAACACATAAATCTTGGTAACCTGATAAGGAAGTAATCAATCTCAGTTTTCTCCAAACAACTCACACCTGATGAGACATTCAAGTCGAAACCACTAACTGTACCACACACACTGCACTATCACCAGTGTCAGATAGGGCCCCATCCCCCTTTCTCAATTTAATGGGCCCACATGATCTTCACATAAAATTTTCCTAAGTCCTAAACATCTGCTCTAAGATAGTTTGCCATATTAGGAAGTCCTGCAAGACTCTGTTAGGAGATTGCCTAGAGGAAGTGAGGTCACAGACTAAATCCCTTGACTCTGATTGGCTAGAGCCACTGGGTAACCATGGTACACATAAGCATAGTGAGCCTTGTCAACAAGGCATTCAGTGGTTGTGTAAGGTAGGGACAAGAAGTCCTTTTCCGTTTTTCCATGATCAGGGAAGTGGTAAGCTCTTGTTAGGGAATTTCAATCTGAAATGTTCATGGTAATCCTGCATGCGGGTCCTGCATATAGAACAATGCAGTATGCAAGTGTAGGGGCTAGGGTTATACGGGGTTTTATATGACGGGTTCTGTTGGATGCTGCGTTGCGAACTCCGTCCGAACCCTTCAGTCCGAAGGCAGGTGGCAGCACCTGCTTCGGGCTTGGGGTATGGACAGAGGTCGCTATAGGCTTCCGGTCTGCGTGTGCGCACGCAGGCTGGCTGCCTATATATACCCAGCATCCGATGGGACTCGTCGGTTCCTCTTGAGCCACGCTGGTGAAGAGACCCCGAGATCACTGCGGCTATATCAGCCTACTGACCCGTTCCGAACTAGAAATAGAAAAGAATGTAAGAGTATTCCCCGTGGGTGGTGGACGGATAATCAGGTGGGATAATCTTCTATTTCCCATATAAATCCACTGATACTCCCGATGAGCTCTTTATTCGAAGTAAATTTGACTTTTGGGGAGCCGCCCGAGTGGCATGATGATCCCTACAGCCCGAGCTGCGGGCAGGAGAGGTCGTGACCTGATTAACCGATAATTGGGTCACGCCAGATAACGGGATCGCGTCCAATCACGCGAGACGCTGCGCATGCGCTTTGTTTTAAAAACAAAAGCGAGGGAACCGCCATATTGATTTTGGCTCACAACCAAGTCAATCGCGGCGGCAGTCGGCAGCTGAGTATGCGTGTTTTGGGGCAGTTGAAGAGGAAGAAATCAGTTGAAAGAGTTGTGAGCAGTGAGTACTCTTTCTAGTGGTCTGTGAGACAAAAGAGGGCGGCGGGGAACTTTGCGTTTCCCGTCAAACTCCTCGTCGAAAGACACCCCGCCACAAGTAAGGATGGCCGAGCAGCAGCTCCGCCACTCCGAACTTACCGAGGACTCTGAGACAGCTTCGGCTGTCAAGGAGCTGTTGGACGCTCAGCACCCCAGCGGTGATGAGCTTGGCGGACCTGACTGTGGATCCTGCCGTCTCCCCGATTCAGAAGTCTCCATCGCCCGTTGGGAGTGAGGATTCTACCCTGCTAGAAGGAATCGAGCTCTCCGAAAGGGAGCCCCGAACCGACGATAGTACTCTCCGACCTTCGCGGTTGTGCAGTCTGAGTATCTCTCCGACCATCGTTAAGACAGTGAGCCGTAAGCTGTCTATGGATAGCGGTGAGGAGAGTGACACCACTCGTCCGAGGACTCGTGGTGGGAAGAAACCGCTGCGGGATTGGTCGAAGTCATCCGATTCTCGCATCAGCACGAAGGCTACCAAACACGCAAGTGTCGGTAAGAAGCCTCAGCCAAAGGTTGAGCCTAAGAAGCCTGACCCTAAGAAGAGTGGTACCCAAAGTACCAAGAAGACGGACCCTAAGGCCGCCAGTACGACTGTGCCGAAGAAGACGGACCCTAAGGCCACCAGTAAGACTGTGCCGAAGGATCCGAAGAAGACTCCCACATCTAGGTGAAGAAAGTGGATCCGAAGCCAGCCGGTAGTACGGCTGCTAAGGATCCGACTAAGAAGGGTCCGACGCCAGCCAGCAGTACTGCTGTGAAGGCTCCGATCTACCAGAAAGGGAAGTTAGATCTCAAGGCTACGTTCGCTACCATTCCTGGGAAGCCTGAAACCATTAAAAAGGTTAAGGGCGGTACCAAGATGGTGACGACTCCAGCTCCTCCGGCCCCTCTTCCGAAGTTAGACTTGTTGTCTTTCTCACAGGGGTTGGACACTAGTGCAGCCGTGGCGGCCACAGCCGCTGCTATTGCCGGCCAAACAGCTTCGGCTGGGGGGTCGGGGCATGGTGGAGCACGTCCTAAAACGACTGTTACCTCTCTGGAGCCTCGTAAAGACAAGGATATGGATACCGGTGAACAACACGTTCAGCGGATACAAGAAATGCTGTCCCAGATAGGACCGGACTTCAGGGTCCCGGCTGCACCGGGACCCCCGAAACAGGTGCCGACCCCCATGGAGCCACCTACTAGGAAGACCGAGTCGAGTCCGGAGACACCAGCAATGGATACTTCGGACGAGGCCGGTAAACTGAACGAGGCTGCCGGTGGTGGTTCTTCGGGGGCAGGAGTGCACATCCTGGCCCCACACGAGCATGACGACTGGGACAAGGAGGACACCAATGTCCCAGCGATACTGAGGGGTGGCATAATCGATCAGCTGAGCTCCGAGGAGATAAAGCTGTTCGATCTAGCCCAATTGAAAACGTTCAGGGGTCTCGACTGTCTGTCGATCAGGTTCCCTGTATGGTTTCCGGACCGTTTGACAGCGGCAATGAACAATGTCGGAGAGGCGTCCCATAGGGCACGTCTAGTCGCCATCTCAGAGAATCGTCCCGAGGCTCTAGCGGACTTGGATTCGGATATGCAAACATATGCCGAGTTCAAGACCGTACACAACCGACGGGAGAAGAGTCGACTCCTGACTCCAGCAATGAAGCTGGCTCGGGGGGTCCAGCAGCAGACGAAGGAGTCCATCCTGGATGCAACCCGGGAGGACGAGATCGTTGAGCAGACGACTGCAGCGGTTAGGAGTGCTGACACTAACCGACTGGAAAGGGCAAACCATCGGGACCAGATCCTGATGGAGACCATCCGGCTGACATCTCTGAAGGCGGGTCTATCCCCCGAGGAGGTGGAAGCCGTGTTGAAGAGTGTGAGGGAGGAGACGATCCCGGAGGATGAACTCCAAGAGTTGGTGGGGACTGCGCTCCGAGCCAACGCTGCCTGCAAATTTAGGTATTTTAAACCTATGTGCGTAGGGGATTGCGTGAAGGACCACCGTTCTTCGCAACACCCTGAGTCGGTGGGTCCTGATGGTCTCTCGGACGATGAGGAGTGGATCAAGAAAGATCCTCTCGACAAGTCGGTACAGTTGTACCACTACGAGCTACTGGAGAAGGTCCGGACTTCCGATAAGAAGTACCATTCCTATCACCAGAAAACTAAGTTGTCGTGGGCAATGTCGAGATGGACTCCGGATCGACCCTGCCCGTTCGTGACTTGTCAGAACGATGATGAGACCTGGGAGACGCCCCGAAATTGGCCCACCAAGGTGAGGTTCGCGCGCCACGTTACGGGAGCTCATGTGCGTCATTTCATGCGATATGACTGCCTGAGCATAGGATCAAGGGGGAGCAAGGCTTGCCCTGACGGAGGGATGTTCTACAATAGGGCAGACATCATCCGACACATGGCCAAGAAACACAACTTGTCCCTAGAGGCTGCGGCGGAGCGAATCCAGCTAGCCCATCAGGAAGTCTACTCTCAGTTCGGGGGGTTAGAAAAACAGGACAACCTCGAAGTGGACTTCGGTACTAACGAGAAAGGAAAGGTCTGGGTTTTCTATAAGGTGAACCGGGATGGCAACTTCCTCCGCATTCCGGAAGGCACACTCTTTGATGAGTTTGAGTCCTACCGGTTGCGGGTAAGTAACAAGAAGACCCGGAAGGCTTCGAAGAGGCAGAACCAGTCTTCGGAGCCGGCTGACGCCAAACGTGCAAGAACGTGGGGAATTGAAAGGGAATTGGGGAATTGAAAGCTTCGGTAAAGACAAAACCGAAGCATACTAAGACACAGAGCCCCCCTCAGGAGGCTCCTGCCAAGGATGCTCTGCTATTGCAACGCCGAGCTACCCCCTCTTTCCCTCGGACCGACTTCGCTTCCTATGAAGTCGGACAAGAGGCGCTGAATGTGTGGGCAGGACAACTTCCACAGGCTGTTGACTGACCTGAGTCAGGAGGTGTCGATGATGTCACTGAACACGGTGCATCACCTCCACCAGAGAGAAGTCGCTATCCAGAAGGCAGCGGCTGCGGACGCCGTTCGGGACGAGAGAGACAGCTCGGACCGAACAGGCAAACGCGAAGCTTGAGAAGAAAAAGCAAAGGAGGGCGACGAAGAACGCTGAGAAGAAAGTGGACGCTGAGCGCGCCAAGTTCCGAGATTGCTTCGCGCATGAGATGCACGAGTGGGATGGGTCCAGGGCTATGATCGAGTCCTGGCTCCAAGCGTTGACTCTGGCGGAGGCTGAGTCAGACTCCGAGGAGGAGGATACGACGGTGGCTAAAGCCGGTGATAACGAGGACTCGGACACCGCATAGGACTATCCTATAGCGGGTTCGAAGGGAAGGGGGGGAGTGTTGAAAAATACTGTCCCCATCAGTAAAACACTCTACAAGTAGGGTGTCTCGGGATCCGGACAGCAGGACGAGACAGGCTGGCTACGCGAGGACCCAGTCTGTCAGGGAACACTGACGGAGCCATATGAGGAGATCCGGAGGAGGAAGCAGGACTCGGGACCGGAGCACCTTAACATCTAGGACCTGATACATCCGTTTTTTTATTTGACATTTAACATCAGGACCGAGTGCTCCTTATAATCAGTCTGAAGATCGCCTGGAGGCAAGACAGAGTTTTAATTAATATATTACGCTCCCGAGTAAGAGCGATGAACTTTCTTGTTCCGGTGAGTAGGAGCTGAACGAAGTAGGTTCCGAAAGCCGGGCAGAATGCTACAACTCATCCCAGGAGGATCCGGATCTTCACCAAAGAACACGTATGATGTCATTTTTTATACTATAATATTATTATCGTTTCTTAAAGTAATAAGAAAAGTCATAGTGTTTATCACTTATAGTAATATTAATAACGAGTTTAAATAGCTCGGGGTCCTGGAGGGACGAATTTTTTTTTCAAGTGTTCATGTTCTCAGGTTTTACCTAAAGTCGATATATATAGGTTAACTCTATTTATCCAAGGGAGTAGAGTGTAATTTTCATTACAGTCGCTATATATATTAATGTGTGTAAATAATAACTTATTGTGTTCATCAGAACACGTCATATTGTTAAAAGTGTAGCTTTAATGAGCCCCTAAGGTGGTATTTATAAGATAATGCCAGTCCGAAGTGTTTTCGGACTTTAACCTTAATTATTTACCTCCCGGTTATTATCTGGTAGGGGGTAGTGTAGGGGCTAGGGTTATACGGGGTTTTATATGACGGGTTCTGTTGGATGCTGCGTTGCGAACTCCGTCCGAACCCTTCAGTCCGACGGCAGGTGGCAGCACCTGCTTCGGGCTTGGGGTATGGACATAGGTCGCTATAGGCTTCCGGTCTGCGTGTGCGCACGCAGGCTCAGGCAGGCCCGTAGCCAGGGGGGGTGCTTGGGGTGCTTGAGCACCCCCCCCATGCAAGCACAGTGATGAGGAGTTCCACCCCCTAAGATTTTTCTGCGCTAAGCCATTGGCATTTTTTTCCCAGAAATATGAGAATTAGACTTTGTTGGGTGGAACTCGAAGGAGTGGGACCACGGTGGGTGGAACTCTTCAAACGCGGGAATTGGGTGGGTGGAACACTTTTAGTCATGGGAATGGGGTGGGTGGAACTCTTTTTATCGTGGGAATGGGTAGGGTGGAACTCTTTTAGTCACGGGAGTGGGATGGGTGGAACTCCTTTAATCGCAGGAATGGGTAGGGTGGAACTCTTTCAGTTGCGGGAGTGGGGTGGGTAGAACTCTTTTTATCGCGGGAATGGGTTGGGTGGAACTCTTTTGGTCGCGGGAGTGGGGTGGGTGGAACTCTTAATGCCACAGGAATGGGATGGGTGGAACTCTTTTAATCGCAGGAATGGGTAGGGTGGAACTCTTTTAGTCACGGGAGTGGGGTGGGTGGAACTCTTAATATCGCAGGAATGGGTAGGGTGGAACTCTTTTAGTCGTGGGAATGGGATGGGTGGAACTCCTTTAATCGCAGGAATGGGTAGGGTGGAACTCTTTTAGTCGCAGGGGTGGGGTGGGTGGAACTCTTTTAGTCGTGGGAGTGGGGTGGGTGTGACTCGTTTTATCGCGGGAATGGGTAGGGTGGAACTCTTTTAGTCGCAGGGGTGGGGTGGGTGGAACTCTTTTAGTCGTGGGAGTGGGGTGGGTGTGACTCGTTTTATCGCGGGAATGGGCAGGGTGGAACTCTTTTAGTCGCAGGGGTGGGGTGGGTGGAACTCTTTTAGTCGTGGGAGTGGGGTGGGTGTGACTCGTTTTATCGCAGGAATGGGTAGGGTGGAACTCTTTTAGTCGCAGGGGTGGGGTGGGTGGAACTCTTTTAGTCGTGGGAGTGGGGTAGATGGAGCTCTTTTAGTTATTGTAGTATGGTGGGTGGAATTCTTATTACCGCAGGAATGGGTAGGGTGGAACCCTTTTAGTCGCAGGAGTGGGGTGTGCGGAGGGGGGGGGGACACCTTTTGTGGCGGAACCTTTGTGGGTGGAACTCCAAGTAGCAGGACTTGGGTGGGTGGAACACTGACTAGCAGCACTTGGATGGGTGGAACTCCAAAAAGCAGGATCAGGAGGGTGGTGCTCCAAACAACCTGGAGGTGTGTGGGTGGATGGAACTTCAAGGGGCAAGACACGGGTGGGTAGAACTTAAATTGGCGGGATTGGGGTGGGTGGAACTCCAAGGGGTGGGACTAAGGTGGGTGGACAATATAAGCTGCTCAATTCTAAATACACTTTAAACAAAGATATATAGGAACTCTGAGGAGCAGGATGTGGGTGGATATCTGATTGTTGTGGGTGAACCTTCTGTAGTTGTACTTTGATATTTACTTTGGCAAAATCTTCTCATAAATACATAATAAAACATACAGTGAGCTGTTGCCGCTCTGCCATCAGGAGAAAGATATACTTTGATAATTCACATGTCTCAGAATGAGTAGACTGGGTAGGTGGAACTTCAGTGGTCAAAATCTAGTTGAGTGCAGAGGTCTTGATGTAGTTGGGAGCAATGCCATGGGGTAGGATCTTATTATACAGTTGATCTTCCCTGTCAATACCCAATGGGGTGAATAAAAGATTCAAAAGTTATGACTCCTACGCACATAGCTGACATTTTGTGATAAGATTCATAAAATTTTTGCATTGGTGCTTTATATAATTGTATTTCACACATGTATATATGGCCAATAATTTAATGCAATAATTGCAATGCAACAATGTACTTTTAACTAGGTCTCCCATGAAGGGTGCTTGTGGTAACTTCTTTTTCTGTTCCACATCATACACTTTAATACCAGGGCAACAATAGGTCAGGGGACGGACAGGATAGAGGGGAGAGGAAGGAGAAAAAGGCTATTCCTCCATTTAATGTCATGGGATTATCTCCTCAGAATGCCCCAAATTGCACCATTTTACATGTATTTTTCAAAAATTTCCTGGGGGGGCATGCCCCCAGACCCCCCCAGCTAGTCGCAGCGCTGCGCTTGCGATACGCCCCGCTTTGCGGGCTGAACTTTTGGCAAAGCCAAAAGAGCCCCACCCTACCCAAAATGAGCACCCCCCCACAGCCAAGGCTGGCTACGGGCCTGGGCTGGCTGCCTATATATACCCAGCATCCGATGGGACTCGTCGGTTACTCTTGAGCCACGCTGGTGAAGAGACCCCGAGATCACTGCGGCTATATCAGCCTACTGACCCGTTCCGAACTCTATAGGGAGTGCGCACCATTAGAGCTTTGCCTGTCTAGGTTCCTGAATAAACCTATTGATTCGCAACCTGTGACACTTGATCCGAACTGTGTGGACTTTGTTCTTTTACTTGATACTATAACAATATCATAGAGGAGCAAAGTATCGTTTATTACACAACCATTCAGATCGTACATCCACGGCAATAAAACTCATAGCAATGATGCATAGTCTTTATTTGATCTGATAATAAATACATGAAAACTTAACAAGTTGGAAGTCATGGTAAACGTTGCAGCTATCCATATACATGTGTAACTATTATAAACAACCATTCACAAATGATGAGATATGTAGTGATTCAGTCGAGATCATTCGGAACAGTCGATAAACCCAAGGATTTATGCTGCTTCATCTCTTTAACGGCAGTGTGATGCACAGATGATATAGTATATAAACCGTAAAGAATGCATCTATTCATCAACGAAAACGTCGTTCCATGGTTGAAAGATTAAGCGTTTGTTGCCAAATATTTGGCGTCGAGTCCTACAAAAGACATGCCAACTCAAATATCACAAAAACGAAGTCTGATCTAGACTTCCTTTACTACAGACACCATCCGAGATTCAATTGAAATTACTATAAATACAGTTGCCTACATGTAGCCAGCTACGAGACAACTGCATGATGTACATCTAGGCAGGCATCTAGGCCTGTGTGTATAAGTTTAAACCGTTTTTCTTTTGCATGCACGCCAAAGAACAAAACATGTATACAATATAAAATTCAAATATATCACTCATGTAATTAGCTTCATACATTTAGGATTTTAGGAACAACCGCATTGGTAGTTTCATTTTGTTCAGATCACACTGTTGAAGTACGTCTATTGAGCACTGGGTTGGGCAGAGTTTTCCAAGTTAAACTTGGCTTGCATTGGTTTCTAAATAAACTAGACTACTTGCAGTTTCTGTACAACATATATTTGGCCCATACATTATAGGAGCTCAGCTCCCTAAACCTCTCTCCTAATACATGTTATTGTTAATGCTATTGCATTGCTACCAACCATGCTGTCCATTTCTTTCACAGTTATAATATACAGAATATGTCTAAAGACGTCATTATTTCCCCGATGCAAAGAGATTGTAATTTTAGTATCTTGACTTTCGATTACAATTAGTTGCTCTTAGGCGACTATATCATATAAACATTAATTTTATATACATGTATGTATATATATATATATATATATATATATATATATATATATATATATATATATATATATATATATACATATATATATACATATATATATATATATATATATATATATATATATATATATATATATATATATATATATATATATATATATATATATATATATATATATATATATACACACACACACACTATATATAAGACTGACATCATGTGCTTGAACAGCAATATCCTCTATGTTGTGGTGTGACTAGCGGCACACCCGGCGGCGCGACTAGCGGCACGCCCGGCAGGCCGCTGACGCGACTAGCGGCACGCCCGGCAGGCCGGCGGCGCGACTAGCGGCACGCCCGGCAGGCCGGCGGCGCGACTAGCGGCACGCCCGGCAGGC
This sequence comes from Harmothoe impar, assembly GCA_947462335.1. Lineage (NCBI taxonomy): Eukaryota > Metazoa > Annelida > Polychaeta > Phyllodocida > Polynoidae > Harmothoe > Harmothoe impar. Next base: position 50,384,023 of record OX381712.1, on the reverse strand, counting down.
CGCTGACGCGACTAGCGGCACGCCCGGCAGGCCGGCGGCGTGACTAGCCGCACACCTGGCAGGCCCCCCTACAGTACAGCAGCATGTAGCCAGGGTTCTTGGTGCACTCATCGTACGACGCCCACGGCGGACAGCTGGTGTGGTAGTCCTTACAGTCGGAACCTGCAGCCAAGCATTACAATAAGGCATCAGTCTCACACAAATGTAATGTATTAATGCCAAATCTAAAATCTAAACTCAAACTCACACAGGTCGAGGGAAGTGGTCAGTGTGATGATGTGTAGTACATGCATTGAACTTATGTTTGCAGCCAAGAACAACGAGTGATCTGCCCCACGCTGAGAGTTCTATCTGCATGGCTGCTCACATTTGGTAACAATCATTAATTTGGAATATACCTGTCTTCAATAAAAGCCGCATTGTGAAATAATCTAGTGTGGCTTAGACCGGACCAATGTCTGGCCTCAGATGTGGCTTCAATAGTGAGTGCAAATAAAAAGTTTTCAGTAAGCTCCTGATATAGCTTTTAACCCTTTAAGGGCGACTGTCGATTATACTCTACATCCATCCCAGGCCGGATGTCGACTATTTACTACACCATGAAGGGCCGGATGTCGATTATAATTGACTTAACTCTATGGGAATTAGGAAACCCCCGGCCCCAGGGAAATTTTTTGGAAAAAAATCCGGCCCCCTGGCAAAAATAAATGTCCTTTGGCCGGCCTCAATGGGTTAAAAAGGCTGCATTCGCGGGGTTGCTTCTTTGTTAAATAAACGCCCAAAAAGAAAATGTTAGAGGTCTAAACAAGTGGTTGAATAAGAGGAAATGACCATTTTGATATGATTGGATAGTAGTTTCACTCCGACTGTTACTACCCTAGTGACGCTGATAGATATTGATATTGGCTGTACTATCTTTTTGAACAATATGCCATATATGTCATGAAGGTGTATACAGCTTACCGGGGCCGCAGACCTTGCAGGTGTTGGGGCAGTTGGCGAACATGAAGGACCGTTTTGCCTCACAGTCTCCCTCTCTGGCACGTCTCTCACACTCCTTCTCATCGTAGTCTGTGCACCACTCTGTAGGACCGAACACGTTTACATTTAGCCTTGTGCATCTATTGCAGTTACAGCAACGACTGCGTTTCAATACTAGTTCATAAGATTACATACGGTGTGCATTAATGTTAAAATTAAAGGGAAAATAAATATGTATGAGGTTCATAAAATCAAGTACTAAAGCGACTGCTTTAAATGTTTCCTAGCGATCTTTGAGTCTACTCCAATATCCAGAGGGACCTTTTGGGTACAAATGTAGTTGATGTCAGTAGAGAAACATATCCCACGAAACTCATACACATTAAACAAAAACATCATGATATCATGCTGTCAAAGTGTTTGTTGCAGATCGCTTGCTGTATTGTCATAGCATAAGGCTTGTACACAATTGACAAAGAGATGATATACCAAAAAGAAGAAGAAAAAAGTATGGCCCCACCTTTATCAAAGTCGGATATGGTGGTGGTGTCTGTGCTGAGGGTGGTGGTGGTGGTGGGGGGCGGGGTGGTGGTGGTGGTGGCGCTCTGGCAGGACGCGGTGCAGGCTGCGCGGCAGAACACCAACATGTACAGCGGGTTTCTCACACACTCACCGGCATCAGCCCAACCCTCACAGCTGTCATGGTAGTTCTTGCATACCGCATCTACAAGGAAAAGCAATGCAACACTGTCAATTCTTGTCACCATATGAATGGAATACTAATAACGCTGTTTGCAATGTAGAATGGGACCGTGTTTGGTAGGAGAACCACATGCCAATTGCATTTGGCAAAATATGACAAATATGACAATTGTTTTCTCTTCTTGTTCATTGGTTTATTTGTAAGCTATATTTTGATTACAGATGTTTTAATTTCGTTCAATTGGAGGTCAATCCCAGATCAATTAATCAATACTACATGTACTTACTTGAGCCGCAGTTGCGGCAGGTTTTCATGCAGTTGTAGGGCATCCAGCTGGCGCCTGTATCACAGGTGTAGCCGTCCGACACCAGCTGGGAACAGTACTTGGTGGTAGCGTAGTCAGTACAATCTGAAACACAAGCAGGAGAGGGTGGATAAACATTGTGCCTTTATTTCATCAAAGGGAAAAGTTAATAACTATATTGAAAATGAGTAAAAGTGAACTGAAGATTGAATTTCCATCCTTGATTTGTACAGTGTCATGCTTTTAAAAAGTTTCTGGAAGCAAGTTATACCATCTTCATCTGGTAGTGTTGTTGTTATGGGGCTGGAGGTGGAAGTAGTGGTAGGTCTGGTAGTGGTGGTGGTAGCTATGGTTGTGGTGGTTGTAGATCTTGTGGTAACTGTAGGTCTTGTGGTAACTGTAGGTCTTGTGGTAGCTGTAGGTCTTGTTGTAGGGGTTGTACTGGTATTTCCTCCAGTACAGGCGCCACATGCTTTGGCACAGGCGATCAGCATCCAGCCGGGGTTGGCCTGACACTCTCCATCCGCCGCCCAGGAGGCACAGTTGTCGTGGTAGTTGTCACACACCGTTACTGTAGTTACAAGGCCAGTGGGGATCAGTTAGCAAGTTATTTTCAATTAGGATAATACTATTCAGTTTCAGTTCAGTTTTGTTTATTGCAGTTCATTCAAGGCAGTTGGATACTTTAAGACATGATGTGTAATTTCAAAGCTTCTCAATCAATAAGAAAAACAAAAGTAATTATTGAATTATTTGTATATGTATCCATCGTTTATAGTAGATGCCATTACGATTCTTAGTGATTAAAGATTATGGGTGCTTGCAATACATGTTGCCAACTCTGGATACATCAGTTCATGATCCTATGATGCAAGATACTATGCCATTTCTAGCTTCTATGAATTGGGCGAGTCTTAACCAAAGTGTAGATTGCCTACATTGGGCTGTTATTACCTGAGCCGCAGATTTGGCAGGCACTTGGACATGACCACAGCATGAGGTCGGGGTTGCTGTAACAGCGTCCCTCAGCTTCCCAATCTTTACACCAGGGGGAGAAGTTCTGACAGGAGGCTGTAGCAGAAATACAAATAATTAGATAAAATCAATTACATAATAAAATTAGTGTACAGTCTTAAAGTCACTAATCAGCAAAATGTTGTTTCGATATCCATCCAACATATCAACCCTATAATGACGAACGTCGCTAAAAGATGATATTTGTCGTTATGATGTATCTATTCAGCCCTTGCGAGTAACTCGTTGGTGCTACATTGGTGCATCATGCTGACCTTTCGGGAGTGTCTCAACCCTGTAGGACTGGCATGATGCTTGAATGCAACACTGGAGAGTCACTTGCCAGGGCTAAATTCATGCGTCATGACGACCAAGGGCATGACACATTAAGGCATCATACCGTCCTTAAAGGGTTAAAATGCTTTCATCGCTCTCTCCCTCTCTCTCATTTTCTGTCTCTCTGTGTTTGCATCTGTCTGTCTGCTACTTACGGTTCTGGGTGCCTGGTTCTGGGGTGCAGTGCCCACAGGAGGCGGGGCAGTAGAAGTACATGTTGGGACCGTCCACAGAGTGAGTACAGTAGTCGTTCTTCCATGATGCACACTGCGACCGACGATCCCGGCAGTCCTTAGCTGTGTGCAGAAACAGTTGTAAATAGGATATACTATTTGTAATAAAAGTATTTTTATCACACAAAACCAACGCAAGGAATTTTATTTTTCAGTTTTTATTTGAAGTCTATACTTTGGCAGACACTTTTGGAGTTTTTTTTTGAATGATCTGTTGCTACGTTTCGGATCATTAATGATCCTTCATCAGGCGAAGATCCAATACGGACAAAAATGTGTACTGGTTTGTATTATATCTAAAGGATCATGGCGTTTTCAGTGCAAAGAAAGATAACCTGTGTCTGTATGTCTGACAGATATATTGTGACTGTCAATAAATTAGTCCTGATATAACTCAATTAGCTATTGAGCCTAGTATTGGTGTACAATGCCTATAATTAACATCTAGTACACACCTGGGCCACAGCTCCGGCAGGCCTCAGCACAGTTAAACAGCATCCAGGCCGGGTTGGTTGCGCACTCTCCATCAGCAGCCCAGTTCGTACAGTCCGTGTCACTGGCGTAGTTCTTACAGTCTGCAGGTAAAAGGGGTCAAATCACATAACAGGGCAGATCACGTTTTGTGAAATCAAAGCAATGGCAGCTTTATGGAATCCAGCCTCAAATACAGCTATGGCTTCAGTGTAGACTACATCATAGATTGAACTGTGCGGCTCCTGGAGAAAATAACACAAGCTACATCACATAGATTCAAGTATGCCTTCAGCAGAAACTAAGGCCACTCCAAATAATATCATTGTTTCTCATCACCGCGCGCATGCCCAGAATGGTGTTTTTAAGGGGGGGGGGGAAATGCAAATTTTAATGGAAAAAACATGATAATGATGGACAGATGTGGGCATATTTTATATCAAATTGAAGCTTGGAGTGTTGCAAATGCCATACATATTCCGCAACTTGGCTAGATTCATCTTTTTATCTATTACACGAATTTAGTTTGGGGAGAACCTAGATGTCCCTACCTATTTAGCTCTCAGCAAAAAAAAACAATGCGCCCTAGTAATATTTCTAATGGCTTGGTGATGAGAAACAAGGATATTATTTGGAGTCGCCTAAGGTATGGCTTCAGCGGAAGTTTTCACAGTGACCATATCTATAAATATGGCTTCATTTGTGGCTTCAACATGGGCACCACTTGGTTATATGCTGCCATCAAAGATCACATCATGGCATAAACTGCAACGGAAACCCAACAGAAGCTATGTTTTGGCTTCAATTGTAGCTTCAACAGAAATCACGGTGTTGCTACACAGAGCACATTATACATGGCTCCAATTGTGGCTTCAACGAGTGTAAACCACGATGTAACTTTTAAAAAACAATATTTTGGCTGTGAATGTGGTTTTAATATGCAGCACAATGTGACTTTATGTATGGATTTAATACAGACTGCAGTGTGGCTTCAACATGGAGTTCCTCTATGCACCAACATATCCCTCTTCGCCATCAGCATTTCTGTTGCATCATCATTCAAACTGCCCGTGATGAATGAATGAATGATGTGCGCATATAGAAGCTAAACACAAGTATACACTTACCAGGTACAGTGCCACCAGAGCAGTGGCCACAAGCGCGTGGACAATGCAGCCTCATATACTCTGATTCGGTGTCACATCGGCCATACTCAGCCCACTGGGGGCACTCCACGTGCCAGTTCCTACACTCAAACTCTGTTAACAGAAAGTGCAAAATACACGTACATGTACTTTAACTGGGTGTTTAACATGATTGTATACCCCGGTATTGTACATACATGATTAATGCTCTAGGACGTCTTGCAAGCTTCCATTCGGAGACAACAGAAAGGAGGAGGGGAGGTGGGGGTTTGCTAGTCCACCAGTTAAGGGGTCCAACTATTTTTTAATGGGACTTTTGTCCCCCTCAAAATCCACCATCCCTTATTTTGTCAAGAAACCCACTCCAGAAGGCTGTTCCATGCTTATGTAATTCGAACAATAACAATTACATTATTTAATATCTACAAGCTCTACATATAGATACAGATACAGATAAGCAATTCGATAAAGATGAAGAGATATCTAGAGATTAACAATACTCTTGTACATGTGGATGCTCCCCACACGGTGACGCACGTGTACCTACCTGGTGTATTGGGACAGGCCTTACAGGAGCGGGGGCAGCGTTCCAACATGGAGTCTCGGAACTCTTCACAATCACCCGAATTGGCATAGGAAGCACACAGTGACGACTGGTCCACACAAACTGAAACACCAAAACGGCACAATCATGTTTAGCGCTATAAAGACTCAAGGATTGGTGCTTATTTTTTGTCATCACCAGAAGACATGTATTACGTACTTAGATACTCAGCTGGTACTGCATGTGCATCATGCCCCAAAAAGGGTACAATGTATTGCATCTGCATGGTGAGTACATGTAGATATATGTCACTAGGGTACTTTACAAAGGAGGTACAGTGCCCTTTGTCTTTTGTCAGTCATATATTCCCATGTTGTATTACGAAGGTCATGTTTAAGTGTCTTATAAGTTACTGATGTGTCTGCCCACCCCCAGATTGGGTTTAAGTGTGTACGTGTCTTATTGGTTACCGAAATGTCTGCTTACCTCCAGGTAGGGTGAGCATGTTTAAGTGTCTTATTGGTTACTGATGTGTCTGCTTACCTCCAGGTTGGGTGGGCATGTTTAAGTGTCTTATAAGTTACTGATGTGCCTGCTTACCTCCAGGTTGGGTGGGCAGGTTTAAGTGTCTTATTGGTTACTGATGTGTCTGCTTACCTCCAGGTTGGGTGGGCATGTTTAAGTGTCTTATTGGTTACTGATGTGCCTGCTTACCTCCAGGTTGGGTGGGCATGTTTAAGTGTCTTATTGGTTACTGATGTGTCTGCTTACCTCCAGGTTGGGTGGGCATGTTTAAGTGTCTTATTGGTTACTGATGTGCCTGCTTACCTCCAGGTTGGGTGGTGGTGTTGCCGCACGCCCCACACGACTTGCGGCAGTTCTGGTTCATCCAGCCCGGGTTTATCTCACACTCCCCTCTCAGCGACCAACCCTCACACCGATCATTGTAGTCTTTACATACAGGGTCTGAAATACAATATTAGAACAGTATTAATGATTCTTCACGGACTGTGATAAATTAACCGACAATGGACCACCAGAGAGATATTGGGTGTCCCTTTTGACATGTATTGCCATGGAAACATGCTTTCATTCCAAATTGAAAATTCAAAGAAATCTATTGATAGAATGACTCATTAGGATCACATGCTCAAAAACAGAATAAAATTACCATTGCTGGATCAAAATATGTGGCAGAAAGCATGAAAACATATGTCCACTTTTTTATAAGCATAATTATGTTATTTTGAAACAATGAGACTTGAAGGTAATTTGGATTGTCGATAGTGCAGTCATACCCGTGAAGGATTTCTCAAAACTTTAAGATATATCTTATTGCAATATATGACTGGAAAGCTCTTGATATCAATTTCAAAGTTGACTTTTTCGCTAGATGACCCTTTTCCCTTGGCTATACAGAGTCGTTCGTTAATCAAATTGAATGATTAATTGAAAACCAAATACATGGTAACAATGTAACTGAACAAATATAGATAAGACATTAATGGATGATTAGGATAAAACGTACAGACATGTCTTTTTCATGAACATTTCTGGGAGGGGAAACGCTATTATTGCAATGTGCTGGTCTGACTAAGAGAAGACACTCACTGGGGCCGCAGATCCTACAGGAGCGCCTGCAGTCTAGCAGCGTCTCGGTAGGGTTAGAGTCACACTCTCCGGCCGCCGCACGGGTAGGGCACTCTGGTAGGAAGTCCACGCACGGGTCTGTACAACACACAAGTCAGGCATGTATGTACTCACAGAACATGGTGGAAGCATGTGTATTGGTAAAAGTATATTTAAACGGCTACATCATTCTGTGCTCATTGAATAACGGAAAGCATACCTAAAGTAGAAGGGTGTGAAATGGATTTATTTAAAGGCAAACAAGACAGCCTCTCATGCCCTACCACTAAATTACATTCGGAATTTGTAGTTTTCTTGAAACGGTTTAACATCTATAGCTATCTATAGATATACAGAACGCTAAGAAAGAGATAGCGGGGACAAGGGGACATAATATATGAGTGGGGGAGGGGGGTATAACAACAATAAAACAAATCACAAATCAGTCCTCTCACAAGGATGTCTCACATTATAACTTACCTGTATATGCGTTAGCACTCTTGCACTCACTGGATCCATCCCACAGTACCACGGGGTCGGCTGGGTTCCCCGTGTTACACCAACACTCACAGGTAGAGCTGATGATGGCGTCTGTGGGACACCTACTCTTGTCACAACGGGCTACAAAAGTGGATGATACCATATAAACTACCCTGCTACATGAACATGCAGTATTTTGGGGGGCCAGGCTAACAATGTTACGGGGGGTTGGTGTGGTCTGAAACTTGAATAGGGTATTTTGAGGGTGCTGATTCCGAATCTGCCATGTGTAAAGTGATATCTGTGTCACAACAAGGTCAAATACAAGGTCAAAGGTCAATGAAACATATCAATTAATATACGTATAACAGTTTAATCAGGGTAATAGCAGCTAAAGCAAATAGTCCATTCTAATGTATTTGCAATCATTAGTACTGGCAGTATATCAACAGTATGACTAAGGCAGATGTGAGTCAGATAAATAACAAAAAAATGCTTCACCTCTAATATTTTTTTATCTGTTTCAAAATGTGTGTACTCATTTCTGCCTCATTTTTACATAAACTTATGACCTTTGACCTTGAAGTGACCTTGATGTGACAAAGATATCCCTTTACACATGGCATATTCGGAATCAGCACCCTCAAAATACCCTTGTAAAACCCTCAGACAGAGTATTGGTCTCCACACCAACCTAAAGTTAAATATCAACATTTGGTCGTCCTGTCCCCCCAAGTAAGTCTTTATGAAATGTGTTTCACTCTGCAGGAAATTCAGTCCTGCGAAACTGAAAATCTGCAAGACCGGTCAGGTTTTTGCAGGACCGAATACTCTTATCAAAGTTTTGCAGAGTAATTGATAAAAATATATTACAATAATAAGCAACCTGGACAGTATACAATTCCTTTAATGATATAAATAAAAAAGGTTTATTTTAGCGTAAAAAAATACCCTAAAACTGAAAAATGTAATACATGCTCAGTTAGAGCCTACAGTTCCCTTAATAATGGTCCGATTTACACACAGCAAAAACAAAATGTAGATAATTGTCCTGGGAAACCAGCCGGACATTCGGTCTGGCTACACTGGACCTTATGCCGGACCTAGTAATATACAATACACAGTGGAGTAATATGAAATTATGAATGTCTGCGTGTAACTCACCTGCACACCTGTACATAAGGAGAACGCTCTGTATGTCTTTAACACTAGGGCCGACTCCAGCACCAATAACGTCCTGGTACTTGGGGTCTAATGTCGCTATTGTCCGCTTACCGTTCCTGCTGAAGGCCTACAGTTATAAAGATGTAACAGCATCAGTTATCGATAGGCTTTAATCAAATCACTTAACCATGTCACTTTACAAAGTATTGTGAATATCAATAGGCATAATAGATATATTCATAATCTGTATGAGAATGTTATTTTCTTGATGTCTTTCTTTAAGTACTTACGAATGAAGAGTAATGCATGATGCTTGCATAGTCGTAGTCAAGACCGAGTTTCAATACATAGTCCCAGGTGTACTTGTCAAAGTTGTACTCGAGCCCCGACTGGATGTTGGCCGTGTTGATCTGGACGTGGCTGTCTCGGTCAGGCCGGGTCTGTTCGTGGTGGAAGCCGAACGCGTGCCCCAGCTCGTGTATAATTACCGTGTTCTGTAAATATAGTTCTTTAATTTATACTTCTTATTACAATACATGTTGCCTCGTTTTTCTTATTCTTTTCATATCGCCATCTATTTCTAACCTATCGCCTTTTCCACCGCATGATGTCCATGTTGTCTTTCACGACAGGGTAGGGTCTGCCATCTACCTACACTGCAGACTGCTATGCTTGTCTTTGTACTAATTAATGTATACTGTAATGCGTCATGACGTACCACCCGGCTCATGAATACACTGTACCAAGTTTTGTTTTGTACTCCACACTTGTAAATTACCAAAATAAATGTAAAGAAATAGGTAGAAATGGCAGGTTAGATACTTCCACTTAAATAAAGCCAATTGTTCTACTCAATCCGTGACCACATCGTGTAAACCCATGCAGAAATAACCGTTATATTTGAGTCACCACCGCGTGTACTTTCCGAGAACAAAAGAAAGAGTCTGTGTGCAGCTTGGAAGTCAATTTAGAAAGGTATTTTTAATATAAAAACACAATCTATAATTATCCTGGAGATAAGAGGGTGAATCGATTAGAGGTATCTATAATCTATAATATTATAAACTTCTTTTTGCAAAAGGTAAGTATGAAACGAAAACCCACGGGATGTATGCTTGTACTTCACTTGTATTGTTAGTTAAGTTTCGAGCCTCTTGGGTATATTCAGTGTACTTCTACATTATGCGTCAATATCGTATGTCCTTTGTCAATATGGTACGTCCTTTGTCATCATGATGCATCCATACAGTCCAGGCGATTCTACTCGCCAGGGATGCATTCCTGCATCATGAGGCTCAAACACCCATGGAGGTCTCTTAAAGTGTTATGATCCACCAGTGCAATCCCAGTGAGTTACTGCGTTGGTCATATCGACACATGTTGCTTTAAGGCGACATTATAACGTCCTTAAATGGTTAATACTATGAGACCAGTCGTGATCATGTCAGGTTATTTTTACCCATACACTTAAAGTGTAAATATACCCCTGGAAGAGGCCATACTGCGTCAGGAGAGGTGCATGGGTCAAATATCTAGAATTAGCTTGCCATGAATAAAGTTGAATATCCATGAGAGTGCTCAGGTTATTTGAAGTAGGGTCCATATCCATATATGCATAAATGTGGGAGAGTTTCTCCATTTCATCCAAGTATACATTGTACATCAATGAATTAATGACTTGATGTACAATGTGATCATGTCATGATGATCTTGTTCCTGTTGGTATAGTATGGACCCCGTCTCTACATTGCAGAGTGCACCCACGGGGACATACATTAACTGAGATATTATGAAGTTAGAAGAAAGACTTACATAAAGACAGCCGTCTTGTATGGAGATGGACAACTCCTGCTTCCCTCCTTGCATGCCCACCTCGGACCAACATCTGAAAATGCGATTGGGGATTAGTCACATTCGGGTAGGGTTGTTCGGGGTGAGGTACACGATTCGAAGGTTGTTGTTTATTTTTAGTTTAAGACGAGATGTTTAATTCAAACAATTTTAGAGTAAGGGTTATCAATAGGGTAAGCAGTTAAGTAGAAATATTGGATGGTGCGCGCGGGCCAGCAGCATCCTCTGCATGTGTGTCTGCTCATACATGTGAACGCAACAAGGTTGGATTAAGTGCACCACCAAAGTTCAGTTTTCATATTTTATGTTGATCTGCATCTACAGTAATAGACTTTTTCTTTGCCAAACAAAGGCCTGTAACGGCGGTTAGTTACATTATAGAAGGGGGGGGGGCGGAGGCAGGCCTAACCGGGACTGGGGTTATTACAGGGGCATTCTCCCAAATCCCATATAAATACATATTACCGCTATAGTTACGAACTATATAAATATACGACATCGCTTTTGGTGAGAACATCGCTTTATAAGATGCAGGTACAGTCAGGCAGAGTAAGAATCCTGGAAGTGGAAAATGACAGATACCAAGAGAGTGTATGGGTATATATATATGCAGATACTCACCCGCTGTCGCTGATGATACTGACGTAGTTGTTCTGCCCCGCACGTCTGGGTACAAAGCGGACGCACGTGTACTTCTCCCATTCGTCCATGGATTTCCTTATCATGGCTTGCTGGGCCGAACCTGGTGAAAACAGGTAGGTGACATGTAAAATATGTGGGCCAATATGGTGCATGTGATATGTGGTATGCTGTTTATACTCTCAGCCTCGAAGTACATAACGGCACATGTGATTCAGAGGCGTATAAGCAAATTAATAGGCAAAGATACATTTCTCTTCACGGATCAAGCTGATAGTAGGACCTTTAGCAACCTAAAATTTCACTAAACGCAGACGTAGCAGTGCTGAAAGCATAGGATATACGTCTGGGTTAAATGAGCTATGTCGGGTTTGCTAAAGGTCCATAGTGTTCAACCCCAACCTCGCTAGATCACCCCCACTCTTTGAGACAGGCATATATCCTCCTTGTCTCACTCACCCTATTTCTGCAGTTCCTGGATCCGTGTAGACAGGTAAATATATACTTTTGACACATTCCATTGTGTGTTGACAGAAAGGATTGGCCTACCCCTCCACTGTACCCCTCTCTGCTTCCACTCCCAGGAGCTCTCCACACCCTCCTGCAGCCCACCACCCTCTACCAAAAAAGATATACCGGTACATACATGTACATTGTACCATACCTACTGAATAGAGGCTCTCTCTCTGTCTCTATCCTCTACCCAGCTATTACCACGGAAATGTTCAACCCAGTTACTTTAGGTTTGCAAACGTATTTCACCCGTACATTCCTTTGCATTATCAAATGCGCCCTCGTCATGTCCCAGTAGGATTTGCACATCATATAACGATGGTGTTATCTTTTAGAAATATTATATGGCTATCTCCTTTTGGTGATCGTTTCAAGTGTATCTCTGACTGATAACAAGTCATATCTATCCAATGGAATGCTTTTATGACGACGGATTTTGAAGCTAGCATGATGATCTTCAATTTTTTAAATCGCTTTATTCTGAAGATATCTTTATTTGCTGTGCAACAGCCCACATGTCGTGCTTGCTTGTCCCCCAACACCCCCTCCCCGTCGCTACCCAACTCCACTGGGCAGAGTGCCCTGGGGAAAACCACCCACCCTCCTACAAGCAGATCAAGGAACTACATGTGCACGAGGCTACACATGAAGCATGGTGTCCAACAAAGATACCAGACACACATTTACCAACCTGACCACATGTATAAGCCTACCACTATAGATCACACTGTGTGGGAGGTGCCTTTGGGATACTACTCCGTGTCTTCTAAGATACTAAATATAGACATGTAAGTAGTGGTATTTAGTTCAATAGCCCATGGTGAGATACACGAAGCTTTGTAATATAGCTCAAATGTATTGTTTATAAACATCAACGAGATAACCATGCATCTCCACACAGAGGTTTTCATAACATCCTAAACAAGGGTATGTCCCCTTCTGCGAAGCATCGAGTCATAATTTTTTTGATGTAAAATCCTACATAAACTTACTGTCCGGGGCAGGTATATAACTGACATGGACGTAATTATGTTGATACTGGCAGTTCCAAGGCTGCTTCTTTCTGCGTATCATGTATTTTCACCTGTAAATCAATATTTAAGTGAATATATATTCCACATCTTAAGGGGTGATCCACTAAGTATGTCACGCCCGAAGGGGTGGGGGGTCTCTTTTGTGTGTGACAAAGTGTGACAAGGGGGTGTATAGGATTGTGTGACGTCACACTTTCAGATTTTTTTAAAACCATATATTTATTAAATGCTGTACGGCTCTATATGCATTGCCAATAAGAACCATCAGAATCTCATGTGTGCTAGTTAGAACAGTATGTGGGTACCACAGGTGTTCCAACATTAGAAGAAAGGATAGCAGTACTCGGGGGTTGTATATTTTATATAAATGGGTGTGCGACTGGCAAGGTTACATTTTGAGTAAGACCCCCTTTACCAAGGGTCTGCTTTTCACCAAAATCCCCCTCACCAAGTATCACTTTTCACCAGAATCTCCCTCACCAAGGGTCAATTTTCCCCAAAACCTCCCTAACCAAGGGTCACTTTTCAAAGATTTCCACAAAACCTGTCAAAACAAAGGCTACTTTGGAGTTCTCACCAAAATTCCTCGCAATAAAGGCAGGGTTGCCACCAACAAGGTAGTTTTGAATTCCCTGACTTTTCCCTGACATTTCCCTGACGTTATATCAAATTTCCCTGACAATCGCGACATAAACCCAATGTTTTTAAATGCCCTCCAACCATGAATATACACTTTTTAAAATTATCTTCTACTTAGTGAGTGGTCATTATTTAACAACAGGGATTTTGTGTATTGCGTGCGCGCAAAATTTTACCCCCTCCTTTTTGAGGATTTAAATATCTTTCTCCCTTTAAATTGTAGTAAAATACAGCTTTTTTCAGAGAAAACATGTGACTTTTTTTGAATTTCAAAGATTTTCCCTGACAAAATATCATTTTCCCTGACATTTTCAGAAAATATCATTTTCCCTGACATTTTGCCAAAAAATCTGAAATTCCCTGACATTTCCCTGACCTGGAACGAAAAATATGTTCCCTGACATTTTCCCTGACAGTGGCAACCCTGAAAGGGGACTAAAATCCCTTTTACCAAGGCTCACTCCTCAGTGAATCTGCACACTCCGTAACTAGGGGTCACTTTTCACAAAAATCTCCCTCACCAAGGGAAAGGGTTGCCAGAGGGCCAGCAGCACACCAATTTCAAAAATAAAATTGAGGCCCCCTCCCCCCAGGTAGTAGTACCAGTACACCTTTTATTCCTGTGAAAACAGACAAGAATCCATGGATTGTTGCTGCCTCTTTGAACAGTTGTAATCTGAAAAAGTTCTACTTGATAAAATCCATAATTTTCCTTTCTAAGTGGACTTGAAGGATTTGACTGATAACTGATGTCATACTTTCAACATTTTAGTACCAATCTAATTGTATTAAACCTGGGTTATAATTTATATTCAATATGATAATAGGCCTAATTGCACTGCTTAAAACGATCTGTGTATGGTCTGGAGGGGGGGGGGTGTCAGCAGATTTGTGACATACTAGTACTTTTCTAGGGGGTGTTTGGGAAAGTGTGACAAAGTGTGACATGGGGGGGGGGGGTGTTCAAAATGGCCAAAAAAGGTGTGACATACTTAATGGATCACCCCTAAGGCGATGTAGTCGTGTATAAAAGGGGGAAGCGGGCACACAAAGGCGCACGGGGCTCTGCTGTCTCCTCACGATACCAGTCTGTCTCCAGGCAGATCTACCCCAGGTTTACCATGTACCTGTGTAGGGAGAGTGTGGTGTTACCTTGGCACTGTCACCACATACCCTGTTTACAGACGAATGCCCTCGTATACATCTCTTTTTTTGATATCATCTACATGTGCTTGTACTTTCCGATCACGATCCCTCATGTTTTCTACATATATACGTGCAAAATAAGGAAGCACTGTTTTTGATTATATTTAACAGCCCCAGGCCTATATGTAGGCCTATATGTAGCTGTATGCAAATGTCACTACAACTATTTGATTCACCCCGAGACAAAAGAGTAAAATCACTTACTGAATACGTTGTCGAAGACATAGGGGACAATGCCATCTGTCCACCGGAAAGCTTCATCCCGGATAGCGATTCGCGCAATTGGGATACCCCTGTAACAGTATACATATACCATGTTTATAATTATGATCTTTTAAAGTCAAAGTGATCAGACATCCCAATAAGTAGCTGTTCTTAAATGATTTAAGAGGAAACATGCATTTAAGGATTTTGTTCTAATCATTTAGGTTGCATAATGTAACATTAACTTCCACAATCATATTTTGATCGTTTATTAGATAACGCTTTATTATTCGTATAGAGGATATTGGCCTGGAAGTATAATGCTAAGTATTTGGTAATGCTCATTACGACTGCAAGGGTACGCACATCTACACATCGCTCTTTCGGCTTTGCTGCTTCATGACATAGGACCCTCCTTTCTCGTTCGAGTAGCCAACCAGGAAGGATGATCCATGTACGGAGCAGCCGCGCTGCATGACTGCACAGAGAAGTGCAGGCCGAGGACAAGGCCCAGAATAATGTTTACACTTTGGTTACATATCTGACTCACCCTACTTCGTCAGGAGTGTACATGGCCTGCATCTGCAAGTCGTTGAGCTTCATGTCCATCTCCACCATCCGGGGCTCGGGGGAGCTGCCCGGCCGTGCGGCGCGCTCTGCAATACACCAGGGTTAACATGCAGCATTAACAGGAAATACACGTACAGCCGCTAATAACTATACACCTATAGCAGATACACACTTGGACTTCACACTGATATCATTAATATGAACATAGAGGCTCATCATCTAAGTACGTGTACCCTGGGGTCTTACAATAGCTCTAAATCTCGCAAAAGGCTTATATCCATTTGTATTATATTTGGCCAAATGGAAACACCATTCTGTGTGTACATGAGTTTTTATCACCAATAAAAGAAAATAAACTCAAACTCATTGTCAGTACAGTAAAGCCAAGTTTGTTTTATTACAAGGTTTAGTGTTGGTGTATACGTCTAGCATATTGCCCATTAAGAACTCGTTCGCAACTGGGGCAAATCTGCACAATACGAGAAAAGGCACACGATATTCGTGACGATATGTTTTGCCTTTCTGATGTTCTAGTGACTTCCCCATGCATATTTGCCCCAGTCACGAACGTTCAATTCCCAGGCACTGTTTGGAGGGCAGTGTGAGCTCTAACTACTGTAAGTCTGACCTCTTGCTCTAATGCTGGCCTGCTGGATGACCATGTCTACCCCAGGACGCTGGGAGAGGGGTGACTGGGAGGCAGGTCGTCCTGGCCCTCTGGGTCTTCTGGGTTCTGCCACCCTGGATGGTAGTGGCACTGCGTGTATCAGCACCTGTAACTGGAAAAAGAAATTCAACATGAATTCAAATGTGGTTATATCCAGTGTTTTGTGACGACATAAAATACAGACCGTCAAGAGACGTTAGAACCTCAATAACTACACTGTGCAATGTTATGTGTGTGGTGCCTAAGTGGTAATTGCTGACATAAATGATAGTGCAGAGGCGAAGGAAGCAACTCTTTATACTTTATGCACTCCAAGCATCGGGTTAGGCAGGAGGCTGTTTCATAGCTAGGGTGTGGTGTTGTTGTTTTTTTGTGGGTTTTTTTTTTTGGGGGGGGGGATCCAATCTAGGCCACAATCATAATTAGCCCCCGCCCCTCTTTCTACGCCACTGATTCTATGTGTGCTAAAATGCACAACATCATACAGAAAACGTCAGTAAGTTGGCGCCATGGTGTAGTGTTGAGCGCATTGGACTTTGAATCCAGGAGCCGAGTTCGAACCTCGGTTGTGCCTCAGCTTTTCTGTGGATATGTATCCTTATGATGTAGAGAATGGACCCTTCTACATGCGCTGGAGAACCCCATACTGTACCATACATTGTAATTTAAATATCTCTACATAAAATTGTGTCCTCTGTTAAACTACAAAAGAGCCGCATGGTGGAAAGAATAGTATTCGGGTCATCCTTTCTGTGTGGCTGCTCATATCTCTCCATCTCTGAGTATTTTCCTCTTCCTCTGTATTGTTGTAAATCGGACAGAAACTACCAGGATGCATATATCTCCATACGCAGAGAACCCCCTATTACCACCACAGTTCATGCACCTGTGGTTAGTGTGGTCCAGGGGCCTCTCCACACGGTTAGAAGGGTCGTGATGCAAAACTGTTAGAGACACGATCTCTTGTAATTCTCATACACATGAACGGCAAAACGTGTATTAATGATTAGATCCGAAGAACAAGTGTAAAGAAAAGGGTGGAATTCGCTATAAAAGACTAGTTGTGAATGGCAGATAGTATGTATCGGCTCGTGTAGACTATATACTCAGTATACAATCACTCTCATGTACCGCTATGTTCTACATTGCACATTACGTGTGGGGTTTTGAGTTGTAAACGTGTTTTTATTTCATAGATGATTTCCAAAATACAACAGCATAAAAAAATGTCTATATAGTTATTATAAACAGCACAGGTGTAGTGCATCCATATAAGCGTAATTACTACATGTATATTGATGTGTTAGTTCTAGAGCGTTTGTAGCTCAATAATGCAGCAAGGGTTGTATACTATTAAAGTCCAGTTCATTGTAGTTTCAACTCATTTTCGGACACGAAAGTCTAGTGGGTCCCGAGAATACAATATGTGTCAGTATCAAAGTGAGTAGCATATACCCATACATATGAGTAATACATGGGCAACAGTACGTGTGATTCTATGTCTTGGGCAAAACCATAGTTATATCTGATACCCTTGGACATTACTGGGATAAAAGGTCCAACAAAACTACTTCGATATACCAGTTTTTGTATATTGTGAGACGTTCAATAAAAACCCTTCCAAAACTAAAAAAAACACAGGGGCGGGTCCAGGAATTCGGACAGGGGTGTGTGTCATAGGCATGTACTATAAGGGGTTTTGGACCCATTTACATTAAAATGTACAAAAGAATAGGGGGCACCCCCTGCGCCCCCTGCATCCGCCCCTGCTTGAACAACAACAAAAACTCTGATTGAAGAGGATACTATCAGAATGCAAGCGAATTGTTCAGAATAGACAGTGCTGTAGCGGCGATTGAGAATGCACACAACACGTTTTTGGTATTTACCAAGGAAATACATGTAGTCGTGTTTGGCTATTATAGAAAGAAAAATCAATTGAAAAGATTCGACTAAAAAGAGTTGAAAAACAAAGGTGAGCGGCCATGCAGAAAAGATAATCCGCGCGCTCTTTTTGCGTTGCACGAACTTAGGCCACTGTTTTTGTCTCTGACCGGTTTGGCATGGTAAGGTCAAAATACCAACAGCAGGGGGCTAATCATAATTATAATTATATAACAAACGCCATTAAGTTTTTACAAACCCTTATATATATGATTATAATTCTTTTTAAAACACCCCTTTTCTGACACCCGGTCAGAGACGACACCTGGTCAGAGACGGCACCCGGTCAGAGACAAAAACATTGGCCCAAGTTTGTGAGACACAGCCTGCTGTTCACATATGGTGCACATGGGCAGGTGTAAACCAATCAATAAATGACTCAGCCTGGGGAGGTTTAGGGGTAAAGCAACTGACTCCCGTCATCAATGAAGACCTACTCAATAAATGATACGCTGGTCCATGTATAACAAATTATACAGTGTTTCCTGTCTTTCACATGGGGCAATATCAAGAACAGAAAAGTAATACTTACACATAATGTCAGTGCGATGGGTGATAATAAAGACCGCATGCCGATGTGGTAGAAGCCGTATAATGTGTGTTTATAAATATATGGGTACGTATATGTGTGTATAGGTGTATATGAGTGAATGAGCAGAGGAGAAGGAACGCTGCCTTTTATATTGAATAGGACTGACGCCGCCGGAAGGAGAGAACCCGCCGTCCACCAGGGGGCGTCGTGACGTCACGGCACCAAGGGGAGGTCCCAGGGGCGGGAGGAGGGAGGGGGTTGTCCGAGTTTGGGTACGAGGATCGTGAGTAAAGAGTGCAAATTATAGCAACACTAACAATGAGTATTGTGGGTTAATATAGCGGTCAAGCCTCACGGATACAGGATGTCTATACTTTATATAGTGGCCAGTCTTTAAGATCTATATACTAGTAAGGCATTAACCTTATACCTAACCTTGTTGGCTCGGGTGCCAATAATAATAATTATATATATATATATATATATATATATATATATATATATATATATATATATATATATATATATATATATATATATATATATGCAGATTGTATACATACATCTATTTACGGAATATGAATGTCTCTCCCTCATGTGATGACTCCTTTATTTCCTCCTCCCCCAGCCTGTCTTATTTCATTCCTTCTTAAAATCCAAACCCCTTCCCTCTTCCGCCCCCAGTACACACTATATAGGTGTGCTATAGTCTATATTCCGCGTATACCTCCTCTGTGTTCCTCCTGTCCCTTCCTCCCGTGCCCCTCCCCTTCCACCCCCGGAGGATGGGTTTGATTGAAGCGGCTGTCATCATCATCTACAACTACAGCAGGTGTTGATTCTAAGGATGATGTTACTTGTGTGATTCTGCGTGCGGATCCAACACCTCCTATGGACCGTAAACCGCGGCCTGGCAGCGTATACCCGAACCACCTTCCCAGGATGACTCAGTCACACCTTCCGTGGTTGATCCTTCGTATTCTTCCTATCGTTGGCACCAGTTGTGGTCACAGTTATAGGGTTCCTCGGTCCCCTTTCCTACTCGCCGTCTCGGCTTTGGGGATCTATCTCTCGGGATTCAGTGCATGCCTATAGTACGTGTTATGACTGCGCTCTTATGTTTTCTTTATTACTATGTTGCAATATTGTAAATGAGTGAAAATATACCGGTATGTTGTATAACATAAGTTTCAAAGATATATGGTGTTTCCAAATGTACATATGTTTGAGTAGTTATTCATTCATTCATTCCTTTATAATCTTTTAAAATGTACCAGGTCGCCAGGTCGCCTGGGAAATAGCCCCCGGGTCGCCAGGTCACTTTTGACCCCTCTGGAGCCACCCACTTTATAGTGGTTAATCAACACTTTTGATGATTGGACAGGCCGTGAAATACGGACGAGGGTTATTTCATGGAGGGGAGGGGTGAAATACGGCATTCCTGGTTAAGGCAATGGGAGTGTCGTATTCACCATGGAATAAGATAACGTATATGTATGCTTATACATGCCAAACCATTACACGCACCAATAATGGTGTTATATATTCTTTTATCTATATGTAAACCACACATCATATTGCAAACAGAGATAACGAGATTGTCAGCTAAGCCCTTCTCTAGTCAACCGAGGCCCCATTTACATGACATCATGTCTGTGTGTTGTCATGTGGTCTCTTTACACTGGTCGTGTTCCTCCTTCTCTGTCAGATCCACACGTGAGGTGTGCCTGTGTTTACATTGTTATTAGTTCTGTGGTCAGATTTCGCTATAACTCTCACTCCTATGTCTTTAGATAACATATGTTCACCAAAAGTAGCATACAATCATGGAAGTGTGCATTAGACGTTGTGGCTATATGTATATATACACTGAAAACCTAGGTCTGGATGAAGGTCATCAGTCCAGATGACTTAGGGTAATCGCAGCCGGTTGATAACCTATTGGGTTATAGTGGAAAACTAAAGAAGAGCAAAAATGTTTGGAGGACACATTTATTGATTGATAAATAACGTATAATACAACATATGGGAATGGGCGAAACTGTATATATATATGCATGAATATGTATGGGTATAGTAGATATACATTGAATAAATGGGGGGAAGTAGTACACATTAAGATGCAGTTCAGTGAGACTAATATAATAAAAGAAAAGAATGTCATCGCATACATTAGGTCACATGCAAATCGGGCAAATCCAGTACGCGGGCCACGCAGTAAATAACGAATATAAAGTATATATAAATAATGTCATAAGGTCCTATAACGGTAGACTTGGTCATAATAAGAGTCAAAGTTATTTGGATTGAATATATTCGGCTCGTGGTCGGCCTAGAACCCGAACAGGAAAGCAGCAAATAAAATAGGATCCGGGCTAGAGCAGCTGGTAGGAAAGATAACGGCGGGATGAATCCAGGTCAGGAGATAGGCTAGAACCAAGAAGGCTAACGGGGAGTAGAGAACGCGGCCCCAGCGATGGGAGTGAGTAGTGCAGGCAGATGGGGATGTGCGTCGGGGCATGGATCCATGTGGGCATGGCAGTCACGGCCAGGGCCTCCGAGAACAGCACGGGGGGTAGGTGGTAATGGAGGCTGGTAACCAGGGCCACGAGAGCAGCATGGGGGGTAGACGGTGACGGGAGCTGAAGACCGGGCCGCGAACACAGCATGGCCGTGGCAGGGCTCTGCCTGGTGAGGATGGTCATGGCTGGGCCCTGCCTAATGAGGGTGGTCGTTGCCGGTCCCCGACTCATTGCATCGGGATGGTCTCAGGTAGGGCCGCCTAATTGTTGATCAATAAAGGATGAGAGACGACGCTGGGGCAATCAATATGTGCTGGGCGTGGTCATGAAGGGAGGCGGTCTAGAGATTGATCCACGGGAAGCTGAAATAAAGAGTAAAAAGAAACAGAGTATAAGCCAGGGGGAAGGGAATGCGCAGTCAGTTATCAGTGAGCGTTTGGGGAGTACGATCGAGAAGACCAGATGGCACTGTGTAACTCCTGAGGAGTATGTGTGTGGTTCTAAAGGTTTAACATCGGTTTAACATTGACTAACAGTGGTTTCCTGTGATTTAAACATTGGAGTATATGGAACACTGGAATTTGAACATTAAGGTGTAACATTTCAATTGGAGATATCACGTAACAACACGGCCATCGGAATTGTATATTGGATATTTGATTCATGTGCTATATGTATAGTCTTGTATTCCGGAGAGAACCATGGAGTTAGTGATACAGTATACCGGCTTTATCAGCATGGAGCTGGAAAGCCAACTATTTAAACTAGCCGACCTGATGAATTGGAAACTGATTGTATGTGTATATCCCGGATCCATAGTGGTGACCGGAGAGTAACCAATAGATTGCACCTGTGTTCTCGTAGAACAGATATCATACTATCCGGTATCATAGAGAAGCGTATAAGATCGGCCTCGGGGCATGTTGATGAGTATGACGGGGACACATAATGGTCTAACTGAGATTGGGTTGAAGGTATTTATTAGTTGAATGAACGGAGACTTACACATTCCGGATTCCCCAAGGAATCCTCCTGGATATTTATATGTATACCTTGCCTTGACTAAGGCCGTCGCGTATAATTATCAATGCAAGCCCTGGAGCTAACTGACAATAACGAGGTACATATCTCTATATATATGGAGGGAAGGCTGTGATTATAATATAACCTGTGAAAGTGCTCTATGTATACTATAACATCCACAACATCAAATAAAGCTGGATCTCACTACCCTTGCGTTATCTTTGGGCGGAAGCCTACCTCTGACTAGTTCACCCCACAGAGTAGGAACGTAGAAGGCGAATGTTGGACCCCATTTAAGTATACTAAAACGCTATGTTTAATTAATTCATATGAAAATCTTGACCATAGATGCTTATAACCATTCTTAAGAATATTATCACAGTATAGACACTGAAGTATTTTAAATGAATATTTTAAGAGAAATTACTAAAGCATACATATAATATATGTGTATACTTAGAACCTTTTCTGAGTCTAAAACTACATGTATAAGTTTTAGGACAGACTCTGATTGGTTACATACACAATGGGTCCATGATGAGGGCTTAAAGGTGCTCTCAGTAAGGCTTGATGATGAGAAAAAAGGGGGTAATTAAAAGATATTTGAAAATGATTAATTGTTTTGTAAAATATGATACACAAAAGTCATCAAATTAGCGTCACCACTATGATTGCCCCAGCACTCTCTCTAATTTGGTCAAAAGGTGATCAAGGTGATGGCCCGGGTCATTACATAATGATGACCCTAGTGATGACCGGGTACTCCCCCAGACCCCCATCACAGTGATCACCCTAAAGTCATCACTAGTGATGACTTTCTAGACCCATAAAACTTTCAGTGTATATTTTGAAAGCATGTAATCTTTACACTATATATCATGTCTTAGTAGTGGCGTAGCAAAAGCCCCCCCCCCCCAAAAAAAAGAGGAAATCACTGGGGCGCTGGGGGTTTAACTCCCGGCTATGGGGAATTGTCGCACGTGCAGCACATCTTTAATGATATGCACATTGGTTTATTCAGCATCACCATTGTAAAAAATCAATATGTTTTTGACGACAAAATACAACAAATTCTCCATGCACCGTTGTACAACTTTAATTGGTCGGGGAGATGCATCCTTTCTGTATATATCTACCAGCAGCTGGGGCACCCTTCCATTTATGTGGCCGTTCAAGTGTGACGTCATCACTTTGACATGTTTCAATGCTGTTTCAATACCCCCCCCCCCCCGGCGTCATCATTCTGCCCTTCCGTACAATGGTATAGTATATAGGAACAATATAGTTATGTCATCATTCCGCATATACCCCGCCCCCTTATTGGTGATGTCATACGTGAATAGCCCCTGTATAGCCATACAGTTGCGGCGCAACGTGTTAAACACCTAATTTGTTTGAGGGGGCGGGCATTCCCCAAAAGTCAGAGGGGTGTTGGTTGAAGGGGATTACATGTATTTAGGGTATATTGAACTTTGAAGTATAATATTACACCCTGAAACATGCAAAAGGGAATTTTACCTTGAAATGTGTGTATTGTAGGGTATTCCGGGTCTATTATTATTTGTTTCCAAATACAGCAATTATTTTGGGGGTGGGGGGCTTCTTTTTTTTTTGGGGGGGGGGGGTATTAAATTCTAAAAAAAAAAGCAGAGGCCTAAATGAAGACAGTGGGGTCCCCATGTTGCGGCAGGAGTCTCCATTGTGCACCTTCAGGATGTGGCGGGATACCCGGATGTATGTGCTATACAGGGAAGTGTAAATGGGTAGTATATCCACCTTTATTATACGATCGGGGCTCTGATCGTGCTTTTTCTGTGATATCCCCGTGCTGATATCTAGTGATATCGGCACCCTTCCGGTGGATATCAGCACGTTTCCGGGGGATATCATCCCGTTTCCGGTGGTCCTGAGCAATTCCGAAATTTCGTCCCCCATAAAATCCGAGGATTCATGGAGACTCGAACACGCTACATCAAGACTTGGAGTCCGACGTGCTAACCACCACACCGTGTAGGCGCTGGTAGCGGGAGGTGGCGAAACAAGGAGTCTACAGGCGGATTTCCAGCCCTGTAGGACCATTATTTCCAGAGTTACAGAAGAAAAGACATTTTTTGGTATAGTTTCTTTGAAAAGCAATATTTTTTTATAATTTTTTTTTTACTATAAAGGTAGTAGTTGGACTTTATTTACCTAGTCGTTAAAATAATTCTAGGGCCAATTTTTGGCCCTAGAAAGCGCACTTTGAAAACGGTACGTTTTTACCCAGATTCGATCCAGGGACCTTTGGTGTGTGAGGCGCGCGCTCTGGCCGCCAGGCAAATCTGGCCATGGTACGTTGGGAGGGAAACGCTGGATAGATTCAAGTCTCCCGCTCCCGGCTAGGCGCCAAAGCCTTTTTGTATCGTGTCCTCTCATTGGCTGTCCCGTTTTAACTCCACCAATCAGCGAGCAGGTTGGTGGGATGTCAAAATCAACATGGCCCCCTCCTTGCTCGATCTAGTCTACATGAATATCCTTCAAAATGGCGAAATTAGGACGTTTTAAAGGTAAATAAGGACATTTTAATGGGAAAATCGTATAATAAACCTAATAATGTATGGCTAACAGGTCACTCGGGGTGTATCGTATGGATATCGGGCACTCGGCGCTACGCGCCTCTTGCCCGATATCCTACGATACACCCTCTCGTGAACCTGTTAGCCATACGTTATTGGTTAAGTAGCTTCACTTATATGCACATAGGCTATATGGTGTAGGTTTAAAAAAACTGTAAACGCTGAAGTGGCAGTTTCAAAAGCGTTTTTTAGGAATATGGGAATGAAATAGATATATACTATAGCCACATTAGATCTATACCATGTGTGTGTATAGTAATTAAAAAGTTGACATTTTACAATTATTCTTATGGTCTCTCCATTACCCTATATATTGCAAGTTGCAACCATACAGACATAGTGTTCCGTGTGAGGGTGCGCGGATCAACCTTCATTCATGGCTGACCAGATTCAATAATCTGTATTTTTTGAATCAGAGAACATATCTCCATAAGATCAGCATATCTCCATAAGATCAGCAATCCATACCCATTGCGTCGCTGCATGGTCATACACTTCTTGGGTGATTTGTGTGTTGCATGTGTGTGTTGCATCTTCAAGATGCCAGGTATAGATACCTGGGTGAGGGGGGTTGGTGGGGGGTGTCCTGAGGACATGAGGGCGTCATATACTGAGGCCTGTAGGCCTGCATTCCCCGTCACGACGTCCACATTTACCCCGCATTTACCACCCTCAATGACCCTAGACCTCCACATGATGCACGACCAATTACATCACCCTCAGGGAGGTCCGTGAACAACGGTCAGGGATGACAAAAAACGATTTTCATATCAAGATATATAAATAGCATGGTCTTGAAACATACATCTCTACGTCTATACTGGACGTAAACGAACCTCCACGTTTTGAAGTTCATAAACCTTGTAAACGTATTTGTGCTCAAAGCAGCTGCCTTTAGACATCACAAGGCCAACTCTATAATTATACATGCACCGTAAATTCTCGCGTATAAGCCTAACTCGTCTCTAAGCCGCACCCCGACTCTGGGCCAATTCTACAAGCCGCACTGGGATCTGACTCGCGTACTCGCCGCTGCTTTGACGGTAGTTATGACATTGTATTTAATGTGTATGTGTGATAAAGAGGGATAGGCCTAGATGTATCGATAGTAACAAATGAATTCTCAATGCACACGGTTTGGGATAGTTTTTGTATATAGACATTTCCAAGTACATGTCCGGGTAGTATATAATACGTGGGTAAGCATCATTCTTCGAAAGCTATGTCAGGGATGAGCTTCCGTCAGCAAATCTCCTCCCACCTATCACTGCGTTAATATGAACACTTTATACACGTGTTAAGTGATTTGGTTTGCCATTAATTTAATGGTTTAAAAAAGAATCAAGTAGTCTAACATGCATGCAATATACTAAGAATTCATGTTCGCATGTTCCCAGAAGCTCAGAGTATTAAACAACGAAAAACATGTACGCATAATTAAGGATGGCAATGTAAATGACCCCAGTACATGTTGGTGTCCTACCTCTGGTACACCACAAGTACAAACAATGTACACACTGCAGACTGTTGTGTTCTGTAATGTTGTGTAAACAGTATAGGTGGACGAGGCCCGGGTCTGATCCCGGGTCTATTTATAACGTGTGTGTCATACACCCATATCTTACATGGAGATTATGTACCTCACTGAAAACCAAGACTACAGTCATCCCCCGCGCTCTCCAGTGCATGTTTCCACCCTCCTTATTTCCACTCTTTTGCCTTGAGTATTTTGGTGTGTAATCATAGTCTCCCAAAGATATTATTTGCAACATTTTTCTGAAATGTTCATCTTTAAGGACTCTCAGCACCCAAATTGCACTAAAACAGTTTGGAGGGTATACTTCCAAGGAAATGTGTTAAACCTGTACATATTATACACCAATTGAACCAGCTATAATAGCTTTATCAAATTCCTTTGATTATTTCTCATTTTAGTACCCATGGAATGTGGATGGAACAAAAACGTTCCATTTTCAGCCTCTTTTTTTTCCAACAGCATTATGGGATGGAAATTGGACAAAATTCTTGAATTTCTCAATTGAAAACTAAAATTCATGTCTATACCTGGGGTCCTTTTTTCTCTTTTCCTGATATTCCAATTATTAAGGCCTACAGAGCTCTTCAAAGTTGCATAGTTAGCTAAAAAGTGGGTGATTATAGGGGTAAATAGCCATTTTTACCATTTTTTAGTAACTATGCAACTTTGAAGAGCTCTGTAGGCCTTAATAATTGGAATATCAAGAAAAGAAAAAAAAGGACCCCAGGTATTGACATCAATATCAGTTTAAAATAGTTAAATCTAAGAATTATCAACATTTTCCATCCCATAATGATGTTGAAATTAAAAGAAGATAAAAAGGAACGTTTTTGTTCCATTCACATTCCACAGTGACAAAAATTCCAAATAATGGAAGGAATTTGATAAAAGTATTATAGATGGTTCAAATGATGTATAATATGTAGAGGTGTAACACATGTACTTGGAATTATACCCTCAAAACCGTTTTAGTGCAATATGGGTGCTGATAGTCCTTAATCTATTTCTTTCGTAAAAGACTCATTCCAGATTAACCATAGAATTATGTGTAATTAGAATGCTCTTCTGATACCTCTTAGAAACGAATCCCGGGATGTGTAAGGGGAGGGGGGCTGCTAATCACCAAAACACCAAAAAGGGTGACGGCGCGAGTCACGGCTGACCGAAATACATAATTATCATCATTAGAAAAAAAAATTCAATGGAAGGAACATTTGACATTTGGACCCAAAAGATGCCCAAATTAAGCAAGATTATTCCACGTCCGTTGCGACGGGTTGGGGTTTCACATTGCCAACTGCTTATTTCCATGAGTCATTATGCATGGGTCACTACACTGATAATAATGGACCTGGAAATGTTAGTCACTACGGACTACATTTCTATAGTCACATGAATGTAGCAAAAACGACTATACCAAGTTAGTCACCTATGTCTATAGTAAGTTAGTCATATAGTCAACCTATAGTCAGCCATTAAATTGGCTGATTTGGGCTATATAGTCAAGTGACTATGAATTTAATGGTTTCATGGTCTAAAGTAGTCACTATGACTAATAGATATAGTCAATCATGAGACATAAGGGAAACTTAAGTACTGAAGGCAGGTCAAGGTTCAGCAGGGTGGACATGGCTAGGATAAGGCAGGCCAGGAAACAGGCTAGGATAAGGCAGGCCAGGGGACAAGCTAGAATAAGGCAGGCCAGGGGACAGGCTAGGATGAAGCAGGGCAGAGACAGGCAAGGATAAGGCAGGGCAGGGGACAGGCTAGGATGAGGCAGGGCAGGGGACAGGCTAGGATAAGGCAGGGCAGGGGACAGGTTAGGATAAAGCAGGGCAGGGACAAGCTAGGATGAGGCAGGGCAGGGGACAGGCTAGGATAAGGCAGGGCAGGGGACAGGCTAGGATAAAGCAAGGCAGGTGACAGGCCAGGATAAGACAGGGCAGGGGACAAGCTAGGATATGACAGGACAGGGGACAGGCTAGGATAAAGCAGGGCAGGGACAAGCTAGGATGAGGCAGGACAGGGGACAGGCTAGGGTGGGGCAGGGCAGGGGACAAGCTAAGATAAGGCAGACCAGGGGACAGGCTAGGATAAGGCAAGGCAGGGGACAGGCTAGGATAAGGCAGAGCAGGTGACAGGCTAGGACAAGGTAGGCCAGGGGACAGGCTAGGATAAGGTAGGCCAGGGGACAGGCCAGGATAAAACAGGGCAGGTGACAGGCCAGGATAAAGCAGGGCAGGGACAAGCTAGGATGAGGCAGGGCAGGGGACAGGCTAGGATAAGGCAAGGCAGGGGACAGGCTAGGATAAGGCAGAGCAGGTGACAGGATAGGATAAGGTAGGCCAGGGGACAAGCTAGGATAAGGCAGGGCAGGTGACAGGCCAGGATAAAGCAGGGCAGGGACAGGCTAGGATGAGGCAGGGGAGGGGACAGGCTAGGATAGGGCAGGGACAGGCTAGTATGAGATAGTGCAGGGGACAGGCTAGTAGGATAGGGCAGGGCAGGTGACAGGCCAGGATAAAGCAGGGCAGGGACAGGCTAGGATGAGGCAGGGCAGGGGACAGGCTAGGATAAGGCAAGGCAGGTGACAGGCTAGGATAAAGCAGGGCAGGGACAAGATAGGATGAGGCAGGGCAGGGGACAGGCCAGGATGAGGCAGGGCAGGGGACAGGCTAGTAGGATAGGGCAGGGCAGAGCAGGGACAGGCTAGGATGAGGTAGGGCAGGGGACAGGCTCTGATAAGGCAGGGCAGGTGACAGGCTAGGATAAGGCAGGGCAGTTGACAAGCTAAGATAA
The DNA here is from genome assembly GCA_947462335.1 of Harmothoe impar. Lineage (NCBI taxonomy): Eukaryota > Metazoa > Annelida > Polychaeta > Phyllodocida > Polynoidae > Harmothoe > Harmothoe impar. Next base: position 50,354,724 of record OX381712.1, on the reverse strand, counting down.
GGCAGACCAGGGGACAGGCTAGGATAAGGCAAGGCAGGGGACAGGCTAGGATAAGGCAGAGCAGGTGACAGGCTAGGATAAGTTAGGCCAGGGGATAAGCTAGGATAAGGCAGGGCAGGTGACAGCCCAGGATAAAGCAGGTCAGGGACAGGCTAGGATGAGGCAGGGGAGGGGACAGGCTAGGATAGGGCAGGGACAGGCTAGTATGAGATAGTGCAGGGGACAGGCTAGGATAAGGCAGAGCAGGGGACAAGCTAGGATATGGCAGGGAAGGGGACAAGCTAGGATAAAGCAGGGCAGAGACAAACTAGGATGAGGCACGGCAGGGGACAGGCTAGGATGAGGCAGGGCAGGGGACAGGCTAGTACAATAGGGTAGGGCAGGGCAGAGACAGGCTAGGATGAGGTAGGGCAGGGGACAGGCTAGGATAAGGCAGGGCAGGTGATAGGCTAGGAAAAGGCAGGGCAGTGGACAAGCTAAGATAAGCCAGACCAGGGGACAGGCTAGGATAAGGCAAGGCAGGGGACAGGCTAGGATAAGGCAGAGCAGGTGACAGGCTAGGACAAGGTAGGCCAGGGGACAGGCTAGGATAATGCAGGGCAGGTGACAGGCCAGGATAAAACAGGGCAGGGACAGGCTAGGATGAGGCAGGGGAGGGGACAGGCTAGGATGAGGCAGGGCAGGGGACAGGCTAGGATAAGGCAGGGGGCAGGTGACAAGCTAGGATAAGGCAGGGCAGAGACAAACTAGGATGAGGCACGGCAGGGGACAGGCTAGGATGAGGCAGGGCAGGGGACAGGCTAGGATAAGGCAGGGCAGGGGACAGGTTAGGATAAAGCAGGGCAGGGACAAGCTAGGATGAGGCAGGGCAGGGGACAGGCTGGGATAAGGCAGGGCAGGGGACAGGCTAGTAGGATTGGGCAGGGAAGGGCAGGGACAGGCTAGGATGAGGTAGGGTAGGGGACAGGCTAGGATAAGGCAAGGCAGGTGACAGGCTAGGATAAGGCAGGGCAGTGGACAAGCTAAGATAAGGCAGACCAGGGGACAGGCTAGGATAAGGCAAGGCAGGGGACAGGCTAGGATAAGGCAGAGCAGGTGAGAGGCTAGGACAAGGTAGGCCAGGGGACAGGCTAGGATAAGGTAGGCCAGGGGACAGGCCAGGATAAAACAGGGCAGGGGACAGGCCAGGATAAAGCAGGGCAGGGACAAGCTAGGATGAGGCAGGGCAGGGGACAGGCTAGGAGAAGGCAAGGCAGGGGACATGCTAGGATAAGGCAGAGCAGGTGACAGGCTAGGATAAGGTAGGCCAGGGGACAAGCTAGGATAAGGTAGGCCAGGGGACAGGCCAGGATAAAGCAGGGCAGGGACAGGCTAGGATGAGGCAGGGGAGGGGACAGGCTAGGATAGGTCAGGGACAGGCTAGTATGAGATAGTGCAGGGGACAGGCTAGTAGGATAGGGCAGGGCAGGTGACAGGCCAGGATAAAGCAGGGCAGGGACAGGCTAGGATGAGGCAGGGCAGGGGACAGGCTAGGATAAGGCAGGGCAGGTGACAGGCTAGGATAAAGCAGGGCAGGGACAAGCTAGGATGAGGCAGGGCAGGGGACAGGCTAGGATGAGGCAGGGCAGGGGACAGGCTAGTAGGATAGGGCAGGGCAGAGCAGGGACAGGCTAGGATGAGGTAGGGCAGGGGACAGGCTCTGATAAGGCAGGGCAGGTGACAGGCTAGGATAAGGCAGGGCAGTTGACAAGCTAAGATAAGGCAGACCAGGGGACAGGCTAGGATAAGGCAAGGCAGGGGACAGGCTAGGATAAGGCAGAGCAGGTGACAGGCTAGGATAAGTTAGGCCAGGGGATAAGCTAGGATAAGGCAGGGCAGGTGACAGCCCAGGATAAAGCAGGTCAGGGACAGGCTAGGATGAGGCAGGGGAGGGGACAGGCTAGGATAGGGCAGAGCAGGGGACAAGCTAGGATATGGCAGGGAAGGGGACAAGCTAGGATAAAGCAGGGCAGAGACAAACTAGGATGAGGCACGGCAGGGGACAGGCTAGGATGAGGCAGGGCAGGGGACAGGCTAGTACGATAGGGTAGGGCAGGGCAGAGACAGGCTAGGATGAGGTAGGGCAGGGGACAGGCTAGGATAAGGCAGGGCAGGTGATAGGCTAGGAAAAGGCAGGGCAGTGGACAAGCTAAGATAAGCCAGACCAGGGGACAGGCTAGGATAAGGCAAGGCAGGGGACAGGCTAGGATAAGGCAGAGCAGGTGACAGGCTAGGACAAGGTAGGCCAGGGGACAGGCTAGGATAAGGCAGGGCAGGTGACAGGCCAGGATAAAACAGGGCAGGGACAGGCTAGGATGAGGCAGGGGAGGGGACAGGCTAGGATGAGGCAGGGCAGGGGACAGGCTAGGATAAGGCAGGGGGCAGGTGACAAGCTAGGATAAGGCAGGGCAGAGACAAACTAGGATGAGGCATGGCAGGGGACAGGCTAGTACGATAGGGTAGGGCAGGGCAGAGACAGGCTAGGATGAGGTAGGGCAGGGGACAGGCTAGGATAAGGCAGGGCAGGTGATAGGCTAGGAAAAGGCAGGGCAGTGGACAAGCTAAGATAAGCCAGACCAGGGGACAGGCTAGGATAAGGCAAGGCAGGGGACAGGCTAGGATAAGGCAGAGCAGGTGACAGGCTAGGACAAGGTAGGCCAGGGGACAGGCTAGGATAAGGCAGGGCAGGTGACAGGCCAGGATAAAACAGGGCAGGGACAGGCTAGGATAAGGCAGAGCAGGTGACAGGCTCCTGTGTAGGCCTATCATGCTCTGTCAGTCTAGACATGTATACATTTCTATGTTATCAAAATTGGAACAAATTACCATTATAACTCTATCAAACATGAGAACTCATGCACCCTATAACATCTTAAGTTGTCATAGTCAACTGTAACATAACATATAACAAGCAGGGATATCCATAGAACAGTTATTTAGGAGAGGATGTGCCTACCTGAAGTCCATGGACCATTCAAATTTGAATCCTAACTGTTTCCTGTGCACACATTCCTGTGACATCATCAATTTGTGTGATCCACATATAGTCACTCTTGACTATCTTTATGACTAATATGTGACTAAGTTGTATAGTCCCCTGACTACGGGGGTCAAAATATGATGGTATAGTCAGTACTGACTAAAGGTTTTATTATCAGTGTAGGTTCATGTTTGCATTCACACAGAAAAGTAAAAGAGTCGCCACGACTCTGACAGCCAGAGTCACAGTTTGTCTCTCATGTGACACCTGTGGAGGAGAGTAAAATGAGTTTGACTCTCTGTTCATGAAGAGTCAACAGCAATTGACCCCCCCCCCCCCAAAAAAAAAAGAGCAGGAGTCAAAATCAATACTTGAATACATGAGTGGCCTGCAGGTTAGGTGGATCCTGTACTTATGACAGGGTAGAGTGGGGGCAAAAGGTGATTAGCGAGAGAAGTGAGTAGGTGAGGTTGCCCAAGACAGGTCAATAACAAGACATGACAATTGAATTGTTGTCATGTCCACCACTTCCCACTGTGTGAAAGGGCTAAGTTACATCTGCCTCACACTACATTCTACAGACCATTGGCCACATATTATATGATAATATCAGATCTATATGAAATAGTAAGCAGTGCCACACATTATATCTCACACAGTTAGTACACAGCCTTTTGTTTATTTCCTATACCCACAAATATGGAGACTAAGCTCTATACTGTTGATGTTCTGGGAATGTATTGTGTAGTCTGTCACCACATTTGATTCAGGTAAGGTAACTGGAAAGCTTATCCATTGACATCACTTAACCACACTATTTAGACATAGTGGACCTATATCTATAAAGAATTAAAACTGTGTGGCATGTAACAATTATCGAAAGTATAGATAGTGGCTCTGCCTTTTGGTTGCCACTGGTACCAAACTAGTGTTGGTTGACCCACCAGGTGATTTCATATGCAACTACGATCAGAGTCAACATATTTTTTGTTTGACTCTTCATGAAGGTTCAAACTACAAATGACTCTGCTGTGGGCAGTCATTATAAAGTCATTATAGAGTTATTTTAAAGGCCCGCTAATGTTAAAGAGTCACGTGAGAGTCCTGGGGAGAGTTACCTCACTGATCAAGTCGGGAGTCACAGTGATTCTACTTCTTTTCTGTGTGTAGAGTTGGCTATGGTAAAAGAGTCATGGTGATGCCTTTACTTGTCTTTGTGTTGGCTCCAAAAATAATGTGAAATACTAAGTAAAACCAACATAGTGTTGAGGAAGACGTTTATGCCTGTCTAAAACTTAAAAGGAGCAATAGAAGTGGTTTGAGGAAGTAGCAATGAGGAAACCATGCATCATGTGATTATAGAGCGTAAAAACCACAGAATAATGGGGAAAAAAAGAAAGAAGGAAGGGAGGAGTGAGGAGTAAATTAAATTGGATTTGGCCTGTCTCTCCTAGATGGCAACAGTAAAGGGTGCTCTATTTTCAAATGGCAATGTATTAAACTCTAGACAATAGGAAACTCTAGCCAATAGGAAACATTTTTGCTTCTCTTACATCATCATATATATATCAAACTAACATGATCCCAAGTGATTTTGAGATATTATTGGTAAATCAAAATATATTGAACACTGGGAAACTCCTCTATCTTCCTGTAACCGAAGTAATACCAGGGCATCATTACAATGACCAGAGAGAGAAGCAATGACACACGCGCATGGCTATACTTGGTGTTTCCGCGTTTTTAGCTGGACCACAGACCGCTATAGAAGGTGCGGCACAGGGGAAGTGGCATTTAGTTTGAGGGAAACTTCTAGCTCCGAAACCGGGCTTACTGGTTGTGTGTTGTACATCCCGTGTATATGAGCCAAAATGTCCATTGTTTTGGTGGTGATTTTAGAGCTAAGGCCTATTGTTGCAGGTGTGCTCACTTCACCCCTTTCATGCTTTAATCTTTTCTTTTTTCTTCTTTCTTTCTCCATCTTTGTTGCTTATGTATGTCATTCCCCTATCCATATTTCTCATAGATACAACGGATGTTATTTACAACAAAGGTATAGATGGTGTAGATGCTATACCAGACACGAAGGAGAAGCTCCAAAGGTCCAGCAATGCCATCATTCTTTTGTGCATGTATTCTCTTTAAAAACAGTTCAAACGAATTTTGTTTCACCCACATGATCATTGAACGTTTCCCCCTATACTATGCAGATAGCCGTTTAGTATAGGCTACGTATATAAGTCACCGACAACTTGACACATAGAAAGTCTAAGAATGGTCATTCAAAGGAAGCAGTCTGTAATGGCCAAACGTGTTTTTTTTCATACTCGTCTTTGCGACAACCCACAAATACACTGATAATATTGGACCTGGAAATGTTAGTCACTATGGACTACATTTCTATAGTCACCTGAATGTAGCAAGGACGACTATACTAAGTTAGTCACCTATGTCTAACATAAGTTAGTCATATAGTCAACCTATAGTCAGCCATTAAATCGGCTGATTTGGGGTATATAGTCAAGTGACTATGAATTTAATGGTTTCATGGTCTAAAGTAGTCACTATGACTAATAGATATAGTCGATCATGAGAAATAAGGCAGGTCAAGGTTCAGCAGGGTAGAGCAAGGCAGAGCAAAGCTCTGTAGAGTAGAGCAGGACAGTGCAAGGCATAGAAACTGGGGAGGGGTGGAGAAGGTCGGGGGGGGGAGAGGACACACCTTTCGACAATGGCCGAGGATAGGTTAAAGGACACAAAAGGTATCAAGTTAACCCACCTTAACATCAGAAGTCTTCCATCAAACTTTGAAGACTTTAAGATTTTCCTGAATACCGTAAACCTAGACTTCATTACGCTGTCAGAGTCATGGTTGCACGAGAAACTGCCAACACAGCAATTTGAAATTGACGACTATATACTGGACAGACTTGAACGACAAGTATTAAATGAAAATGAGGAAGTAAAGAAGGCTGGGGGAGTAATTTTAATCTGGACGACTTTATTTACAGACTAACAAACAACTCTACTGACCCACAGGCACAATGGGAAATACTTGAAAGTAAGATCAGATATGAGATTGATAGAACTTGCCCTATCAGAACTTTCTACTTCAAACAGAAAAAACAACCCTGGCAGTAGTATATAGGAGCATATTCAGCGCGTAAGAAACGGTAGCAAGTAGGTCAGTTGACACTTGCAGAACGGAAGTGACCTTTAAGAGCCAATCAGAAGCCTCTATATGACAGGAAGTGACGTCACTGACCTAGATTAGAGGTCATGACATACTTTACAAGCTTCTGATTGGCTAATATATGTCAATATGACCTACTAACTTTGTAAATACAAGGTACACATGCTATACACCACGTGGCTTTCAAATGTCAACAATGACATTTCAGTAATACCGTCACATGCAGATGGAATACTAACTTTAGTATTCAATAAATACCGTTGGTATATACACAGATACACGACACAATTTGTTTTTTTCATTCTTTTTTATTTCACACAAAGCAAAAAGCAAAGCAGTTACAAAGTGAATGAGTTATTGGCACAGTTCAACCCACACCCTCCTCCAGTTTTAGTTTTCTCCACTTCTGCCTTGTCTTGAACTTCTTCTAGTTGCCTCACTCTGTACATGAGCTGACTGATCATATCAATTATTTTATCCATGACATCAGCGTTACTCTTCAACCCGTCGATCACGTCTAATTCTCTCTGAGTGCTGTCTGCAAGTAAGTTGTGTTTAGTACTTGCAGCTTCTTGCTCTAGAGACTTTAGTATAGACTCATGTATGGCTCTACCAGGCGATCGGTCAGGTTGGTTGGCAGTTGGAGAAGGTTGTGTAGAGTGTGTTGAGGGTCTTGGGTTCGACATGTTTCTATCAAGAAGTTGATGCAATGAGCTCCACAAGTCTTAGTGTATAAACTTTGTAGTTGTTGCTTGTTGAACGTCCCACGCTTGTCTGACGATTTCTTCAAGAACGCTCTGTGATATACACTCATAGGGGGTAAACCATAAGGATCGAAATAGTACACTACTCCATCACTCTGAACATAGAAAGCTATCCAATGTTGTCCAGGTTGTGTGTGGGGGTGTGTGTTACTGACAAAGCAAGTCAAAGGTGTTGCTTCAGCAGGGCACTCATCACTAGGGAAAGTACCTAGGAAGTATCGTCGAGTGTGAGGGTGTTGGCTAAGAACAGTGTTCAGTTGTGAAGTCTTCATCTTCTCAGGCCATGTGGTAGTCTGTGACTGGTAGTCTGTCAGCTGTGAGTTGGATGTTGTTGTCGTAGAAAGCACAGATGACAGCTGAGATGGCGTGATTTGTAGGGGCGTTGAACCTCAGAGACACAGTCAACTTCCCTTGCTTCACTAAGTTGATGCGTGGGCATTCAGGAGTCCTGTCTGGAGTCAGGTCGAAAGTGAAGACTGTGTACCCTGATTGGAACTGTTCTAAAGTGAGACCACAATCTTGACCTACAGCTAGTAGACCTGTCTCTCTGAACAAGTTCCTGTAAGCTTTCACACAGTTCCCTGCAGCAAAGTCAGTCTTCACTTCATATTTATGGTCATCATACTTCAGACCTACTTCTCTCACTGAGTAGTTCTGGAAGTTGAACGGGTTCTCGCTTTTAGTGCCTGACGCTGCAGTCTCTTTGACTAAAGCTAGTAGGACACGGGTCGGGATCTGGCTTGTGTCGGGTTGAGTCCAACTGTACTCTTGTGACCCTCCGTCTAGAGTGTGTTTAGTGACTCGACACCTCGTCAGAGTGTAGTTGAATGGCCCGAACTGAGGGTTCATCACTGTTTTATTGTGGACTTCAGCTACTTCGTCTCTCACAGTCACTTGGCGCACGCTCATCTCAGCTTTAGTGATCTTCACTTTGAAGTCTAAGTCTGCAGCTTGCATCATGTAGAAAGCTGGAGAGCTACGTTCATATATGAACTTGAACTCACAATGTGAAGGGAAGAGCTTGCACTGCTTGAGGAGGTCGATGTGGGGTCTGATGATGACTCCGTGAGTCCGTCTTGCACTGAACTCTTTCCGGCGAGCAACGAAACCAGTGTTAGCAGCAACTCATCCTTCCATGTGGCCAGCTGTGTCCATCATCCACTTCTGTAGACCCTTCAACCGAGTAGTCTTGTCGTTCACTTCAGTTCCTACTAAGTCTAACAATGTCGATTTCAGTGCATAGTCTTCATTGTTCCCTGTCACTTTCTCTCCGTTGATCAACAGTTGAACAGAAGAGAAGAGGGAGTGGCCTATGTTGTTCACAGGTGCAGCTTCGTCACCTACTGCTAGAGGTGTCCCAGCAGCATCTACAACTTCTATTTCCAAGTACAACTCTGCTTCACTCAAATCTGTGTACAGAGTAGTTGGCTCAAAAGTAAAGTCGAAAGAGTCAGTGTGGTCAGTCAAAGCATTGTTAGTTGTCTTAGTGACTGTCTGACTTTTCAGAATGTCTTTTTGAGTCACTCCTACTGCATGGAGATCTAACTCTCCTACAGCACATGTCTGGCCATGAGGATGTAACAGACTCATGATTAGAACAGTAGTGCTTTATTGCTAGCACGACTCTGCTTCTTCTTCTTACGCCCTTTGCCTGTCTGCTGCTTAGTACGTCCTGCACGTCGGACTGTCGCACGGCGTTTGGCTGGAGTCGGTTGAGACACTCTGTTTATGTAGTTCTGAGCTGAAGAATGAGCTCTCTTCAATAGAGCTTGGCTTTGACCTCTGACATGTTTGTTTACACTCTTCTTGAGTGGTTTTCCAGCCATGACATCTGAAAGTACTCCTGCACCTGTAGAGAGTAGTGCTGTGCCAGCTGTCTTAGCAACTTTACGACCAATAGTGCTCAAAAGGGGGACAGCTCCTCGCAGTAATCCTGATATGATAGATCCAATACCATGACCACGTTGCCTAGCTACTCCACCGAAAGCTGGTAGAACACCGTGACCAAACTGAGATTTAGCATAGTAAGCACCATACTCCCCTCTAGGGGCTAAGTATGGAGGTGGGCCAAAGCGCTGAAGCATACTGTTACTATATGTGGTTGCTTATAGGCTTAAAAGCTAGTACTACAGTCACTGCTCCACGTTCAAATGGTATAGGACGACCTGTGCTGTCTCTTAAGTAGATCGCGATCTGTCTGAAGCTGCTCTTACTCACAGGTTGGTACATCAAAGGTTGGAAAGTGACAGTCTGTGTGTCACCTAGCAGTGGATTAATGTTTACAACTCTCAACAGAGGTGCTCTCTTGTCTCCAACGATGTTATGTTTCACTATATCAGAGTATACATAGACAGTCTGAGCTCTGAACTTCAAGTCTACTACAGCTTGACCTTCAGTCTTATTCATCAAGAAGACACCACCTCCGAACCCTAACTGCACACCCAAGTTTACTGGTAGTTGTATCACAACACCAGGAGGTAGAGCTACAATACACTTCATTGTATACCTGTTGTATGTGAACACGTTAGATTTATTGTTCTTGTGGTGTGTCCTCAGTTTCTTGATTATACTAGGGTGTTTCCTGTTTATACACTTGTTCAGATAATTTATGAAGTCAGAGTTGTCTTGTAGATATACACCTTGCAGAGAGAAAGCTGTATACGTCCGGACTGCTGGGAATTGAAAAGTGTTGACTAGTTTATCTAAATACTTCAACTTTAATTCTATTTTCACTACTCTGAGTTCTTCCTCAGTCAAAACTTCTGACTCTCTAGTAGTAAGCCCGTTTATGAATGCTGCTTTTTCTGTGTAATTTAAGTTGAGTGAATCTCTCACAGCTGAGACTGCTGCACTCGCACGGTTCTCGGGGTTCAAACCGCGTACTATTCTGTAAGTGATACTGTCTGCACCAGATGGCGGCACTTCTGCTAAAGGGTCTGGTTCAGTTTCGGTTTCGCTGTCCGATTCGACACTAGGTGGCGGCGCAGGTCGCGCTACTTCTCCAGAGCTTGGGTCTGATTCTACACTAAGTCTCGCTGTAGGTTGTCGTACAGGTACTTGTTTAGAGCGTTTGATCTCTACACCTCGCTGTAGACACTTCTTAGCTACGCTGTCATGTATACTTGAACTTTTCCTATTCAACACAGGATCGTTCGCTGTGTAAGGAAAAAAGTCTGAGCTTCGCTTATGTAGTGCTTCTTGTAGTCTTTTAGCACTCATGACGCTCTTGGGTATAGTTGAGTCTGTTTCACCTTCTATGAACAACAATGTCTCACATTCTACGTTGTACCAACTAGTAGGACACGTTATTTCTTGCAGAGCACACTCCATTGGAGTACTAGAAGATACATACTCAGGTAACAATGTGTTGTAAGTTGTCAGAGTGTTGTCTGGGAAAACTTTCATAGACGAGTTGCTAGGTAGTGTCATTGTGAACGCCATTTTTTCACGTTCTTAGCAGGTTCCCACGTGTTGAACTTATCTCCGTAACCTTTCCACTTGACGTATGCTTGACGCTTACGACCTGAGCCTCTGTACTTCACTACTTCCTCTATGTCGTACCGCTTCCCTTGACGGACATGGACCTTTTGAACTTCAGGCTGGTAGAAAGTTCCTTTTATCTCTTCTCCTAGTTCATCTTTCAGTTGGTATCCTTTAGGTTTGACAGAATCTATGGTGTATACTTCTTCAGTCCAGTTAGGTTCGTAACCTCTGTTGAAAGCGCGCTTCTTAGCAAGCATGCGCACTTTAGATCCTTTCTTCAAAAGTAACTTAGGCACAGTTCTCTTGTCTGGTGGTTGTTCATATAACCTGTAGAACAGAGCATCAGAGTTCTTGTCTGTGATGTCTACTGGAGCTGCACCTAGTGTCTTATGCACAGTACTATTGTAAGAGTGGACTAGATCTTGAAGTATACTTGTCCACTTGTAGTTGTTGAAGTAAGCAAAGCAACGCCACAGCTTACCTTGCAGTGTAGCGTTAAATCGTTCAGCTATAGCGCATTTCACGTCATCGTTCTCTCCAGTGAACAATTCCACACCGGTTTCTTTTAAATGACTTCTGAAAGTTTGGTTCAAAAATTCTTTTCCTTTGTCAGTCTGGATTTTAACAGGTTGTCTACTCTCAGTCATTTTTTTGTAAGCTTCTAATACATCTACAGCTTTCTTGCTCTTGACAGGTTGAGCAAAGCCATATCTTGAGGAGACATCTATACCAGCTAAAATATACTGGTACCCCTTGTTCTCACGTGAAGACTCTCTCATGTCAATAAGATCTAACTGCCATTGTCTATCTATACCCCAAGTCTGAGTCTTGTGTCTTGTGAACCGTCTGTTGTAAGGTTTGTGTCTAGTGTAAGCATCTACATCTTCTAAAGCTTCAGCAATGTTTTTTAAGTCAGTCTTTTTGAAGTGATGGTGTCGCAACTTACTCACACTAGTGAAACTTCCAGGTTCTCTGACTGAAGTATACCGATCGACTACAGCTTTCTTCAAAGCTTTGTCCGCCATAACTTTGCTAGTTGACGAGGTGTTATACCAGTACCACTCTGTGAAGTATTAGCTTTACGTTTACGACCTGGTGTTATACTATATGAACGTCTTCTGAAGGGAGAGACAGTCATAGAACTACCACTCTTGAAAGATTCTTTGTTTCTGACGAACTTCAAGTCTGGGTTCAGCCTTTTAACAGCTGCGATGAAGGGCTTTTGTCCTATGAGAGGTTGCTTCTTAGTTAGACTATTTTTCCGAGCTGCATCACCTAGTAGATCAATGATGTTACTCCCTTCTATACGCCGCCCGTGCACTACTAGTTCACCACTAGGAGTCCAGTTGATAGTACCTCGACCATTTTCAGAGTCTGCCAAGTGTCTATACAGATTCATAGCAGTCTTCTGATAAGTATTAGGTACACGCCTTTGAATTAAAGTATCCATCACCATGACACCTTGTCTACCTATAGGTCCTGTGTCTTCTTCTCCTTCTTCTTCTTGAGACTCATATTCATCGTCTCCACTACCCCCAAGTAAACTTGGAGTTGGAGTTTGATGACTAGTAGTAGAAAACATATCATCATCCTCGCCTGAACTAGCTTCATCGTCTGCTTCTTCTCCTCTTCTACCTTTTCTGCGACGGTGTGGAGTAATATTTCTAGGGTTCATAGAAGAAGCAGCTCGACTCACAATTTTAGCTTTTTTGTATAGTATAGAAGATTTAGTCATGAGCTGGTTGTATCTACTGAGTCTCTCACTACTGTTCAACTGAGAGTCATTCAATACTCTAGTTGCTTCTTTCTGTAAGTGACTCAATATCTCCACTAGACTACTGTGTGGGGATAGTTTTTCTCTGACTAGTTGACTCTCATAAAACTGAGTTTGAGGGTCTGGTAGCACAGCTGGAGCAGAAGACGCGAGTGTTGCACTAGGTAGCGGGTCAGTGTTAGTAGTAGAAGAAATGGGGGTGTCGCTTCTACCCACTAAATCAGGTCTCACTAAAGCCATACGTGTGTAAGACATGACTACCGTTTGACAGCTGATCCTATGAGACTAGTAATAAGAGGTAGTGCTACACCTAGCAGTGCACCTATGAAACCACCTTTCTGCTGTAGTATTCGTCTCTTAGCTATGACAGTAATCTTAGGTTTTGTTATAGCCTTCAGTTGTTTCTTGTACGGCGATAACTTCTTGACTGCGTGAACTGAGTTCGGTGTCAAGGTTTTGTTCATTACATTGACACATATGACACTCATTAGTCTGATCACTTCTTCACTGAGACCTCTCACTAAATGTTGACAGTCTGTAGTACTACATTTAGCTATATGTTTCAACAGAGAGTAATGACGACGTAAAGAAACTAACTTTTGGTAGTAAGCACTTCTCTGACGGCGCTTAAGACTCTCAGCACGCTTACTCTTAGTACTACCCTTCATTTCTTCTGCTTTTTCCCAGTAGGAATGAATACTACGCTGTTCCAAGGTGTTGTTATACTGTTCCTCACTCGCAAGTTGTCAGGTGTGCTCTGCTTACAGTCCAACACTATGTATGAGTGCTTAGCTGTAGTCTCTTTGTTATATACCTGAGTCAAGAAAGATGGTTGTGCTGGGAAAGCTTGTCTAGATATATAACTTATCTGACTCATATCTCGAGGGTTCTTGAAAATAACTAGATAATGGCTGTTTAAACTGAGAGTCCTGAAGTCTTTGTTAGCAAAGAATAAGTTCTGAGTAATGAATATTACATTCATGTTCAGATGATGAGAACCTTTGATGAAGAGGTCTTTAGCTATAGGTGCATATTCCGGGTCTAACAAGTCGTCTATGATGAGCATCGAGTGTTTAGTAGTATCTCGACTAGAGTTGAAAAGTTCATCTCTTGTAAGAAGACCTTCGTTGAATTTCACACCTGCACTTTTCAACTTTTCAAACTCTGGTTGCCACTGGCTGTAGCAGTAAGTTATATTGTGTACTTCAGGTGTGACGAGAGTCTTCACGTTATTTATCACTTCGAATACTAGACGACTCTTACCACACGATGTAGGTCCTGCTATTAGCATAGTGAAAGGTGACTGTAGTCTAGGATCGAATTCAACAGATTCCACAGTGCTAGAGACGTCCATCTTACTGCAGTGATCAGACGAGAGTGGTCAACACTGGAGTGACACAGCTCACTTTTATGTCTTTGGGTACAGCTGCATACAACCCTTGAACATACATTGCGACGTCGCTGCGACCCATGTCGTCTTGCAACACTTTCATCAGAGCCATAGGCTCAGACGTCTCGTTGTACTTCCAAGCTCTCAGCACTTCATAGACAGGGTTCTTGACAGTCCTGTCAGAAGGCACAGGTTGAGAGATGAAAGCTAGTTCATGAGAAGTCAACCCTAAGTAGATCCCTATGGTCTTCCAGTCTCTAGGGCAGAGCTCAGCTAAAAGAGAGAAATATTTCTGCACTTTCCACTCCATGTCTCCACTCTCTAAGCCATCCCACATGTCATGCTTGTCCATGTACTCACGTGAGAATTGGATGAGGTCCATACGGTAAGATTCTTCCAAGGCGTCTGCTAGTTCCTTCCACCTAGTAGTACAACTTTTCTGGTACCAAGTAGTGAACATTTCTCTAGCTTGAGTTATGACACTTCTCTCACAACTGAGATATCCCATGTCCTTCAAGTTCACTTTGAGGTATGAACCTAACCGTATGTAATCTGATGTCGGCAACTTACTACTTATTTTCAGTAGCATAGCGTCTGGTAAGTATCCTAACGGCTCTCCTTTGAAGAATGATGATACAGGTACTACTAAATTGAAATCTGCCATGATGAGCGAGTGTGTGAAGGAGTAGACAGGCAGGTAGGTAGGTAGAGCGTTGTATGGGGTGTTGTAGGTTAGGGGGAGCTTTTATATAGCTCTTTAGACTAGATACGTAGGGAAATCGTGTAAAGAGCATGCAAAACGTTCTGAGTTCGAACTCCTCGCCCCCCTATCCATTTTACACTAGAGGGGTGCCCCCACCCCATACACCCTATGCTAATACTATACACACCCCCCACCCACCCAACTCTATACGATGCACTAACGTTTCACTTTTTTATCAGAGTGTTTACAATAACATTCTGAGCGCTAAACCACTACGATGAGGGGACGTTGTAATATCACGCTCCCACTGACTTAAATAAGTTTTAACTCTGTGTCTGTCTGCTTCAGTGTAACGTTCTAGATACGTATCTGGGATTTTGAAAATGTCTTCTACTTTCAAATCTGAACGACCTGCTAAGTTCCTTTGAAGCCGACAACCTAGCATGTCTATGATACTCTCTAACAAGTAATGTGTTGGCATGTCTTGATTAGAGTGGTACTGAGGATGATGAGGGTTGTTTGCGTAGTGGTGTTTCAGCGCTGATTCCCACATTGCAACGTGGTCAGAGTTCTTGAGAGGTTTTGAACTCTTAAGGCAGCCAAACTTCCAGCCGTATCCAACAGCTTCTACAGCTGAAAACTTAGACAAGTCGTGCTTCATTATCAACTTGTCTATACATTTACCTTCACTCTCATTGAAGCTATCACTTAGCAGAACCCAAGTGTAATACAACCATTTCCTATGCTCTAAAGTCTGTTTGAAATGATTGAAAATGTACTGTAAAGTTTTTACAGTGCATGTGACAGACTCTTTTCTTTCACACACATACTGTAATACTAACTCGTCTTCAGGGTATCTAGCTTTAACTAGCGTGTAGAGGTCGTGAGCTGTCTTCATGATGACGTTGAAAGGTCGTTTGAATGAGTGAGTGCACTTACACGACCCTATATACTCTGAGTGATTTATGACTTGACAACTAACCGTTTAAAACACAGTGTGCATGGAAAATATTTTAAGAAGTAGAGTGACAGTTTGAAAGGGGGGTCTCTCAATATATGAGAGACCAGAGTTAGTTTGTTAGTACACCTATACTTTTTTTTCACTTTTATTTTTTTTGTGAAGCATCTAATAGACTATTGGTCAAGGTTTTTTTTCATCAGTTAGGGGAGAAGGATTGAGTTGGAAAGGCTGTCACCAGTTCATACAAGACTCCTTGGCACAGTAGAGTAGGGTTTTGACAACGTTGTACAACTACTCTTACAACGTGACAACACCCATTTGCATTGTGTCCAATCTCAGTCTTGTATGCTCTTTCATACAGAAACCGATCTGAAGAGTATTTAGCACGTGTTATCTTGTCAGGAGCTGATACTGTGTGCTTGATTAAGCCTTGTACCATACTCGTAGAGATGAACACGGAATTTCCCAGCTGCTGTGATTCGAGCTGATTAATTTTGAAGTAGGGTTTCATCCTACATTTTTGAAAGTTAATAGCTGAAGCTACTACACTATGAGAAGTTACACTGTGTTGTAACTTAGAAACTAGCAGTAACACGCTGCTCACTACTTCAGATTGAGTAGCTTTCCCAGTAGAACTAGTTATGAACTTCTTGAGAGAAGGACTACTAGCATTTATGGGAGTCGTGTTGTAATGCAGAAAACTATTTGAAAAATCTAGATTTGGAGGTATGTAACTATCTCTGATGTACTCTTCAGGACAATATCTGAACAACTGCTTTTGAAATGAACTCCCAAACTGACCGCCGGTCTTTAGTGCTGAGTGAAATCGGTAGAGGTGTACAAGCTGCACTGGACATGTTGTCTCAGAGCTGCTCAGTTTGAATCTGATCACAGCCGGTTGTTTTCAACGTACACTAATCGTTTCCCCCACCCTCTCTAGAAAAGTAGTGTCCACAAATTAACTCACTTGAACGAAAATCTTTCAAATAAACGTCAAGAAGAAAATGTAAACTGCACCTTCAAACTTGTCAATCATATAATAAGTTTAAAAAAATTTTTAGACTGTATTTATATTTTTTCATCTTGAAAAGTGTAGTATAAGATACATCATTCATGAACGTTCCTTTTATGTTGCAACGCCTCATCCAGCTGACAGCCACTGTGCTATCTGAATAGAGTTCACATTTCCAACTGTTGTTTTTCAACTTTTTGTTTTGCTCTCCGCAGAAGCACCAGTCTGTTATGGGTTATCCAGTGCTTATTTATGCAGTGTGGTTGATAAAGATACGTTGTATCCAAACTCAGCCTAGTATTTTACTATAGTGACACGTGCGTATAATTGTCGTACAATAACAATTAGAGATGAAATATGAAAAAAATGTCAGACGTCAAATGTTCGTCTATTGTCGTTCAACAAACGTGTGACAACGTTTGACAATCGTTCTCAGTAAAATTAGTATATATACCCGTTGATTTGCTCAGTTGAAATCAAACTGCTCCTGAGCTGCTCAACTGTGACGACTACTCTACTCCTGCCACTCTACACGCTGCCTCTACTTTTCCACTTCTACAAACTACCGTAAAACCTCGCGTATAAGCCTAACTCGCGTATAAGCCGCACCCCGAGTTTGGTGCGATCCTATAAGCCGCAGAGGCCATCTGAAAATTGTTAATTTGATACTGTAGTATACTTTTAAAAACTCTCGTATAAGCCGCACCCTATATAGGCATGTTTGGTATCAAAAGAAAGCTGAGTCTGATTCGCGTACAAGCCGCGGCTTATACGCGAGGTTTTACGGTAACTGTTTTAGTTTAGGATGCGGTCTGCTGGCAACAAGAGCTCTAAGAAGAGTTCTAAAGTAGCTAAGAGCAAGAACTTAGTTCTGGACGTTTCTGTGGAGATACCTGCTACAGTAAGCAATGAAGTACAGTGGATTCATCGTCCAAGTACACCTGAAGAGCAGAGTGCAGCTATCTTGGGGTTACATCACGATCTGGACTGCATGCTGGCTCCTTCCACTGGCGTACTGGACCGTGATGTATCTACGTCAGCACCAGCTTTGAGCTCTACAGACTTCAGCAACCCTGAACCGCCTCAAGATGTCCTCACTTACCAGACCCTGTCACACGTCATGCCCGTGGGCCGAGGCAATGGAGCTCTTCCCACTGCAGCTACTCCTCCAGTCATCATCGACTTGACTGGTGATGAGCTACTTCGACCCACTACGCCAATCGTCATCGACTTGACAGAGGACGAAGTAGAAGAAGGTGAAATCATCGGGCACGACTTGAATGAAGTACTAGATGAGTGGTTCCAGAGAGCTGAAGCTGAAGGACGCTGTGCTCCACCTTCCTCACCTGTCACTACAGCTGTACCAGCTGACATTGTAGTGAGGGATAGTGCCGGGGCCGTCATCACTCCTGGACTGACCGACACTGTTGTCGTCATCAACGGGGAAGCTACAGTAGTCACAGATGAGTACTACTCAAGAGTAGTAGGTGACACAAGTGGTGAAGTGAATCCTCCCAAGGGCGTGACGACAGCTACTAAAAGAGGTCCATCTCCACAGATTCAGCCAGAAGCAGTTGTTGAAAAAAAAAGAAGCGAAAGTACACCAAGAGTGTGGCTACTGTAGCTGCAGCTGCTGCACGTGCTGCAAAGGCTGGTGTGGGAAGTGTTACTTCCCAATCGACGGTTGCTACTGCTGTTGTGACACCGCTTCCGCCGAGGAACGGATCCAAGAAAGTTGGGTCTAAGCTGGCTAACTTCCGCATAGTCCCTTTGACTGGTGAGAAGTGGCCTAGTCGGTTTGGTTTCCCATCTCAGCAAGCCGAAGGTAGCATTGTTCCTGACCAGCTGTTCTACCCACCTGGAGATACATGCACGCTGCTTGAAGTATACAAGCTCCCCTTCGTCAGTGGCGTCTCAATAAGGCAATATTTGAACAAGCCTTATGAGAGGCGCGTCAACTTACGGGCAAACGACTTCAGAGGGCTCCTCTACCAGAGCAAATCTATCATAGAGAACTATGACAGGATTAAAGAAGAAGCCAAGAAAGGAGCGCCAGCAGTCAAGAACTATCTGAACTACTTAGACAACCCTGTCAAACACACAGGTGTGTTAGTCAACCTCTACAGGGGGCAACCTAAGATCCACATCGGAACGTCGTCCTACGTGGAAGAAATGGATAAAGCGCTGCCAGCAGGTCGAGCAACAACAAGTCCAATACACTGTGGGTACACGGTCACTGTCAACACGATCAAAGACATCATGGAACGTGTTGGGCCGATGCTGGAGAGTGACAAGAACTTTTACAGAGGTGTTACCACTTGCGATGAGACTGATTAGGTGAGTGCTCAACAATTAAATTACATCAGTTGTAAGGTTCCTCAACACTGTATTGATAGGTTTGTAAATTCTTTGCGTTATGTGTCTGTCTGTCTGTCTGTCTGTCTACTTGTTTGTTAGTGAGTATGTTTTAGTGGAAAAAAGGAAAGAAAAAAAGAAGGAGAGAGTGTATATCTGAAGAGTTTTTAAAATGCATAGACACGTGAATACTATCAGTTGTATTCGGTGTAATGCACCTAGAATACCTAGACAAGTTACTATACATAACAGTAGTAAGAACTTGTGTACTTCAGAGACTTGCTTGAGAGAAGTCTTCTCTAGTGAAACAGTTTTACCTGAAGAGATTGAGAAAAACTCTCTTTTCTTAGAATATTACAAATCAAATTTCAGATCGATAGGTCAAGGTTTAGTTGTGTTAGGTTGTGTACAAGCTATATATAACGTCAGATTAACTACTTTTGAATCTGATCAAGGAGTGAGTGAGATAGTGACAGCTCTCAGAGCTATACATGAGAATCAGTTATACAGTTATAGAGTAGCTGTGTCTTTTGGTCGAATTTTGACTTGCACTGAAGACGCTGAGCAAAGAGTCATGTATTTTCATGCTTCAGCTAACAACTCTTCAGTTTTTTATGACAGTGAAGACCATCAAGACCCTTACTTCTTAGTTAAGAACTCTGAGAGCTTTGAAAGTTGCATAGATCTATTGAAAAGTAAAGTGAAAGTTGACACAAGTAGACCTGACACAAAGTGGACTGTAGTAGGTAATGTGAATGTGAATCTGACTTATATTAGACCTACAAATGTGTTCTTAGGTAAATTAGAGAGTGTCCCTGCTAGTTTCAGGAAAAGAGGTATGTTACACTTCCACCGAGACTGTTACAGTAAGAGAGTGTACAGAGACAACTTGTGTTTCTTTAGATGCTTGTCACACCACTTGTATAAAACATTAGATAGAACTGTAGAGCTTTTCAAAGAAGCTTATCCAGACACTTGTCAGAAAAAGTTCAAAGGTATTCTCTTAAGTGATTTAGATAGATTAGAGAAAGTATTCAAAATAGACATACGAGTGTTCAAGCTGTCTAGTACTAATAAAGTGACTGTAGTGCGTAGCAAGCTTTGTAGTAGCAAGAAAGTATTGAATCTCAACATGTACCGCAACCACTTGAGTCTGATAGTAGACATGTGTAAATATGGACGCGTGTACAGTTGTGAAAAATGTTACAAAGCATTCTCTTCTAATTACAACTTGAAGAGACACACTGCTGTAACAAAAGACTGTACTAAAGTACGATTTATATACAAAGGAGGTGTGTACAAACCTAGTAGAACTATATTTCAGAAGTTGAGTGAGCTAGGTGTACATACACCTACTCACTTAAAGATATACCCATATAAGATTGCTTTCGACTTTGAAAGTTATTTTGTAAAGAACGGTGAGAAAAGTTGTAACACAACTTTTGAGTTAGATCATGTACCACTGTCTGCTAGTGTAGCTAGTGACTTTCCAGGGTATACAGAACCAGTGTGTTTTGTCAGAGAGAGTAACAGGGAAAATGATGACTTAGTCAGTCGTGTATTAGGGTACATAGATATGTTAGCTTGTGAAATAGGTGAACGTGTCAGAGAGCGTTTTAAAGTAGTGACAGATCAGCTAGATGCTCTGCAAGCTGAAGAGGAAAGGTTAGAGAGTGCAGCTTTGAAAGCTGCTAAGTTAGAGAAAAGTAAGTATAATTTATCACCTGTCGTCAGAGCTAAACAAGCTCTGACAGCTTATATGAACAGAGTACCTGTAGTAGGTTTTAACTCAGGTCGCTATGACTTAAATCTAATAAAGAGAAGCTTCCACACTTTCTTCTCAGAAAGAGAAAAGAAACCTATGACAACTATAAAAAGGTGTAACCAGTACATTGCTGTATACACTGAGCACTTAGTGTTCTTAGACATGGTGAACTATCTAGCTCCAGGTTATAATTACGCTAGTTATTTGAAAGCTTTTTTGAAAGACACAGAGAAAGGTTTTTTTCCTTATGAGTGGATGGACAATGTCCGAAAATTAGATAACACAACTCTCCCACCTAGGAGGAGTTTCTATAGCTCTCTGACTGGGAAAGGTATAACTCAAGCTGAGTATAGAAGCTGTAAAGAAGTGTGGGTGAAAGAAAAAATGAAAACAAATGAAAGACTACTTAGTGTACTATAACAATTTAGATGTAGCTCCATTTGTCAGAGCTATAAATGAACATAGCAAGTTCTTCATAGAAAGGAATGTCGACATGTTCAAAGATGGTTTGACACTTCCAGGTTTGACTTTGAAGTTCCTCTTTCAGAACACTGAGTTGAATGCGACACCTTATGTTCTCTTTTCACATCATGAAAAAGAAGTCCACAACTTACTGAGAAAGAATTTAGTTGGTGGACCTGCTATAATATTCCACAGACACCATCGTAGTGGTATAACTAGAATAAGAGAGCGTAAGTATGGAGTTGAGAGTAAAAAGTGTGATCACATTTTAGGAGTAGATGCAAATAGCTTGTACTTGAAATGTATGGGTGAAGCTCATTGTACAGGGTTCTATGTAGTGAGACGTCACGAAGATGATTTCAAGCCTGTTCTCAGTCAGCAAATCAGTTACTCAGCTGTAGAATGGCTCCGTTACAGAGCTATAGTAGACAAAGTACCTATTTTACATCAATACAACTATGGTGAAGTCAGTGTAGGTAGTCAGCGTATAAGAGTAGATGGGATAGTCCCTGATCGTAAATTGATATATCAGTTCCATGGTTGCTATTGGCATGGTCATACATGTCAGATCAACAAGACATTGATGACTAGTACGAAGGGTCGGGAATGGATAGAAGAGCGTTCTAGTAAAACAGCTGCTGTAACTCTGTATCTGAAAAGTTTAGGTTACACAGTAGTAGAACAATATGAATGTCAGTGGATCAAATTACGAAAAAACACTCAGTGTTTGAAACTGAAACCTGAATGGAGTGTTAATAGACTGTCTTCAGCTGGTAAGATGAGTCAAGCTGAGATAATAGAAGGTGTGAAAAGTGGTTCAGTGTTTGGGTTGATTCAAGTAGATATTCACACACCTGAACATCTCAAACCATATTTTGCTGAAATGACACCAGTTTTCAAGAACATTCTTGTCAGCAAAGAAGATGTAGGTGACCATATGAAAACTTATCTAGAAAGTGTAGGGAAACTGCGTCAACCTCAGAGACAGTTGATAGGTAGTTTCCATGAATCAGGTCTTCTACTAGGTACTCCGTTACTTAAGTGGTATCTAGAGAAAGGTTTAGTAGTTAGCAAAGTGCACTTGTTAGTTCAATACACACCTGAAGAAACTTTCAGACCTTTTGTGCAAGAAGTGACAGCAGCTAGACGGAAAGGAGATGAGAATGTTGACTGCAAGATCCTGTCTGACTTGTATAAACTGTTAGGTAACAGTTCATATGGTAAGACTATATGTAACAAGCAGAATTTCTTGAATACTAAATATGTAAGTCCAGATTTTGCTAGTCGACATTGTCTGCACTGGTCAGTACAACAAGTGCATGACATCAGTGAGAACACTGTAGAAATGTCATCTCTCCCGACTAGTATCACATACGACTTACCTGTTCAGATTGGGTTCATGGTATACCAGTATGCTAAACTGAAAATGTTAGCGTTCTACTACGACTTCTTGTTGAAGTTCATTGACTCAAAAGACTTTGAAATGTGTGAAATGGACACTGACAGTTTTTATTTTGCATTGTCTAAAAAGAATTTAGACGAAGCTGTCAAACCTGAGATGCGTGAGCAATACTTCAGAGAGCGTCACAAGTGGTTACCTTCTGAATCTTGTGATAATCCTCAACATAGAGAGACGTACATTCAATGCAGAACAAACAACTACCCATGGGTACAACCACCGTGTTGCTATCGCCGCCTGGTGTTTGACAAGCGAACTCCAGGTCTGTTCAAGATAGAGTGGGAAGGAGACGCTATGACATCTTTGAACCCTAAATGTTACATGTGTGTCAGTGAGACAGGGAATAAGACTAGTTGCAAAGGAGTTATCCAGAGGCAGAATAATCTTACTGAGACAAATTATCAGAACGTTTTGAAAACAGAAAAGACTCATGTTGTGACAAACAGAGGTTTCAGAGTTATAGACCACCACGTCACTACATACTCTCAGAACAAGCAAGGTCTAAATTACCAGTACATTAAGAGAATAGTATGTGAAGATGGTGTCAGCACTGAACCTTTAGATATATGACTCTCTCTTTCTGTGTGTGTGTGTGTGTGTGTGTGTGTGTATGTGTGTGTGTGTGTTTGTGTTTGTGTTTGTGTGTGATAAAGACAAGTGAGTTGTATCACTCAAAAAAAGTAAAAAAACAAACAGTATTTTCCTACAGTAAAAAAGAAAAGAGAAAATAGTTAAAGAGAAAAAGGAAAATTTTCTGTGAAGAAAAGAAAATTTCCACAAATGGAAATTAAGTAGTACTAACTATATAGTAAAAAAAAGAAGGAGTAAAGGAAAATTTTCTGTGAAGAAAAAGAAAATATTTCCATAATTGGAAATTAAGTAGTACTAACTATATAGTAAAAAAAAAAAGAAGAAAAGAGAAAAATTTTCATGAAAAATTTTCATAAAAATGTAAATAATACAGCTTCTATAAAGAGAAAGAGAGAGAAATTATAGTTGAACATTCGAGGAAATTATCCAATTTCTCTCCGAATGTTTCACCTCAATTTCTCTCCTAGTGAACTATATCGCTAAAGAAAAGCTCGTAAAATAACAAGAAATTGTGTGTGTGTGTGTATGTGTGTGTGTGTGTTTGTGTTTGTGTTTGTGTGTGATAAAGACAAGTGAGTTGTATCACTCAAAAAAAGTAAAAAAACAAACAGTATTTTCCTACAGTAAAAAAGAAAAGAGAAAATAGTTAAAGAGAAAAAGGAAAATTTTCTGTGAAGAAAAGAAAATTTCCACAAATGGAAATTAAGTAGTACTAACTATATAGTAAAAAAAAGAAGGAGTAAAGGAAAATTTTCTGTGAAGAAAAAGAAAATATTTCCATAATTGGAAATTAAGTAGTACTAACTATATAGTAAAAAAAAAAAGAAGAAAAGAGAAAAATTTTCATGAAAAATTTTCATAAAAATGTAAATAATACAGCTTCTATAAAGAGAAAGAGAGAGAAATTATAGTTGAACATTCGAGGAAATTATCCAATTTCTCTCCGAATGTTTCACCTCAATTTCTTTCCTAGTGAACTATATCGCTAAAGAAAAGCTCGTAAAATAACAAAAAAAAAGTGAACTGTATCACACCAAAAAATAAAATCAGGCGTGAAAAGAGAGTTGTTACAAAGACGCCACTGACTGATTTCAGACTACTTTACTAAACTCTCTTTGTCCGTCAAATTCATCAGAGAAATTTTTTTTTCTGATTAGTGTCAAGAAATATATACAATGGCTGACAGCAAGTTGACGTCAAAAATAGACGATATCCTTGACTCTGTCAGTATGTACAGTTCTATATATGGTAGTTGTAGTTCTAGACTTGATGCTTCAGCACCAACTCTCTCAGCACGTGAAAGTGAGAAAAATGTTCATACACCCCCACGCATTACAACTCATGTAAGACCAGTGTCACCTCGTAACTTCGACACAGCTTTGACTTGTGGTTGTAAAGGTCATTTCTTCTGGGAGTTCATACCTGTAAATAATATTAGCTATTTTAGAGGAACCTTACCTGATGTTGTTGAGCGCTGTTTTTCCAGTATACATGTGTACAGAGATTTCCATGAAGCTTTCTGGGACGCATACACTCAGTGTATAGAGCAATCCACATTGAATCTGCCTATATTCGTTGCAGATTTCGCCATTGCTGTGTATCAAATGCATAACTCTCTGACTTGCCCCAGACACTATGCTAGATACACTCTAGGGAGTTTCAAGAGCTTCATGGAGTTCAACGAAGTCTTACGTGAATCACCTATTATAGGCGCATTCTGTAGGTGTAATGTTCCGATGAACCCTTCAGATATCGCTTACAATGTGTGTTTCACGTGTCTGCAAGCTACTCTAGAGTTGAAAGCTTTGTCTCTCACAGCAGTGTTACAGCATTTCTCGTATGAAGTCAGTTTCAAAACTGATTACTTGAATGCTCTGACTCCAGGTGTGAGAAACAATCGCGAATACTTTCTAGCTCAGTCATTGTTTGATGTGAAACTATCTAAAATTGTGAAGATGGGGACTGGTTGGGTGAGTACTTGGAATACTCGAGGTGTTTCTTGGAAAGGCCAGAAAGGTTCCACAACCAATCGTTCTTTCTGCATCATGTGTAACATTGCAGGGAATGGTCATGACTTGTTTGTGTGCAAGAACTGTACAAAGTATAAAATGTGAATAAAGTAACCAAAATAATATTTCTTGCCTTGTGTTTGTCTTTAGCATGTGACGGCATTACTCAATGTCATTGTTGACATTTATTTCAACCACGTGGTCTTAAACACGTGTCATTGTTGACATTTATTATAAGCACGTGGTCTTCAACACGTGTACAAGTGAAGTAGGTCATGTTGACATTGTACTAGCCAATCAGAAGCTTGTAAAGTATGTCATGACCTCTGATGACGTCACTTCCTGTCATTTAGAAGCTTCTGATTGGTTGACAGAGGTCACTTCCGTTCTGCAAGTGTCAACTGACCTAGATGCACCCGTTTACTACGCGCTGAATATGCTCCTATATACTACTCCTGGCTCACACCAGAGCTACTTAGATATACAACTGAGAAAAACTTCTTGTTAAAACAAGCTTAAGATTACTGGGAACGTAGATGACTGGAACATTGCTGTGTTTCATAGAAACAGATCTAAAGATCTATGCCATGAAGCAAGACATGAATATTATGATAATAAGTTTCAAGAGTACAAGTCTGACTGCAAGGCCTTCTGGAGAAATTTTGGAGACTTAACAAAACCAATATGCAGCTAAAAACAAAGTTATTAGACTAACTGACCAAGACACAACCCTGGACATACCCATTGAAGAGACAGCAGACTTTATACATAAATACTTTGCTAACATTGGGCCCAACCTAGCTAGAAACCATCACCTACCCGGGGAATACTCAGGTGTTCTTCATGACAATATATTTGATTTAAAGATTGTAACAGAAGATGAAATACTAGATGCCATTAACAAAACCAAAATGACTAAATCCTCTGGAATTGACAATATTAAAACTAAAATACTTATAGACATTTAAAAAAAACTACCCTCCAGACTCCTAAGCATAGTAAACACATCTATAAACAAGCAGTTATTGCCACTTTCCTGGAAAACTGCCATGGTGTTGCCCATACCAAAGGAAGGTAATCCTAAGGATGTAAATAACTACAGACCTATATCTATCCTACCAGTACCGTCCAAAATTATAGAACGTCTTATACACTCCCAGGTCATGAATTTCTTAAATAACCATAGCATACTAACTGTTAAACAATCAGGCTTCAGACCCAAACACTCCACAGAATTGACCCTGGCGGACTTCACAGACAACATATATACAGCTATTAATGGCTCAAATATCCTTAAAGCAGTATTCATAGATTTTAGGAAAGCTTTTGATACAATAAACCATAACATATTAATTTAAAAATTACATAAAATAGGTTTCTCAGAAAATTCCCAAAATTGGTTCAGAAATTACCTGTATAACAGAAAACAATGTACTATTGCAAATGGAATTATCTCAAATAAAATTAATAACCTGTGGAGTCCCCCAGGGATCTATACTTGGACCATTATTATTTTTAATATACATTAATGATATTGGAACTATATTGCAAAATGTTGAACATCTGCTCTATGCCGATGACACGGTACTTTTCCCAGAAATACCGTTGTCGGAATATGAGGCTAAAATTGCTATGTTTAACGCAGACCTGGATAAAATGAACACCTGGTGTGTACAAAATAAACTAACAGTAAATGTTAAAAAAACTAAAGCCATGACTTTTGCATCGACATATAAACTAAAGAAAACCCCTTTTGATCCCCCGTTAATTCTAGCAAATGAAATTTTAGAACTAGTCCCCTCTTATAAATATCTAGGAATTACCCTTGACTCTACCTTAAATTTTAAAAGACACATATCAAGCCTAAAAAGGACAACTAACTTTAAATTGTACTCCCTAATTAGACTCAAACTCTCAATCCCTTGTAAAGACCGACCGAAGTTTGTCAAAACCATGGTAATGCCCTACTTCGACTATGGTGACACCATCTATGGAGCAGCAACCAAAGCCCAACTGCATAAGCTACAAGTTACAGCCAAGAAAGGCCTCAGATATTGTACTGATACAAGACCAACTCCTCACCTGGAGACGCTAAGGAAAGATCTGAGAATACATAGCCTAGAGGATAGACGAGACACACATATGTCTCATCTGGCAGGGTACGGCAGAGCCGAGTAATGTAGAGCAGAGCTTGGCAGAGCAGAGTAATGGAGAGTATAGTAGGGTAGATCAAGGCAGAATAAGGCAGGGTAAAATAATGTAGAGCAGGGCAGGGCAGAGCAAGACAGAGCAGAGCAAGCATAGTAGAGTAGTGTATAGTATAGCAGGGTAGATCAAGGCAGGATAAGGCAGAGCAAAATAATGTAGATTAGAACAAGGCAGAGCAAAATAGAGTAAGACAGATCAGAGTAATGTGGAGGAGAGAAGGGCAGAGCATTGTAATGTAGAGTAAGGCAGAGCACAGTAATGTAGATTAGAGCCAGGCAGAGTAAGGCAGGGCAGGTCAGAGGAGATTAATGTATAGTAGAGCAGGGCAGAACAAGTCAAAGCAGTGTAATGTAGAGCAGAATAGCACAGAACAAGATCTGCCCTACTCCACATTACTCTACTCTGAATTACTCGTTCTGTCCTGCACTACTCTATATTACACTGCTCTACCTTACTCTACAATGACATACTTTGCCCTGCTGTAATCTACATTGCTCTGCTCTACAGGGTAGGATAAGGCAGGCCAGGGGACAAGCTAGGATAAGGCAGGCCAGGGGACAGGCTAGGATAAGGCAGGCCAGGGGACAAGCTAGGATAAGGCAGAGCAGGGACAGGCTAGGATAAAGCATGACAGGGAACAAGCTAGGATAAGGCAGGGCAGGGGACAGGCTAGGGTAAGGCAGGGTAATGAACAAGCTATCATAAGGCAGGGCAGGTGACAGGCTAGGATAAGGCAGGACAGGGGATAGGCTAGGATGAGGCAGGCCAGGGGACAGGCTAGGATAAAGCAGGGCAGGGTACAGGCTAGGATAAGGCATGGTAGGTGACAGGCTCCTGTGTAGGCCTATTATGCTTTGTCAGTCTAGACATACACTGTTCATGTATTTCTATGTTATCAAAATTGGAACAAAATACCATGATTACTCTATCAAACATGAGAACTCATGCACCCTATATCATCTCAG
Organism: Harmothoe impar; assembly: GCA_947462335.1. Taxonomy (NCBI): domain Eukaryota; kingdom Metazoa; phylum Annelida; class Polychaeta; order Phyllodocida; family Polynoidae; genus Harmothoe; species Harmothoe impar. Next base: position 50,326,611 of record OX381712.1, on the reverse strand, counting down.
GCCACACCAAAAAAAAAAGTTGGTCAATGGATTTCAAAAAATGGTGCGAGCGAGCAAAATATATATATTTTATTTTTTTATTTTTTTTGTCAATGGATTTTGTCGGTGGAAAACTGGAGCGAGCGACAATTTTTTTCTTTTTTAACCAGCCTCCGACAAAAGTTCTTAGTGGACCCCTAACATAAAAATTCATTGGTTGATCTGGGGGAATTACTGGAAGAAATTTTGAAAAAAAAATTCTAAATTTTGAAAAAAATGAGGCAAGCGAAATACATTGACAATTTTTTTTTCAGAAAAAAATAAATTGCGCGAAATCCATTGACCAACTTTTTATTTTTGGTGTGGCCTTAAGTTGTCATAGTCAACTGTAACATAACCTATAACAAGCAGGGATATCCATAGAACAATGGTTAAGGAGAGGATGTGCCTACCTGAAGTCTATGGACCATTCAAATTTGAATCCTAACTGTTTCCTGTGCACACATTCCTATGACATCATCAATTTGTGTGATCCACATATAGTCACTTCTGACTATCTTAATAACTAATATGTGACTAACATATGTAATCATCTGACTATGGGGGTCAAAATATGATGGTTTGTATTATCAGTGTAGGAGTGCGCTTATAGTGTAGCGAGCACTAATTTGTTTGTTTTGATGTATTGATGTCACTTTTGAATTGATTGGGAAGAACACAAATACAAATCATAGCGAAAGGAAAAATCTCTCTCATCTCAGGTTTTATAACGGTGGGCGGCTGATATAAGCAATTTATTGGGAGACCATTTCCGTGGTTTAATCTAATGAACCTGAAATAGCCTACGATTTTTTAATGGATTTAAGGACAGTCCTCCCGGGTCATAATTTGTGCCCTTCCCTGTTTTTCTTACGTTGTTCCCTTCTATCACTCCCTCCTCCCCACTCCCTCTATTCCCTATTGGGGTGGCCTAACCCAGGTCCGCAATGTCCCACGCTATGTTGGGGTTAAATTTATTCTTTCAGATTAGGGGCAGGTTACCAAAAGTATACCCCTCAGAACTGTGCTCTATATATCTCGTGATTTAATGTATATATAGGCAATTGGTTGAGGTTGGATTTGTTGGACATGTTGTGTCGAACATGTACTATGGTATATTGAATTTGTGTGTAAGAACATTCTTGGTTTCAGAGTGACAAAAATGCAAAGGGATCTGTTTTCTTTATCCTAGTAAATGTTTCCTTTCCAAGTCTTTCCCATTGCCTTTCTGACTCTTAGGTCGATATCCTTCTTTGGTTTCCTTCAAAATGCAGTAGGGTCTACTGTAGTAGCTACATTATAGAGCTACATTGGATAGGCCTTTGTACATATGTGCATTCAATAATCATAGAATACTACACTGTAAAAAATGGTTGCTTAGAATCAGCTGTAGGTGTACAGTTTAGTGTATAAGAAAACGGTAAAAACACTTTTACAGTGTAGTATTTATAGAAGGGGTCTTATTCATAGATTCACATTCACAATTGTAGTGACCAAGTCAAATATTGACAACCCCAATCTACATTAAATCCAAATAAGACTTCGTGACCCTGTTAAGTGCTGGTTGACTTTGTTGTGGGATCCCTGACAACAAGTGTGTCATAGACGTGACACACAGCTTACATACCCTGACATGACCTACACTGAGAACCTAATTATATCCAGACCAACTTATGGATATATCAATAACTTGGCATATATAAATAAATAAATAAATAAATATATATAATGCAAATCCATCCCAGTAACAAAAAACCCGTTATAGAACGTTGTATAATGTCTCTCTGTCTCCCCAGTGTGGCAAAGCGTTATATAACGTTAAAAACGTTATTTTCACGTAAAATAACGCATTTCTGTTAGCTGGGATATAGCATATCTATAGAGCGTTTTTGAATCAATCTACATACCGACATTGTTCACTTTTTGAAAAGTTTAACTAGAACTGACTGAGAATCAGTTTGTGGTCCCGGAAAAAGTAGTTGCAACGAAAGATCAATTTGGGGGGGGGGGGGGAATTAAGGTATGGATAAAGGCCAGGAGTACAAGATGGTAACCTACACATGGTGGTCAGGTAGAGGCTACTCCGAGATGACCTCAGCCGCCCAGAGTGTGCCTCACGAGGAGACATGAGTCATGTAGACCTGTATAGTGAGTGTATAAGTATACACTGGGCAGTGCTTCATTAAGCCACACCACACGATGGTTATAGAGACATGTTATGGGCCCTAATAATGTAGTTATAGTAGGGAATCGAATTTGGATTCTCCAAGTTCTTGAAGCATTTCTGAGTAAAGTTTTGCAAGTGTTTTTTTCTAGGCCTATTTTTCTGTAGATTCCGAAAAAATAACTTGCGAAGCTGATAATTGAGTTTTAGGGGGGGGGCAAGAGCCCGCAAAATGCAATTTTTTGACAAAAACATTATTTTACCCCTAGAATTGAAATTTCTTCTCATGTATCATGAAGTAATAATCAACATGAAAGGTATGATTATCATTCATCAGTAAATAGTGTTGTTGTGGTTGCAATGGTTACCTGCTTACCAACAAAACAAAAAGTACACATTAATCTATCTGGTTAATATATATCCATAGTATAGACATAACAGGCAATATTTAACTTCTCTATACTTGTTTATGAAACCAGCTGCACTTGTACTGACCATAGTGACCTGCTCCTAGTAAATTACACAGCTGATACATTGCTATATCTCAATAATAAGTAGGTTTTGTCATCAGTACTCTGCCAAAATCTCTGTGTTTTTACTGCTTACTTCTTACATGTCATCGGTTGAAAATGAGTCATAATCCATCATACTTCACACTTTTTGCTTTCTTGTCCTCACTTGTGAACATTGTGGCAAGGAGAAGAGGCAGTTCCAGTGTGGCAATTGCTTGTATACTGAAACCCTGCCTTCCTACACCCACACTGATAATTCCTGCACCCAGTCCTACACTGGCAGGCGACTAGAGAGAGGCAAGGCTCTGGAATTGCTTCCTTTGTAACTAGCAGAGGTAACAGGTTGTTGTCTTCCATCCCATGCATGTAGGATCTGTAATGTTGGGTTTCGGGATGTGTGCCAAGTTCCATATCAGACTCTGGTAGTGCACACACAAGAGATGTAAGTTCAGTGCATCTGATGTTGGAGGTAGAGCTTCTCTTTTCTTACAATGTCCAAACAAAAGAGCCCTTGCATTGTTCACTGATTCTGTATGTGGCACTCTATAGATGTGGCAAACAAACTTTTATGCTGATTTCAACACATCCTCGGACGGGGGATTTCCATCCTTTCCAGGAGGTTATGATGTTGATGAAAACATCAAATGTAGTTTGCTTGGAATGATGAGAAATGAATGATGTTGAGCTTGTCAATGCATGGAATGTAGGAAGTGAAGAATGGGAGCCGTCAGGCATGTTTCTAAAAGTTTCATGTATGGGAATCAACTTTGGATTCTTACCAGTTCCTGCTTGTAGCCACGGGTCTTTGCAACCAATGCACTCATAGTTGGCAAGCAGGAGAACCAGTATGTCTGTGTCCCTTGCCTGTATGACTATTGTGTTGGAGGAGCAGTTGTACATGGAAGATGATATGAGTGTCTGCCTCCTCGTGATTACCTATCAAGCCAGATGTGTCTAATGGGAGTGTAGTCCTTACCTCCTCAGGAACATGGAATGTTCCACCCATTACAACCATTTTGTGCTTCACTGTTTTCATTACAAGCTCCATAAGGACAGTAGAGACTTCCCTCTCGTTGTCTGGGTGTGCAATGAAATTCCCCCAATCAACAGGGAGAGAAACAGTTTCCTTTTGCACCATCCTCTGAATTGGCCTTTTGTTGTTCTTCAGTTGCTTCCTTGTTTTCAGCCTTGATGCTTTTGTCTCTGTATTGATCACTTACCAAATTAATCCTCTGATAGTTTTCTCTAATTCTTAGGATGGTGTTGACAAATATGTTTGCTAAGGGAGTGGTCATTTTTTAACAACAGGGGGGGGTTGGTGGATTTGGGGGGGACCAAAAAAATTTGGACCCCTGGAAGGGGGGGACCAAAAAAATTGCACCCCTTTTTAGCGAAAAAGCCCGCGAAAAATCCACCGACCCCTCCTGTTGTTAAAAAATGACCACTCCCTAAGTCCCCGAAAACCTGGTGGTTGAATCATTTGTTGTGTGAATTGAAGTTAGGGCAATGTCTTTAGTCAGGCTACATATGAGGAGTGATTTATCACCACTCCTCAACCTTCCATTTGCTTCTGCAAGAGACAGAGGAACTGCCATTAGCTCATGCTCCAAGATCTTGTCCAAATTCACAGCTCTTCCAGCAGCAAATGAAGTTATAGAGATTTGTGCATGTCATTGGATTGTTCTGCTTGATTGGGCTGTGGAATTTTTCCAATTTCTCAATGAATCTTGCACCAGGTGCATGTCCAGCGAAAGGAAAAATGTGTAAAATCTGCTCCAAAGTTTGACATTTTGCATCAGTCTGTCGCAGTAAAAATATTAGAGAGGTCTTTCACGAATACAATAGTCAGCCAAACGACCAGTTTTGCGGTGCTGTGAACTTTGACCACTTCATTGCGTCCGTGAACTGTGACAACAATGATTCGGCATGGAAAGTCACCCTAAGCCTGGGTAATTCGTCCGAAACGTTCAAGATATCGACACAGGTGCCGATGTGTCGATCATGTCATACCCGAGCTATCTCAAGGTCAAGCTGAGACCACCACTGAAGGATATCAAGGTCAACCAGGTGGTCCACTCAATTGGCGAGGACAGTTCATTGCCAGTACTGTCTTCAAAGGTCAAAAGTATCACTTTCGAGTGTTAGTCATCGATGGAAACGTTGAAAGTCCCCTTGGTCGGGAAGTCGCCAGTCGAATGAACCTTATAGTAAGAGTTCATACAGTTGTCGAGGATATAGGATGCCTCAAGACCGACCCAGTCAGGATCGTCCTAAAAGAGAATGCTCAGCCTTCTGCCGTCTCCGTCGCCAGACGTGTCTCATTCCCACTTGTCTAAAAGGTGAGAGATGAGGTAAAACTTCTAATCAACCTTGGGATCATCAAGAAAGTCACCAGTCCTACACCTTGGTGTGCCCCCATGGTCCAAGTCATGAAAAAGACTAGAAAAGTCAGACTATGCGTCGACCTGAAAAAGTTGACCGTGAACATTGAGAGAGAAAGATTTGTTCTGCCGACCTTGGAGGATATGACGTCAAGACTCCAGGGAGCTACGGTCTTCTCATGCCTCAATGCAGCAAGTGGTTTCTACCAAATCCCGCTCAAGGAGGACAGTCAAGACTTAACCACGCCTTTTGGTCGCTATTGTTTCCGACCCCTGCCGTTCGGAATCACCTCTGCCCCAGAAACCTTCATGAGAAAGATGCTCGAAGTCCTTGAGGGGCTAGAGGGGGTGTTCGTTTACATGGACGACATCCTAGTCTTTGGTACGGATACCATCGAGCACGATGGTCGTCTGTCAAAAGTCCTTGAAACCCTTGACCATGCCGGTTTAAAAGTAAACCAAGAGAAATGTCTCTACAGAAAGTCGGAACTGAAGTTCCTTGGTCATCTGTTTAGCAAGGACGGAATCCGAGCCGATCCCGAAAAAGTCAAAGCCATTGAGGAACTGCCACAGCCAGATTCAGTTACCAAACTATCCCGGTTCATGGGCATGGTACATTACCTTGGGTCGTACCTGCCTCATCTGAGCTCTGTCACAGGTCCCCTGAACGATCTACTGAAGTCAGATCGTGGATGGACCTGGGATGTAGCTCAAGAAGATGCTTTCTGCAAGACAAAGGAACTGATCTCCTCAACACCAGTCTTGTCATACTACGATGTCACAAAGCCAATCATCGTCAGTGACGACTCAAGCTCTTACGGGCTGGGAGGTGTGCCCCTGGAAGAGCACGACTTAGTCCTCAAGCCGATTACCTTCTCTTCATGCACATTGACAAGTAGCGAGCAGAGGTATGCCCAGATCGAAAAAGAGTGTCTTGCAAGTGTCTGGGCGTGCGAGAAATTCTCGAGGTATATTTCTTGTCATGGAGACATCACAGTTCTCACGGACCACAAGCCTCTGGTACCGCTCATCAACTCTAAGGACCTCGATGAGGTGCCTATACACTGCCAGAGACTGTTGATGAGACTAATGCGGTACAATGTCACAGCAAAACATGTCCCAGGCAAGGACATGCACATTTCCGACACTCTGTCGAGAAGCCCTCTGCAGTCAAGTAAGTCCTCAACAGCCGAGGACGTGGAACTGCATGTCCAGTCTGTCCAATCGAATATGCCAGTATCCGATGCTACATCGAGCCAGTACCTCCCAAATTCTAATGGAGAGGCAGAAAGAGCTGTCTACACGGCCTAACAAATGCTGAGTCAAAAGGACCCATGGCTTGCCTTATTGGTGTACAGGGACACTCCAATCACAGCCACTGGTGCCAGCCCGTCACAGCTCATGATGAGAAGACATCTCCGCACCATGCTCCCAGTACCGTCATCTACTCTGGAGCCCATATGGCCTGACCGTGAGATGATCCTCGCCAGGGATAAGATACAAGGCAACAACCGCCGAAAATTATGATCAACGTCATGGCGTAAGGCCACTTCAACCACTCCAACCCGTCTTAGTTAAGACCGACATCCAGAAGGGTTGGAAGGAGAAAGGAATAATACGAGGGGAAGCAAGTACTCGGCGATCGTACCAGGTCGAAACCCAGTCAGGAGTCCATCGAAGGAACCGCAGACATCTTAAGCAGATGCCACCAACCTCTATGCAGCCTACAACTACTGCCACAGTTCCACCATCCGGCAGTACACCACCACCTCCGGCTCTGCACCGAGCGTAGAGCCTAGACGCTCGGCACGTACTACTACTAAGCCGCCTCGCCTGATCGAGTCTAAAGAGTAGGAAAACCCATGGTAAAGATGGGTTCTAGGGTGATGTGCTAGCAACCGCTCCCTTATAGTTTAGTTAAGACATAATGAACTATATACTCTCATATAAGGTTGATATAAGTAATGCTAAGTCATTCATTAGTAACAAAACATTTTAAACGACTAATTGTTCCAAGAGACTATACCAGTGCTCGAAGTATATTTGATCTAAGAGATTCAAAGGATATTTCATACAATGTACTTTCATCGTCTTAAAGGGGGAGATGTTGTGATCCTGCTGACACTATTAGCGCTATTTTAGCGCTATTGTGCGCTACCCGTTGCAACTCCTGTGGGATGCATTGTGCATTTTTACTGCTATAAACATCCAGTCATCACTTTCGGTTTATGATGTCTAACTCGTCGATTTTGTCTATGCTTTGTATGCCTAGTTTAAGATCCCAATATACGACAGATCGATTCTTTGTACACACATAGAGTATCCATTAACCAAACATACTGCACATTTACCATAGTGAAAGTAACATCGAAAACACATATTATTAACGGTTACTTTTATTGCATCCGGTTAATCTCGACATGTAGAAGTGGAGTAAATTCAGCTCCACAATACAGTAATAGTATATATGATTAAATAACACAAAAACAATTACTCCTCTGTAACCACAAGCTATAAATATGTAGCTATGTGTGACCATATGGGTCATCATCTATAAACCTCCATGATTTTATCTGGGGTGTAAATTTTTTAGACAACATTTGATCTAGCAACACACAGGCAATTTACTGCTGAGTGTGAACACTTGTTGGCGTCCTCCCAACACTTTCTATAGGTCAAGATGTGCTCCATTCCCAATTTCACCATCTATGTTGTTAAAAAATTGCCACTCCCTTACATTTGTTTCAGCAGCTGCATTTTGTCAACTAGCTTCCAGTTGACACTCATTGATTGATTGTACAATAATATGAATTGTGACCTGCTTAATAAAGTATAAGCCTGCCCTGATGTATATTACATAGGATAAAGGGACTATCTTTGATCGACCTTTGATCAGCTGGTTCCTGATTGTAGACATACATTAATGTAAACTGTAAGTTGAAAAACTGTATGAATTAGATATGAATACAAGCATCCAGCATAGTGTAAACTCATTGTGAAATAAAAATCCAGCAAAGACAAATAAAGAAAAACTTGAATGTTGACACTCGTTCCTTATACAGTAATAGGTAACTAGACCTCAGATAAAGATTGTTGCATTTAATCACCGTTCATAAACTAGGATGCACATAGACAAAAAAAAAACTTTTCTCCCAAATACCTGCCGCCATACTCACTTTACACGTCAATGAACAAATAAACACATTAAGCTTCAACTAAACTGTGACATGGTAGCAGAATGCATTTGGAATGACACCGAATGTACATGAAACTTACATATACATTGAAATATGTGTAGTCGCTATACATAAACATATCGCAATAGTCATGGGAAATTATATCGTATACATCTAAAAGAAAATCGAAAGACTTTGCATATCAAAATGCCCAGTAACATCAAATGAATGTCGAATACATGCATTGCATCGCTATGTACATAATTTGTAAGTTAACCGTTTAAGGGTGGCATGGTGCTTCATATTTCTTGGAGGTCCTACACAGCGCAGGCATTAAAGCACCATGCTACCCTTAAAATATACTGTTTCTTTGCATAGCTTAAAATTATCTTCACAAAACAGCATATCGTAAAAAGGTTTTATATATTATTATGTTGTAAGTTTCTTGGGTTAGCATTTTACAATCCTGTGTGAGTTTCTTGAGTTCCTTTGTACAATGCTATGTGATGCCACATATTGTGAGTACAACCATCGTGCTGTAACTGTTTGTGACTGTACATGAATGTAAAGTTGTATCACATATCAACATGTATACCTCAGACGGCTTCCTTGTCGGTTGTCGTGTCTGTCTGCAGGTACATGTAGAGCATTAAGTACACGCCCCCCATGGCTGCCACGAAGGCACTCAGCATCAGCAGTATATCCTGCAACAAGGACAAACAGGGACAAGTTACTATTAAATACAACTCATTTATCAATCTTGTATTAATTTCATGATTTCTAATATGTAAAAAGAATCCAATGTGTAATGTGTTCGTGATGCCACAGATCTCACCTGTCTCTACAATGTATATCTCTGTGTGTCAAGTCTACTTCAATCTCAATTTTATCAACTATTTTACATGTTTAAAAATATGCATGGATGTGTTAGCTCATATTCAAATGACAAAAACGTGCCTTTTCTTTAAAACATGTAAAGAATTGAGAAGTAGACCAACATATGGTTTACCTGCATACCCCCCCTCCAGTTTTGACTGATAGGAATCCTGATAAGGTGTATCGTGCACTTACAGTGAGTCCATGGGAATTATTCTTCATGTCTGCTTGACGTTTGGCCTCACGTACGTCCTTCTTACTCTTCTTCCAGTCTTGTTTCCCTACAACATATTGTATTCACAGAAGCCACATGAGTGAGAGGATTGGGACTCGACACCAGCTAGAGTTATAACTGCATTTGTGTCAACAACCAATGTCAGCTCCGCTAGTATAGTTGTTTTTTTAAACTCATAAACTGGTAAAATATTTCAGTCAGTAGGGTTCCAGACTAAGCCTAATTCAAATCACTCACCAATTTTTTTCCTGTAGTCCTCTATCGGCATGGATGCTGAGCCTGAGGGTGAGTGGGATTCTTTGCGCCCCATGGTTCTGTGATATTAAAGTCACCTTCTCAGCTTCTGAAATAGACCTACACATATAGAAATCTGACAACGGTCTTGATTGGACCTAAAAAATAAGAAGCGGTGTTCTGGGATCCCGACCAACCCTACACTTTTAGGGTCAACCCTAATTTCTTTCAGACATTTTCTTAATTTTCTGAGAACATCTTTGACATTTTTGGAGTTTTCACTACTAAAATTACTTGATTTTTTACTTTAAAAAAATGTCTAAAAAAGTCGACCTACCGACCTTATTTATTCTCGGACATGTTACTGGAACACAATGTCTTTTCCTTTAGGCCAAGGTCCGAGTGATAGGCATATAGTGACTTTTTACAAGTTCGAGGCTAGCCAGGTCCATTTATCATAATTCGAGTCGACTCAATCTGACCAGTATTATTACAAAAAGTTGGTCGATGGATTTCATGCACCCAATTTTCGGAAATGGAAATTTTGTCAATGGATTTTGCTCGCCTCATTTTTTCCCCCAAAAATTTAGATTTTTTTTCTTTTTTAAACTATTTTTTTCTTTTGATTCCTGCAGATCAACCAATTAAATATTTGTTGCCAAGGGTTCACTTAGGGAGTGCTCAATGGATGATGAGGTACATTTTCTCACAAAGTGTACATTTCATAATGAATACAGAGAGGTATTCGAAAATGTTGTCAAAAGTATTATACCCAACTACGCTAACACATCTGACACTGATAAATTTGAAAAGGTTATGAAAACACCAGAGCATATTGTTATTAATGCACTGGGAAAATATGTATATATGGCCTTCAAACAACGACAACAAGTCTGAGTTTGAGGTTAATGTGTTTGTAGGTCAATAATGTTTGAAAGTTTAATCTGTAATGCAAAACTGTGACCCAACTGGGTATGTATGCCATGTATCTCTGTAGGCCTACGTCTGTACATATGTGTTTTCTAGTCGATTACATTTGTGTAGTATTGTGTAGTAGTCTAGTGTATTTCCATTTTGTCTTGTATTGTAGCATAGTTTGTAGATTTTGTTTATATAACCTTTATGTATGACACATAAGTCAGAAATGACTTCCATTTCAGTTGTCAGTAAAAGATATTATTATTATTAATAAATGAACACTCCCTTATTGAACCCTGTTCAATCAAACCTTACTCCTTAGCCAGTAACATCACTACTAGGTATCCCTAGCCTAGTAGTAGGGCCTACAGGCTAGAGCTTGGCTCTGTCATTACTAAATATGTCTTAGATCTGTTCTGATCTGTATTACTATTAGTATTACCGCCGGTATGGACATAATTTTAAGGATCTAGAGTCTAGCAAGGGCGATAATATGACACTTGAATATATGTGTATGTTTAGAGAGGGATTATTACAAGAAGATATAATGCATATATTCTTAGATTATTTAATGATAGTCATCTACGTACACATTGTTCGCCTGTAAGGTAAATAAAGTCCAGAATATCGTGTAATACTTACAAAGTAGGAATTTTGTTACTCATGGACCCCCGATATCTGTAGCAGACGGCCACGTAAATACTGGTTCTGACATAAATCGTTAGATGGCGCCACGCTCTGGGTTTGCTGGTTCCCGGGTGTATGACCAGCAGAATTAACATGGCGGCCTCCTGTCGAGCCAAGAGCTGCGACCCACACATGTCCCCACATGTCATTGACGGATCTAAGGTAAGTTAACTGATGTGTTAGACATGTTAAAAGTTAAGTCTATAGTCTGTGGCACATACCTGGTTAGCCCTCAAAGAAAAATATAAATCAAATTTTAGCCTGTGGATCAATCAAGATCAATGAAGGACGTGATGTCTGAAAAAATGGAGTGTGTGAGTGTCCTCACAGATGACTCAGGGTAATCTGTCAATTCTGGCATCAGAAATGAATTCGAATGAGTGATCTAATTTGAGCACAATACATTATTTCTCATTTCTGACGGCAGAATCGTAATCGCCAGAAAAAGCTACCCTAATTTCATATATTGGAAGTCATATATAATCAAATTCCAGGTGGTGGCTGTAGGTGAGCAGGTGGCTGTGGGAAAGCAGGTGGCTGGGGGCGAGCAGGTGGCTGTCGGCGTCAGCGCCCAGCAGCGCGTAACTGCTGTTTTACATCTCGGCCGTAAAGCGAGTCGATCGGAGCATCAGCAGCGACACCATCGCCGTTTCCGTTTCGCTGTGTCGGTCGGCTACAGGGCGGCGTGTGTTACGCGTCCATGCCTTTGCCGTGCATCCCCTGTCTTAACACATAGATATAGAGTGGATGTGACTTGTTGCATAGGTCCTGGCGGTAGAATGTGCCCAGATTTTGCCCGCTTTGGGGGTAGAAAGAGAGAAATACGGGCAAATTCGCTCAAAATGTCATTTCTATCTTGCACCCAAAAACTTAATGCCTTGCAGCCTATGGAGGCCCATGGCGGCGGTAGCTTTGTTTTCATACATTTACATAATAGCGAAAGAGAGAAATAAATTCGTAAAGATCGCAGTTCAATTTAGTCAAGAAAAATTTAGATTTTTAGAAAATTTTTTGCGCTAGATCCTGTCCCCCGACCTTGCCTGTCTCATGTTTTTGTCGACTTTTGTCTATGTCGGACGATAACCAAAATATAAAGATTCTCCTATGTCACAAAATTGTCTTAAAACGCAAAATTAGTAGGTGTATATTACTCAGGGTTAATACCCTGAGTCAATGACCGGGACTCAGCGGAGAGACCTAGGTCCTAGCCCAACCTAGTCTCTCGCCGTCGGACCCTCCTACCCGTGACCACCCGGCCAAGCATTATACAACTGTATATTATATACAGGCGGGGGCCGAGTCTAAGCCCAACCGGGAGCCCAACCAATGCCATGGCAATGATCGCATAGAATCTGACAGGTGCTCTCGTATCTGTAGAGTCTCTTATCTGTGACTAGACCAGACAAGCCTACCAGACTCGGCCGGTGCACATCCTCGAGGTGCGAATAAGGATTTCTATTCGCACCTCGAGGAGGTGTAGGCTGGTTTCACTATTCGGACCTCAAGGAGGTGTAGATATCACACAGTAGGAAGAGCCTGCTATTCACACATCCTCGAGGTGTGGATAAAAATTCTTATTCGCACCTCGAGGAGGTGTGGCTGGTATTTATTATTCACACATCCAGGAGGTGTCAGCAAGGATTCTTATTCACACCTCAAGATGGGAGGGGGGGGGGGCTTTAAAAAAATTAAAATATACTATTTTTTTTGTCATTCTCTCTCCCCCCCCCCCCCCCAACCCCAGGAATTCGGCCAAAGGGGGGGGGGGGCGGGCATGATATTAGAATGGGTACCTGTCTCTAAGGGGTTAGAACCTGTCTCTACTGACGTGAGAGGATCGGGAGGCTTAGTAGGGGTACGGGAGTGGCTAGCATGATATAGGCCTAGGGCTAGGCCCTAGCCAATGTCAATTACAGCCAATTACGGGGGTCTAGATGGGGGGCCCCCATGTCGCATGTCGAATTTAAGAAATGGCCATGTCATGTCACTTAAAATGCCCATGTCCCATGTCGCCCCTAACAACCTGTCATGTCCCATGTCGATTTTAAGAAATACCCTATGTCATGTCACTAAAACTTTCCCTCATGTCACTAAGCTCCATGTCGCATGTCGATTTTAAGAAATGGCCATGTCGCCATGTCGAATTTAGGGGTCTACCCCCATAATTACCGCCCCCCCCCCCCTAATATTTTGTTACCCCCCCCCTAGAGCCTGGCCCTAGGAGTCAAATTATTGACCCTTCTCTACCCCCCCCTCCCACTCCAGGTCAGAAATAGTGCCCCCTGTATAGGCTGTAGCATAGTATAAAATGTCAAAACATATGTGGAATTTTGACCCCCCCCCAAAAAAAGGAGTCTAAATCAAAATCCCCCCTCCAAAAATGTATCTAAATCCCCCCCCCCCCCCAAAAAAAAGTATCTAAATGCCCCCCCCCCCCCCCCCCCATGCTAAACCTCCCTGAGGTGTGAATCAGAATTTAGCTCACACCTCCTCGAGGTCCGACTAGTGAAACCCAGCCTACACCTTCTCGAGGTGCGAATAAGAATCCTTATCCGCACCTCGAGGATGTGCGAGTAAGGAACGCTATACGCAGATCGTAGAGGTGCGAATATCACCGCCCACCAGACTCAGACTGTGAGAGACACTCATACTACTAGAGTCTAGACACTAGTACTAGTGACATAGTAGTCATAGTACATGTACACGGGTGGGGCTGGGAAGGTTTTTGAGGGGGGGTCAGAAAAATTCAACCTGTTTTGAGGGGAAAAGCCCGCGCGTTACTATGCTACAAAGGGGCGCGAACACGTGCGATTTTCGGCCTGCCGGGGGTAGTCCAAACGGGTCGATTTAGCTGGGGGGGGGGGGGTAAAAAAATTCGACCCCTCTAGGGGGAGGGGGGGCTGAAAAAATTCCACACGCTCCTCGCGAAATCTCACTGCCCCCCCCCCCTGTTGTTAAAAAATGAGCACTCCCTAAGTTAGGCCAAAAACAAACAAACTTGTGTTCAGGTAACATGGCCCAAAACAATCTTATCTAGGTAGACTCTAGCTCGATTTTTTTTCTACCAAATTTTTAAATGCCTCCCCATTTTCGTATAATTTTTCAGTAAAAAAAAGTGGTTTTTTTTGGTGGAAAAAAACACAAAAATGCCTTTTTTTGCCTTTAATATCACAGGGCTTATGGCTATGCACATGCATGTACCGGTAGGTCCTACCTGTATTATGTAACGGTCGGTAGTTGTATGTAGAATTCCCCGTTTGCTATGGCACCTATGGTGTAGTCCGACACATACTGTAGTCCGACACATCTGGTGCTACTGCCCCAGAATGCAGCTACATACTAGTAACATAGTCATAGGGATCCTATAGTCAATAATAGTGGTAATAAACAGATTGCCAGATTGGCAGAGTAACTTGGTTAGCCTAAAGGCTCATGATTGTGTTCTACCCCTGGTACAACGGTTTTTTCTTCAATCTGTGCGCCCGTGTGAAATTTCACTCCCCTCCCCCTCCCCCTCCCCCCGTTATCATAAAATGGATAATGCCTTATAACTATAGTCTCATAATAGTTCATTGTGCCGAAACTCAATCTTTCATTTATATTCAGGTGACAGGACAGTAAGCGTGCTGCCCAAGACTAGAGTCGAGGATAACTGGACATGGCTGGTGTGGTTCGTCGGGGTCAGTTGCCGCTGTTGCGCCACATAAAGCGGGCGTCTGGGCTGCTCTTCTCGCGCTACCTGCTCGCCACCAACACTAGCATCTGTGTCGGACTGGGCTGCACGGGAGACATTCTGCAGCAGAGCTATGAGAAGTTCCGTGGCCGACAAGAACAGTTGGACCGGCATAGAACCAGCCAGGTCTTTATGAGCGGTTTTGTCATCGGACCAGTATGCCACTTCTGGTACAAAGCACTGGACTATTTTCTACCTGGCCGCACCCTTCGGGTGGTCGGCAAGAAGGTGCTGTTAGACCAGGTCGTCTTCTCACCCATCAACATAGGACTCTTCCTGGCCATGATCAGTTACCTAGATGGCAGAAATGCTTCCGGCATTGCATGTGAACTTAAAGACAAAGGAGTTGATCTGTTGAAGGCTGAGTGGGTTGTGTGGCCACCCGCGCAGATGATCAACTTTCTCTTTGTACCATCACGATTTCGAGTCTTGTATGACAACAGCGTGTCGCTTGGCTTCGACTCTTACTACTCATATGTTACATTTTCACGAGACAGAAACAAAGACCGTGAAGATAAGTTCCGCACCCTCCTTTCGGAGTCAGAGGGGAGTGGTGACCCTTGCTACTATGAGAACACAGTAGACGAGTTGGAAGAGGAGTTGTGGCAAGACAGAAAGTTAGCACCAGCAGAGCTGCTTAGATACACGTGCAGGATTGCCAGATACCACAACTCGTGACGGCTGTGAACTGCCTCTGGTTTTACTTGTTGAATTTAGTAAGTGAAGAAAGACAAGCGTGTAACCATCTTGAAACCAATAATACGTTTATGATAAAACAATTATTTATTGTGTATAAAGAGATACTATATAGAATATAGTGCATGTAAATAAGATAGCCATGATTTGCCTCGAGGTGTGTTGACTCAGCTGTGATAATGTTGAACTTGAAAGGAACTGCAGCAATCATTAGATAAGTGTACGACGAGAAGGGATATATTTTGCCGTTATGCATCTCTTGTGTATGGCAGTAATGTTGGTATTTTCCCACTTTCATCAGATTGTCGGTTATCATGCATGCCTTGGTAATGGTAGGCACGTATCAACATTGTGAAATGTTCTCAATCCTAATACCACAAAAACCCACCCATCAATGTAAATTTTATGAAAGGAAAACTTGCCCCAAAAGTGTCAAACGCAAAAGCAGCTTTCACCCTATCTACAATCCTTATGATTATCTTTGTAACAACAGCCTGTGTCTGTAAGGTATATAGGGGGTAGGGGTATTGTTATTCAAAAACCTGAGATAAGATTAAGGGTTGTATTATAGTGTTAGTTTGTTAAGCATGTTTTTAAAGTATTGTGACCTACAATACGATTTATAAAGTTAACAGCATAGTGCCATATGTTAAGTATTGTCCCAAGAAGCATGCCAATAAATTGACCCAAATAGGGTTTATCAATGAGGTGTAGTTATTTAGTCCAGTTTGATACAATTGGCTACACTGGATTAATTGATAATGATTTGATGTTCCACTAAGATTTGACGTATTCAAGTTTCAAGTGTTTTATTTTACCAGGAAGACATTAGACCCATATTAAAAACACGAAAATAAACAAATATCTTCGACAAAATAAAGGTCTTGTATTCTTTAACCCTAGTTTTAAAACCCATTAACTATTACTGTATATGATTTGACGTAGTAAAGTGCTGCTGGGCATGATTTAATGGATTTTAGTTCTAAAATAATACTCCCAAAAGCGGTTGAGGGTGGCAGGGTAGAACGAACGTAGAAATTATCATATAAACATTAGCATTGAGAAGAGTTAAAAGAAACAAACAACTACAGCTATTATTTAGAATTTTTCATTCAACGATAATTGATTGTAAAACACTACTGTATTCCATGAATACTGAACAGGTCAAATCCTAAAATAGTTTTACATCAAATTCCTTTACTGGTATAATATTGCTATATTAATTCAGCCGTTTTATCATTCAACAAATACAATCCATTCAAAATCAATGAATACTGAACGGACCAATACTCATTCAAGTAACCCTTTACAACTGTTTTATCACACTTAAAATAGGTTCAGCAGATACATAGTTTGTGCACATATCTATGTGTTTCCTCTACGAATTTAGCAGTACGTATTTCATCATTTCTGTTCAGATTTTGGAAGTAGTGTAATACATGTATTAATCTTATAAGGCACCAAAGGTCAACTTTTCTGTACAGAATTATCACGAATTACTTTGTTAAAACGATCATCCAGAGTGGATACTATCGTTGTTTCTAGTTTTGTCCGTGATAAAACCTTTTAGAATTGCACCTGCGTCTGACGTTGCTCATCTAAGTTCGCCCTCCGATCTCTTCGTGATTCTCCATCATATGTAATGTTCAAGCTGCCATGGTCTATCTACAAAGGCTTCTCATCCCTACCAACAATTGTCTGAATGAGTTTATAAGTAACAACAATACATGTCCACATCCTGATCCGTCTACTCTATAACAGTCTCCACTGTGTGCGTCTCATCTACCATCATGACCTGCTCATCGGTCTGCTCCACGAGCTGCTCCTCCCCCCCGAGGTCCTCCACCATGTGGACGGTCAGCACCTGGGGGTCCGCCCCGAGCACCGCCTCCTCCGTCAGCACCACCTCACTGCCCTGCTCCACCACCTCAAACTGCACCACCTCCTGCTGCTCCGTGCTGTCAGCCTCCACCAGCCGCTCGGCAGCCGGCTCCTCATGCACCAACTGCTGCTCACTGAGCTGCTCCGACTCCGCGAGCTGCTCGTGTTCATTAGAGTAGTGTATCTCCACGCACCGCTCTATGTGGTGAGCGTTGACCTGGTTAGCGAGCTGCTCAGCGGCCATCACCTGCTCGGGGTCTGAAGCATCCTCCAGCCCCACCTCGTGGACGCTCATCTCTGGTATTTGGTCCATCTCTGCCGAGTCGCTCTCCACGACGAGGGTGACTGACTCTCCGTGTTCGGTCTGCACATGGTCATTGATCTCAGCTGCAGTGGAGAATAGCTGCTGACACATTCCGCACATGAAGGTGACGGAGCCTCCCTCCGTGTCGGCACCAGCCGCCTCCAGTTGTGCCAGGCTGTCCGCACCCACCACTGCTGAAGTACCATCCGGCTCCTCCAGCTACAACAAAACACATTCTTCCTTTTAATTTATTTTTCCATAGAGTTCTGGGAATATTTTTTGAAACTTCAATTCATATATCAGAGATGACTTACGATCTATTGTGAAACAATTGACGGGATCAAAATAAACGTCATTATACTCATACCAAAAAAGAAACTACGCGGTTTTGAATCTGTTTGATAAAAAGTGATCCTGGTATTTGGAGCACAAACAGCTACCGTTAATTTTCGCGTAGAAGCCACTATTTTTATGAGACTCAGAACCTCAAAGCGGCTTATATTCAAGAGATTTAGCTAGTATACTGCCATTGAGCTCTGGTCGACGTATTCGAGAAATACCAATGCAGCTCGAGGTCCATGTGCCTTTATATGAATTTACAATACTAAAACTACAACTTACCTGTATGTAGATTTCCTCTGTCTGTCCTGTGTCCCCCTGTACCTGTACGTAGCTCTGTGTGGCCCCACTGCCGGGGTCGGCGTAGACCGGGAGCCTACAGCGGTGTTTGCGGAGCGTGGCACGCTGCGTGAAGGCCTTTCCGCAGGTGGGACAGGTGTGGCGGCTCTGGCGGGTGTGCGTTATCATGTGGGTCGTTAACTTGTAGCGGAACTTGAAGGCCTTGTGGCACACCGTACAGCGGAACGGACGCTCCTCCGTGTGCTTACTCACCTGGTGCTTTGTCACTGTAACAATGTGATATTAGTTATATAATGGGTATTCGTTTTCTGTCTCTGGGAAGTTTGTCATTAATACAACTTAACCACTAGCCAATAATGACGGACTCATCTTTGAGCTACAATTGACCATTCTTAAAGTTTTCCGATAGTATACTTTTTGATGAGGCAGATGAGGTACAAAACTGGATTTTTGTAGTAAATGTGTGGATTGCCTTTTGAAGGGAGGGGTTTAGACATGGGTAGACAGTTTTCTTAGAAATAACATTCCTGTGGTCCATAAAAGTGAACCCACAAATTCGAAATAAACCCATTCAATAAAGACATGTAATATGTCGTTGGATCTTGACAGACAGCCATTCTATTCATGTTATGATATATATGTATCCCAATCAGGAACATCATTTTCTCATTGTAAAAGTGTGCGACTTGCGAGGACTTTTCCCCTCGCATTCCCCTGGGGTTCATATTACCGCAGTATGTTATAAAACTGCGTAGTAAGCATCTTAAAGCTATTCCTCGCCTAGATCTATGTGTGTTTTTTAGAATTTTCAAAATTCGTTTTAATTCCACACATTGGGTACAAGTACAAGTAGTGTAAGCGGCCACTTATGGCCTGTCTAATTTGGGTGTAGAAATCTACATAATTGATTGACGTGAGGACAACCAGTAGAAAACTGACTCTTCAGTCCGTAACTCTCAGACAGCACCTGGCCCCATCTAACAAGTCTACCCCTGGTTTAAAACATTTCAGCATTGATATTACCAACTACCTCCCTTCCCTAAACACAGGATGGTAACTCACACTCAGCCTTCCAGGTGAAGCTCTTGTTACACGTGGTACACTTGAAAGGTCTCTCCCCACTGTGGATGTTGGCGTGCTGCAGCAGCTTGGCGCGGTCCCTGAACCGACTGCCGCACTGCCCACACTGGTGCTGCTTGCTGGCCTCCCGGTGCGCGGCCGGCGCATGCACCTCTCTGTAACACACATCACTCTACAATGGACACATCTGGCCGCAAACATGCCGAACATGTGGTGTACACGTACATGGTCTTGGGTTGGCATTTTGAAGATACATACTAAAGTCGATTGTATCTAGATTTTCAGACAAGCATCCTATGAAAAGACAAATGTTGCATGGATACTTTCTGGTTTCCTGTTCTTAGGCCACACTTTTTTTTATATTTGGGTCACGGGCCCGCCGCACTAGGAAAGCCAAAAATCAGAATAAAAATAAAATTTGGATTTTACACTTTTTTTTTTATTTCCTCCGATGTGTATTCCAGAGTAAACAAAATAAAGAAAAAAATAAAAGATGTATGGCATAATATACCAATGGAAAGCTAAAATCAAGAGGAAAACAGCTATCTACCTTTCATTAAGGTAAAATGGGATATCAACATTTTTTCGGTTTTTGAAAATCATTGAAAAAAAATCTATTCATGAAAAATATTGTATTTCTAGTCACTTTGTGGATGGTATTTTTATTTTATTTTTCCCTCCGACATTGGGATATACAAGCTTTCGGTGCATACAATAAATAAAATACCAAGAGGGGAACTTTTATTCTATTTTTTGTTTCTTTTATTTCGTCCTCCGTGCGTTGATAATTTTTTGAAGTGTCCGTAACCCAAATAAAAAAAAAAGTGTGGCCTTATGTGTTATCTTTTCCCAAGTCAAAGGGGAGGGGGGCGAAGAAATCCCCCTTCACACTTGTACGGCTCATTAAAGCCATCATGATCAAGTTTGATCAGATGTTTCTGTACTAACCTGTGCTGTTTCATCTTGACCTTCTCAAAGAAGCCGCGCCCACAGATATCACAGAAGTGCTTGTTCTCCTTGAGGTGCATGCGCTTGACGTGAGTGGTCATGAAGCGCCGCACGGTGAAGGTTTTCTCACAGTGTGGGCATGGGAAGACCTGCGGTGTATCTGAGTGCTTGTTCTTTATGTGGTTCTGAAAAACATCAGTAAAGTTCATTGAACACTTCAGCTCGTCTTCAACTGGCAGCATTGAGAGTGAAGACCAAAAAGAGAATAGACAGAGTGACCTAACACTAGTAGTTCTCAACCATGATGATCCTCAGACACAGATAAGTCTATCGATACTCGCAGAGTAGAGTAATATCCTTCTATTAAGTAACAACGGGCCCTCACCTGATGTGCTGACTTGTATGAGAAGGTTTGACCACAGATGTGACACATGAACTGTTTAGGACCGTGTTTGATGAGGAGGTGGTTCTTCATGGCGAACCGTTTCCACGTCTCAAAGCCACAGAAGTGGCAGCGCAGGGTGACCCGGTTATGTGTCTTCATGTGTTGGTGGTACCACGAGAGGCGCACCTCCTGGCCGCACACCTCGCACGCACACCGGCTCACGTCACGCGGCAGCTGCAGCTTCTTGTTCTGTCATACACAGGCATTCTTAGAGTATATGTCGCACATCTTTTCATATAAAACTGTTTGAAAAAGGATATATGTATACATGTACTTGGATCATATGGATTTAATATATAGACATTTCTTAAAGATAATATTCCATAGATTGGTAAATGACCAAAATACATGTATATCAAATGCGTTATCCATTTTAAACCAGGCAGTTATTCTAACTTGAAAATAACCATTAGCCACATAACAGGGGAACTGAAACAAATGACAATGGAGGAACAAGGGTAAATTTCAATTATTCTACTCAAACTGCTACGTAATTTCTTTACTCTAATACTGAGGACCCAAACCATTTTGACGTACCCTATTTGACATTAGGGAGTGGTCATTTTTTAACAACAGGGGGGGGGGGGGGTTGGTGGATTTGGGGGGGAGGGAAACCAAAAAAATTTGGACCCCTTGAAGGGGGGGGGGCAAAAAAATTGCGACCCCTCTTGAGGGGGGGACCAAAAAAATTTCACCCTTTTTAATGAAAAAGCCCTTGCGTTCCTATAGCTCAAAGGGGTCGGCCGCGCTGAATTTCAACTTGCCTGAGGGGGGGACCAAAAAATGTCGACCCCACCCTAGCGGGGGACCAAAAAAATTTCGACCAGCTCGTGCGAAAATCCACTGACCCCCCCCCCCCCCCCCGTTGTTAAAATATGACCACTCCCTTATGAGCTCACATCTAATAAGCACCCCAACCAAATTTAACTCATGACTAAGTACTAGAAATATGAACATTGCCTTTATTGAGCGTACTGTGTGCTAACTAGGTGGTGTAATACCTTTGATGGCAGTGTGTAGAGGTCTCGGTGCTCTGTCCTGAAGTGTCGCTGCAGCATTCGTTGGTTCAGGAAGACCAGGTTACAGTGCATACACACGAGGCTGTGCGGGTGTTCCGTCTTGACGTGAAGTATCAGGTCGTCCTCCGTACCCTTGTGTTCACACGCAGTACAGTGACAGAAGTCACCCAGTTCTGTGCGAGTCAATGCATAGGACATGTATCTTAATTCTCGTATAGAGGCTTGTATGTCAGTCAGACACAGCTTTAATTTGATACCAAACATGCCTATTTAGAGGGTGCAGCTTCAATGTACAAGAGTACAAGAGCTTATGTATACGCGGGAATTTACAGTATGTGACATTTCTTTTGCATATTATTACTACAGCTATTTTCTTCTAAATTGGTATAAGTATTAACTGTTAAACAACATCAAAACTTCAAAGAGGTACATGGTACGAACCTTCCAGGTTAATTTCTCTAACATTTTCTGTTGAGTCATCATGTTTTGTGTAGTGGCGAAGAAAGTCGACCAACTCTCCCAACTCAAAGGGACACTTAGGGCACTTGTATAAAAATCTGGGATGATTTCTAATTTTGTGCTGGAAAAGGAGACAAATTTAGGAATTAAAATCAACATTTAATCAGATATCTTGACACATCTGGAGTGACCTTATTACTCACTATTAAAATATTACTGACACTACCTGGAGGGCTCTCGAATCACATAGATGGACCTTACTGGCACTTTTACATGCATCATTGAGACTAGTCAGGGGCAGTGGAAGTCATACAATGTATACAGAGACTTAAATTTTGCTTACTTTACTAAGACTAGCGGGAGGGCCCTGGAAGTCACACTCATCACACATGTGGATCTTCTTCACTGCTTTCAGGGTTGCCAGTCGGTTTGTCTTGGACGGGGCTGAAACAGAATAGTTAAAGAAACCTTGTTGATCTATCCTTGTTTAATATATATGTGTTTATTTTTAACACATTTCAATTCAAATTTGAGTTCATGTTAAATTGACATTCCCACAAAAGTGATGTTTATGACGTGCTTGGTCTGACTTTGCATTTAATCTGGAAATGTCTAATACGCTTTAACAGAACACAGACCTGTATTCTTCTTGTCTGACGGGTCGCCGTGCTCTGGTTCTCCATTCTGCTCTTCCTCCTTTACAGAGAACTCAGATTCAAGGATCCCGAGTGTAATGGGGCCTATGAACTCGGGGAAACGGTTTCGGAAAGACGGTTCAAAAGTTGCCTTGAGGACTCCTTCATGGTCGAAGTGCTGAATTCGGTGTCTCCTCATGTCGTAACGTACCCCGAACTTCTCCAAGCAGATCTCGCACTCAAAGACCAGTTCGGGGTGTTTGCGCATCTTGTGTTTGAGGAGGCCCTTCTCCGTGGTGACAAAGTGACACACGTCACACGTCATGGTGGCCATCTCCGGGTTGGTGTAGATGGCGCACGTCTTGCTGTAACGCTCCCCCGTGGTCGGGTTAATCATCACGGTCGGCTCTTCTGGTCCCTCCCCGGGCTGCTCTGTCTGTGCTTCTGTTGCTGCTGCATCTGTGTCTGCAACCCAATGTAATGACCAGCCAATGAAACATCAACCATCTAGACTACAAGGGGACAAATTCAAGGATTTTACGGCAAAGCCGCAGTGGCTTTGGTGTTTATAGGATTGTTATGAACTACAGGTGAGAAAACGAGGGGGCATAGATTTATAATTTTTGGTGTATCTGGGGTTCTTATGCAATTCATGTTTGATGGTTTGCAGCAACACTGCATGGTCAGTTAATTACATACACTTAGCTAAATCTTTTTGATTTTTATTGGTTTTACTGCAGCTGGTATAACAATAGAACCCAATATGTGCCAATGGAATCAAATAGGTACCAATGCAATTCCATTGGTGGTGATGCACTCCATTGATGCCTATGCAAATACCATCTTGGCAGCAATCTTGAAAATTACCTGGATCAAAAATCTGAGCTTACAAATGGATTCTACACCCCAGAAAACCCTATTATACATGTCTCATACAAGGAAATCAGACAATCTTGAGTTTTTGGTGGCCATCTTGGCAGCCATCTTGGAAATTTCTCGGATTGAAAATCTGAGCCTGAAAATGGATTCTACATCCCAGAAAACCCTACTATCCATGTATCACACAAGGAAATCAGACAATCTTGAGTTTTTGGTGGCCATTTTGGCAGCCATCTTGGAAATTTCCCGAATTGAAATTGTGAGCCTGAAAATGGATTCTACATCCCAGAAAACCCTATTATCCATGTACCACACAAGGAAATCAGACAATCTTGAGTTTTCGGCAGCCATCTTGGCAGTCAGAGGGAGGAGGAGGGGGCAGAAGGAGGGAAGGCAGAGGGAGGAGAAGGTAACAGGAAGGAGGAAAATGGGGTAGAGGGGGGGAGGGGAAAGATGGGGTAGTAGGAGGGGACAGAGGGAGGAGGAGGTAACGGGAATGAGGAGAATGGGGTAGAGTGGGGGGGGGGGGGGGAAGAGGGGTAGATGGGGTAGTAGGAGGGGGCAGAGGAAGGAGGAGAGGGCAGAGGGAGGAGGAGAGGGCAGAGAAAGGAGGGAGGAGGAGGAGAGGGCAGAGGCAGGAGGAGGAGAGGGCAGAGGCAGGAGGAGGAGAGAGCAGAGGCAGGAGCAGGAGAGGGCAGAGGCAGGAGGAGGAAGAGAGGGCACAGGGAGGACTTGTGATGGCCTTCCTTTAAAGACTGTAAAATATTATTTCAGGGTTGGTGCATGTGTGTGTGGGGTGGGGGAGGGTAATTATGTTGGACTTCACAGTTTGTCTTCGGGCAGGCTTGAGTGATTTCAAGAGCCACCCTGGACCCACTCAATTTCTAGTATAGGTCCTGTATGTGCAGAGTATGGGAATTGCCATTGACATTGACAGCTTGGCTTGACATAGGAGTCAATAGTTATTAGGCTGGTACCTATCCTTGCCATTGACAGCCACATTAGAGAACTCAAAATATGGCTATTCACAAGATGTCTAGGCCTTACAACAAGGTACATTGGTTCTGCATGTAGTAACTGAAAACAAGATCTAGGATAAATTAGTCTTGCACACACCTACAAGGACACATGGGGATGCCAGTCCTAGGCAAGGTTTAAGGGCCAGCTAGGGCTATATCTAACAATGACCAAGGGGGCCTATGCTAGTCTTTTCTTGCCGAAAAAGCTACACTCTGGTCTGTGGTGTAAATGGCTTTGGGGACAAGGTCCCAAAGCCAATAAGGGACTATCTTAATTAAGTCGTCTTCGTTCTTGATGAACATTTTGAATATTAACCACCCAGAGTAAGCCTAAGGCACACTTAATACATGTACAGGCATGATTATTAGTTAAAGCGATTACTAAATTTCACATTGCAACAGCTGTGATGTTGAATATTTTGTAAGCTCAGACACCTACGCTGAGCCTCCAGAACAGGACTGGAACCTAGTCGTTTTAATCTGACAACACACGGTTGTTTTAGAGGCTACTTTGCTGCCCACCTTGTGACACGGTCTCATCAGCAGCTTGTGGTAACGCTTCATCTTCAACTGCAGGCTCATTGTCATGGTGTTCTTCCATGTGGTTCTCGCCTTCACCGTCCTCGGCTGGCAGAGTAGAGTCGGGGGGTTGTAGCTCCTCGGTCGTCTCGTCCGTGGCTTGGATGAGAGTTACAATGGACAGGTTCTGACTGGCAAAACTCTCCTCCAATGACTGCCCCTCACACACCTACGTGCAGGGAATAGATAGATACAGGCCACTTGAAGCGTTGTTTTTATCTTTATAAAAAAGTGCAATAACAGGATGTTAAGAACTTGCGGTATTTTAAAATATGTTTCCCCTTCAAACCTAGCCACTCTTTGTTAAAGGTAAGTGTTTTCAGTCATTGGCTGAAATTAAATTCGTTAGTTCTACTTTTTCATGCTTCACACAATAAAAATGATTCTCTTATTCAACAAAAACTTGTCCCTACCTGCAGCAGGACGTGTTGGGCCTGGAGGAGGGTGGACAGATCGCCGTGCAGGAAGTGAGTCTGTTCTCCGGCCACCGACCATGTCAACCCAAGCACCGCTGTTAGCTGTCCCATGACTACGTCTAGACCCGCATCTGTAGCTGCCAGCCGCTCGGTGGTGGACCGCGACACACACACCGCAGCATTGCTAAATGGCTGCACATTCAACAAGAAATACCAAACATCCGTTAAAAATTGAATCACCTTAAATTCTCGCGTATATGCCTAACCCTTGTATAAGCCTCACTCCCACCTTGGGAGGGTCCTATAAGCTGCACTGGGGTTTTGACTCTCGTACAAGCCGCGGCTTCTACTCGAGAATTTATGGTACAAAAAAATGTACTTGTAGTAGTCCCAGCACATCCTTACTTTATCTTATTTTGGAATCGGGTTATGTATAATGCAAATTAGAGATAGTTATACTTACTGTCATTACAAAAATATGCACATGACAGTCTTTATCTCATCTCAGTAACCACTGGATCCTGATGACACTGTGACGAAATAAGTAGTCATTTCTTTATACAGGGTAAATATATGAAGACCTTAAGTGAAAATGGTATTGGTAAAAGAGAAATCACTAAACACGTGTATGAGTACACGTGTGTATATTTTGGAACAATTACTTTTTCCTGGCTCTGTTCTTGTGTCCAGCCGGTGTCCATCTGTAGGATTTCCTCCAGGGTCTGTCTGACGTCCACCGGTGGTGCTGGGGGTGGGGGTGGCCGAGCTGCTCGTGGCGGGCGGCCTCGACCCCGTTTACTGGGAGTCGCTCCCCTCACTGGGACACTGCTCGTCTTCCTCACCACCTCCTCCTCCTCACTATCCTCTTCTTCTGACTCCTCCTCCTCTCCTTCTTCATCGCCCTGAGAACTTCTCATCAGAGCCTTCCATGGCGCTACATAACCAGACTTTCTCTAAAAATTTGAACGGTTAGGAAAACATTATTAGGAGATGTAAATCAAAATGTTGTAAAGTTGACCTGGCCCCAGCATGTATTGAGCGTTTGCGCGATACGGGCAATTGGAAAAATGCCTTTTCTAATACATTGCATCTATAACATTTCAGCAACATTACCAGTAGCGCTAGTACAAGTTGTCCTTACCCTGCTGGCTAACCGACTTGAGGCACGCGGCTCTGAGGGACAGAAACAAAACAATACAATGTAGTGGTTTTAGGAAGGCTTAAAGTTTTCATCGAAGTTCAATAATTTCAATCATTTATATCATCGATTAATCTATAGCTGTAAAATCTAATTTATAAGTAATTAATTGAAGATTAAGAGAATACAATGTACTTTATATACAAAACTAATCGAGGTTTGATAAAACATTATAGATTTTTTACATTTTGTCATATATTTCCACTAACCAGACATAGAGTTTGGGGACGTTGATAGTCCAATAAATCCATCTTTTGAATAACTTGGCTTCATCTGGGACTCTGACTTGCGAGGTCGGCCTGGCCTGCGCTTCACCGGCGGACTCTCATCACTGGGCTGAGTAACAGGGACAATCTCCGTCTCAGCATTACCCCCTGGACTACCTCCGTGTGTCCCTGATTCTTGTCTCACTATATAGACACTTCGTTTTGGAGGCCTTCCCCTCTTTCTCTTCACCGTGCCAATAGTGCCTGGAGAGCTTAAGGTCACATCGCTATTTACATCTGGAGTTTCCTCTGGTAACTTGTGTTTCCGCGGACGACCCCGTTTGCGTTTGATAACTGCATCACCAGCACCACATTTGTGCACAAGCTGACTAATGTGACTCACTGTTGTGACTAGACCGTGACTGGCACCACCAGACACACCCACCAGCTCTGCACTTGTAGCATTAAAGGTAGTCTCTGCTCCCTGAGTTTGAGATAGATCTTCATCGTAACTCACATAGTCTCCTGAACCAGCGTCCACAAGCCCGGCTATATTGACTACAGTAGTGGCTGGGCTGACATTAGTCACTGTGACTAGGTCAGTGTTAGTCCTGCTGACTAGACCCTGACCTTGTTGTGTACTTATACTGTCAGAGTCATGGACTACGTGTAAGGCATGCTGAGTAGCCCCACTACCAGTCATCAGTGACCTCCCGTTGGTGTCCATTGTTGCTGGTGTTACTCCGTTGGTTGTGGTGCTCACCGTTATATGAGTTACATTGTGCGCCGCGTTAATCCCGGGTACCCGGAGAGTGATAACCTGGGGCTGGGTCGTATCACTGAGAGACGTCATAGTGTCAGCACCAACGTCAGGGCTAACATATCCAGCACCACCTCCCACCGTTTAGCACCAGGATCAGTTAGTGAGGATTCCGGTCCCTAACATGTCCTTACTCATATACATGTAGGCGACTGTGTTTGTCACACCAGATGAGGGAGGATAAGTACTTTCATTGGTGTTGGATTTATTATCTGAAAGGAAAAATATGAAAGAGAATGGTAAATGGTATTAATAAACAAAGCACATTTTGGGAGGGAAGGAGTAGGCCTAGCAGGTTTTTCACATGCCCAGGCTCCCTGTCCCGGAGCTCATTGTGCTAGGTTCACAGTTTTTTTTCGCTCTTTGCTAAATCTTCAATCAACCTACGTTACAGGTTTGAGCAAAAAGAAGGTATAAATCAATGGAACACAGTTACATATATCAAATGATACTCTTTGGGTACGAGTGCCTCTGAGCACGAGTGTGTCTTTCTAAGTCAGTTTATGTGAGGTAGTGAAAATCTTTTAACAAAGCCTCAAGGGGTCTTTTTTCACCCCACATGAGGATAACGTGCGGGCTTTTCCACTGAAAACACGTGAATTCTTTTGCCCCCACCTCCAAGAGTGGTTGAAATGTCCCCCCCCCCCCCTGTTAAGCGATCGTAATAGGGAAGACTAGCTACAACATATTAACATGCATAGGCTTTTGCCGATTTAGAATTGTAATGGCCGATGTGAGGCCATCAGACACCGGCAACAATGGCCGGCCGTGACCTCAGCTTTCAAACGATGAAAGAATTTTTCAAATACTCCTATCAGAAGCAGAGATATGGCCATGTAAACTTTACTTAATCAATTCACATTTTAATCAATTTTGTAAGGAATTGAAAAGCATTTACATATCTATTTTCACATACTGAAGCATATATGACATCAGTGTATAGGGATATAGCCTGTTCAGGCCACATCAAATTAAAAAGTTGGTCTAAGGATTTCTCGCACCATGTTTTGCGCAAATGGAATTTTCTGAGAAATTATATATATATATATGTATGTATGTATGTATGTGTGTGTGTGTGTGTGTGTGTGTATGTGTGTGTGTATGTGTGTATGTATGTATGTATGTATATATATATATATATATATATATATATATATATATATATATATATATATATACATATATATGTGGTGGCCTTTTCTGCCATCGTCAGCCAGAAAATATCAGTTTGTAAAAATTAAAAAAATATTTTCCCTCAGGAAAAAAAAATAAATTCGTCGGCCCCCCCTAATTTAAGGTTGAAATCCATAGACAAAAAAAAATCAAAAAAATCGCCCTACCGCAACTATTTTTGGAAAACGAAATCTATAAACAAACTCAATCTATCGCGAGATATTGACGCTAGACGTCTCCACCCGTGGGTCTGAATTATATCTCTGTAAGGCTCAGCTCTCCATCACTCTCCAATATCCACCGGTGGATAATGGCCGCCACTCATAGTTAGTCAATACCAAACCTCTGCTGGAGAGTGAAGGCTACGTTGGAGACTTGAGGCGCGCAGAGACTACTCTGCCGCAGACTGAGACAAACTTTTTAATTTGGTGTGGCCATTTATTATCAACAGGGGGGGTGGTGGGTTTGGGGGGGGGGGGCAAACAAATTTGGACCCCTTGACCGGGGGGGGGGCAAAAAATTTAACCTGTTTTGAGCCAAAAAGCCCGCGCGTTATTATGCTTCAAAGGG
Source organism: Harmothoe impar (assembly GCA_947462335.1). NCBI lineage: Eukaryota > Metazoa > Annelida > Polychaeta > Phyllodocida > Polynoidae > Harmothoe > Harmothoe impar. The sequence continues at coordinate 50,296,711 of OX381712.1, read as the reverse complement.
CCCGCGCGCGAGCCGATTTTCGACGCTAAGGGGGGGGGGGGATAAAAAATTTTGACCCCTTGACCGGGGGGGGGGGGGGGGGAAAAAATTTCGCGCGCTCTGCGCGGAAACCCACCACCCCCCCCCCCTGTTGTTAAAAAATGATCACTCCCTTAGAGAGTAAATGGCCTGCGTGAGATATCGCAACACACGCCCCTTTGGCCTGTGCGCAAAAAAGAGTTTTCAGCAACACTGCCATTGAGTTGTACATTTATGTTAAACCTATACATAATAGGCTACATCATTTTAAAACCTGTGGAATGTGAATGGAAAAAAATTCATATATGTGAAAATATCTACGTTTACAGTACACGGTATACCGGTAGTAATGCGGGGGCTTTTTCACTGAAAAGGGGTGAAATTTTGCTGCCTCCCCTTTTAGAGGGATTGAAATTTGTTGGACCCCCCTCTACAGGATTCAAGATGTTGTTGCCTCCCTACCTTTATGGACCCCTCGTGTGTGTGTGTGGGGGGGTCTAGATCTAATTCTAGGTCTTATTCTAGTTCTTGATCATATGTAACGGGTGTGTATAGGTAGGGAGTTCGAAATAGAGTTGCCACTGCCGCTGTGGTCCGCCCGTTTCTGTGATCCAATATGCACCCTTCCGAGAAGCACCCCCCCCCCCCTGGCCCCTTGCACAAAAATAACTCCCCTGACCTCATTTCTTGACATCAGCCCCTCATTTTAATCACAAGACAATGGCGGTCAGCATGAATGGAGCCATTAGTGGAGATTTTTGTTTTGTGTGGTCTAGAGTATTGTGGTGAGATGCCTCATGTCAAAATGTAATGAATAAATATGGTTTGTATAAACTTAAATGGTACCATATAGAGATGTTGGTAAATCTAATTGTGTTTTCCAGGTGTGTATGACTCTGCCCAATGCTGTCCCTAACCATGTTAGAGAGTGTTCATTTATTAGTTACAGGCGGGGGGAGGGGTGTAAAAATTTCCGAACCCCCTGAGGGGGGGCTGTGTAAAATATTCTGACCCCTCTTGACCGGGGGGGGGGGGGCGTAAAGATTAAAGCTTTTTAGCAAAAAAGCCAGCGCGTTTATTTAGTTCAAAGGCAGGGGGGTGAAAAATGTTGGCCGCCTTCGGCGAGGGTGGGCACGAAATGTTCCACATGCTCTCGAGGGGGGGGGGGGGGGGGGTGCGTTGTTGTGTACCTGTATTGCCACGTGACTTGAATACACAATAGGCGTAAATTTTTTCGCCCCTCCGCGCGAAATCTCACCACTACCCCCCTGTGATTAATAAATGAACACTCCCTTAGGTGGACCTGTTCTGTCTGAGTTAGAAGGCTTCCTAGGGCCAGTGCTACAGTACCCCCAACTGCTGTGTAGGTGCCCCTCTCCTGCCTAGATAACAGAAATAGGAAATACTAGTATGTTCAGATGGATTCACTATGATGATTGATATATCTGGATCTAGGCATGATAGCCTAGCCCAAGGCCTACAGACTACAGGCCAAGGCCTACAGTGTGGCCGAAAATGCGTTTCTGTAAAAAACGCATCCGGCTACAATGGCTGCCATTGAAAGGAGGGGCATGTTGCATGTGTCTTCACACTTACACCAACAAACAAAAAGTGACACCTCAGAGCTTGCCTTCACCACAAAGTGGCACCTCTGAGCAGCTATCCCTTTAATGTGGCACTGGGCCAACATATCAAAGTGAAATACTCCACTAATCCTTTACTTTAATCTGTGCTGTCAGTGTCAAAATGCCCCACCTAAAGATGGCGGCCCTCTGCTTCACGGAAGCGACTGCAGCGCACCTACAAAATGGCCAACTTTTCGGCCCTACGAATATGGGCCGGGATACGGGTCTCTTTCCAGCCTCACTGGACAGCATGTCTAAGACTAAGGCCCTTAACTTAAGGGAGTGATGATTTTTTAACAACAGGGGGGGGGGGGGGTGGTGGGTTTCCGCGCGGAGCGTGCGAAATTTATTACCCCCCCCCCCCCGGTTAAGGGGTCAACATTTTTTACCCCCCCCCCCCCTTAGGATCGAAAATCGGCTCGCGGGCGGGCCCTTTGAAGCATAGTAATGCGCGGGCTTTTTGGCTCAAAACAGGTTAAATTTTTTTGCCCCCCCTACCCCAAGAGGGTTCCAAATTTGTTTGTCCCCCCCCCCGGTCAAAGGATCCAAATTTTTTTGCCCCCCCACCCCCCCTGTTGATAATAAATAATCACTCCCTAAGGCTAAGCCGAAGTTATTATAAAGGGACCCCGGGTAGGGACCCACCAAAACTCGCTATCTTGGCCAAAACTAGCCATCCTAGCCAGACATGCCACATTAGTAGGACCTTGGATAATCATAAGAAACGCTATGGTTTCTTGCAAATATTTGTCAACATGGATAACCCCGTTTGAAGAGGGGAAACTGCAGAACTTGGGCCTCGGACGGTGATTTGTTTTTTTGGGGAATCCCTCTTAGAAAATGCGAGAATGTAAAATATTGAACACACGCTGGTTTTACATTTCAATTCAGCAGATTGCGTTCGTGTTACAAACGTTAATGTGCGTAGCATGGATCTATATGAACAGATGTATATTACCTTTCAGTTAAATGATGAAGTTGCGGTGTCAGATAATTGTTTTTAGACATATTCTGTGCAGCGTTTCATCTTGCGAACAGCAGGGAAAATGGCGGAAAGTAGGTCACTCTCTAGCCACATTTCGGCGCACTGCAAGACCACACACGTTGATTGAGAATATGCTTGAAGAGTGAGGGGACCCTGTTAGTGAAAACGAGGCTCGAGGGAATCCCCGGCGCTCCGTGGGAAAGATTTTGATCGTCGGGGCCGAGCTTTCTGCAAAAAAAAAATCAGCTGATTTATCTCAATTATCTTCAATTTCAAAGGGATTTGATATACACCGTGTTTTCCCGGTGTAAGACAAAGTTACTTTGAGTGTGTAAAGCTTGCATATGATTGAGACAAAAGCTGACCAACTAGATTAAGCAAAGGAAACAGTTCTTGATCAAGACCCGCCATGGATGACTTCGCCCAGATCGGAATCAACAGCAGCACCAAAGTGTTGTAATACAAACTAAATACTCATTTTAGACCGTCTAGTGTAGGCCTACTGCTATCAGCATAGAAAGGGTCTATAATAGTACACAATGTGGAGTTTAATACCACTTAACGAAGCAGGTAAGTAATAAACAGTGCCACTGTGGCATTGCACGAAGGATTGCAAGTGTTCATTTATTTAGGGAGTGATCATTTATTATCAACAGGGGGGGGGGTGGTGGGTTGGGGGGGGGGGGGGCAAAAAAATTTGGACCTCTTGACCGGGGGGCGGCAAAAAAACTTGGACTCCTCTTGGGGGGGGGGGGCAAAAAAATTTAACCTGTTGTGAGCCAAAAAGCCCGCGCTCTACTATGCTTCAAAGGGCCCGCGCGCGAGCCGATTTTCGATCCTAAAGGGGGGGGGGTAAAAAATGTTGACCCCTTGACCGGGGGGGGTGTAAAAAATTGTGCGCGCTCCGCCCGAAAAACCACCACCCCCCCTGTTGTTAAAAAATGATCACTCCCTTAGCTTGGTGGGTGGTGAGGAGGGGGGGGGGGCGACAATTTCGACCCCACCTCTGACCTGGGGGGAAGGCAGGGGTGGGCAACTGTCGCAATGTCGCAAAAAATGTGCGACAGAGGCATTGGAAAATGCGACAATGACATTAGGGATAGTCTGGGCTTTCCAAATCTGAAAGAATTTTGTAAAAATTCCAATTAGAACCAAGGTTAAAACTGTTTCAATAACCTTCCTCTCCAAGTGTTCCTGGAGCAATATTATTATCATATGCTCCTAATATGTAACCTTTTATAGCCTACCAACTAGCTAGAATTCTAAATATATTCTGGAGCAATATGCCTACAGAATGCATCAATCTAAAAGTAAAATCCCTAGCTATTCTCCTGGAGCAATGCACCCCAAAACTCCACAGAACACACCAATCTAAAAGTAGAATTTCTAAATTTCCCTGGATTTAATGTATTTATGTTCTGAAACTCATCAGACTTAAAAGTAGATTATCCTAAATTCTTGGAGCAATATGACCTCTCCACCTTTAGGCTAGAATATACCAATTCCAAAGGTAGAATTTCTGCCTGATGCAATATGCTTCTAGAACCATCAGAACACATCAATCTAAAAGGTAGAATTTCTGAATTTTTCTAAAGCAATATGTCCCCCAAATCCTCAGAATATACCAATCCAGCAGTTTTCTTGAAGGAGTATGTCTATAAACAGCTCAGAATATACCACTCTACAGATACAAATCAAAAGTTTTCTGGAGCAACATTCCACAGAACACATCAATTGAAAGATAGAATTTCTAAATTTATTTTCTTAACCTCAAAACACCAAATAGTAAAGACATTGGACGTCTCAGAATTCTCCTGGCTTTCACACACAAAATCTCCCTTGAATTGACGGGGGAGGAGCGTAGGGATGTCACCCCACTCACTCCTAGTTAATGTTTGCCCCCCCCCCCCCAAAAAAACAAACCACTTTGCTCCACAGATTTCTAGGTTTGCTCCAGGGTGTCACAATATGCCCAGCCCTGGAAGGGCAGGCGTAAACAACATTTGACCCCTCTTAAGGCGGGGGGGGGGGGGGCAAAAAAATGTTTGTGCTTCCGCGCATAATGTTACCTAGATCGTAGAGGCTCGAACTGTCTTTGAAGAGGTGGGTTTCTCGACCTAAATGTTACCACCCCCCCCCTATAAATGAACACTATCTGGTTGAGTCAGGGAGCTACTGCTCCCAGAGTCTTATTGAGTCAGGGAGCTACTGCTCCCAGAGTCTTATGCGACGCCTCTGTGAGACACTTTCCACTGATCTGTGCAAAAACAAGTAAATCAATATTTCCTACAGAAAAAAACAACATTTGATATTGCTGTGATGCACAGTTACAATTGAACTGTTTTCTGTTCCAATGCAACAAACCCCAACAGTTTCTGTCCATTGGTTCTATCTGAAATTCTATCTCAAAGTAGACCTGTCCAAAAAAGGACATTTTTTCGTAACTGTAGACAAACATCAAAGTACTGCTGTAGACATTTCGTCGATTTCGGCAGTTAGTGTTAAACCTATGGGGAATCAGAATTCTGGGTAGGTGAGACGTTTTTTGTCAGACCAGTTTGCCATCTGTGGACATGAAATCGAATACACACTACAGCTAGCACACTACAGCCAGCACACTACAGACAGCACACTACAGACAGCACACTACAGCCTACAGGCATGCACAATATAGACACCACACTACAGACATCACACTACAGACAGCACACTACAGACAGCACACTACAGACAGCACACTACAGACACCTGCCCTGAGTCTTTTGTGATTAGGATCACACGCTAGATTTTTTACATGTCATCTGTTGTGTAGACTGTACCAGGGACTGGCAGGGTATTGTAGATAAAGCCTTAAATTCTAATTTTTAAATCTATTGAAATCTGAATACATTTATCAAAACTATTCCTAAAGTAAAGAGGTTGAAAATACTTAAAATTTACTACCGGTATACTACCGGCACTACCTCATTACAATTTACATGTAGCATGGAGCTACAGAGTACACTGTACACTCCATGCATGAAGTAGGCATAGAGCTTTACAGTATAATTCCATGCTTTACATAATAACTCAATAGGCCCTAGCTATAGACCGCTCTGTAAACAACATTTAAATCAATTGATATTTATTTTGTCCTGTGTGTTGACATGTATTAAATTTTGCAGTTTTTTTGCACTGTATTTCAGAAGGTGGACCACGTTTCCGGCTTCTTGTTGGTAAGAAGTACACGCTGGGACGACAGAGCGCTGACTTCACCATCACAAACGACAAATCCATCAGCCGGGTACACGCCACCCTAGAGGTTACACACCCAGAGACCAATGTGGTGCGTGGTTAATACTACTAGCAACCCATATCGTAGTCTTTCAAGTGGCAAGAGTAAAGCAGTTGATATCCATAAGATATATGTATGTACCCTAAGGTAGATCTGTACATAGTGTTATGCATATAACTATCTAAATGATGGCTCAGTAAAAAATAGGAAACAGACATATTGAGTTAAAAGTAATCCTTGCTTAGCGTTTAGCACTACTGGTATGTAAAAAGGAGTTTGGTACCAATAAGAGGTCTGTGATACATTTAACAAGCAGTTTGTACCGCTAGATTCAAATTTAAATGTGTTAAAAATCTCTTTCAGTCACATCCACACAAGCCTCCTGTATTCACCGTCAGAGACAGCTCCAAGTTTGGGACAGTTGTACGAGATGAGAAAATTGTCAATGCAGAACAACTAATGAAAAGTGGTGACCGGGTTAAATTTGGAACAGTCAACAGCATTTACAGGTATTAAAAAGGCTTCTTTAAAAAAAAGAAAGCCATCTTCATATGTGCATATCTTGTACATGCTCTTTAATGTGTACCAGTATATTAATGCACTTACCATAGCAGAAATAAGAACGCTTGACAAAGTAGTGGATTAGCAAGATTATAAGATATGAATTTAACAACAAAGTGCTAAACTTCGATCCTCGCTTTGATTATGGGGCTAAGAAAGTAGCTATTGACAATAATGTGCCAATATGACTTCAGACACAGCAGGGAATCCTACATTGCTACTATACTAACTCTAGAAACCGAACCTCCCTGATGTTGATTCTGAGCCTGTGTTATATTTTAGCGCTGTATATGAACCGTACGTGGTAACGACTTCTTGTTTGGACCAAGTTAACAAGCGACAAACCAAGACGCTCATCACACAGCTCGGGGGTCATGTGGTCAGTGACTGGCGCAAGGAGTGTCAACTTCTCATCATGACCAGCCTCAGTGTCACTGTCAAGGTAATGTACAAATATCTGCAGACCACTGGGTTTAGTCAATGTATCATACACCATTTGATATGATAGGATGACTGTGAGTCGGATACTCGGTGCGGGGTCGGATACCTGTATGAACTGTCAATTTTCTTCTGTTGATTTTCTTCATAATAATGTAGTGGTAGAGCAATGCCGGTGAGAGAGAGTCAGCGTTGGTACAGGTTGATAGGATATCTGCTGTCTTTTGGGAACATTCTAAGCCAGTGTCAGCTGTCATCTGGGAGGCCGTGGTCAGCTGACTCTCTAGCGTCCTTTTGTATGGAACCTCTTCGTGCAATATCGCCCAACATACATGGATATCTAGTTCTCATATTCAGATGCCAGGTATGAAAGCTCGAATACCCATGGTTGTCCTTTCATATCTTGTCTCTGTTTATACCACTATATAAGTGCTGTGTATATTTCAGGTTATCTGTGCGCTAGTGTCGTTACGTCCTATCGTCACGGTGCAGTACCTCCAGGACCTGACTGAGTGTATCGGTGCCGGCCGCCCCCTGCCAAACCCAGAGGAGTGAGTCTTCCTGCCCACTCAATAGTATTTTGTGTTTGGAAATTTCGCTTCCCTCTTTTGTAAAAAAGAAAACAAGTTTCCTTGCCATTTTACGCGCAGTGGTCTAAGTGAACAAAAATAAGTGTTGGTACATGTACTTGCAGAATACAAAATTTCACACCCACTCCTGATCTCATAACTTTGTTGATTTACAATTATTTAACTCTATAACTTAACACCTGGGCTGGCTCGTTGTTCTTAACCAGCCAACTCACTGTAGCCCCTTCATACATCACTAAGAAAGGACCCCACCGACCGTTTTTCTTTCCAGTTACACGCCACCACTTGCAGAATCACAGTTAAACCCTAACGAGGTATCCTTCAAGAGGGATGAGCGACGACGAACGCTGTTTACAGGCAAAACATTTGTCTTCCTCAACCCCAAACAGGTTGGTGCCACAAGTTGTGGAAAGTTCGGGCATTTTTCTACACTGAGTATTCTCTAATACATTTGAACGTCTCGTAAGGCCGTCGATGGTTAGCTTTATAAGATGTGTTAAAAATCTGGGATGACTTGATACTGGTGTAAGTTACATTTAGCTTGAAAGAAGTCTAGAAACCGGGAGTTATTGAGCACTTTTGTTGATTCAAACTTTTACAACATCTGCACAGAAATTATTTGCTATTAGAAATGGGTTCTTTGATAAAGAAACAAAGAAAATCTGATATGTTGACCAGTGGTAGGCCTGAAGACCCTTCCTTACATCATATGCATTGCATTTGATTTAACCTCCATCTTTTTGACAGTTCAAGAAACTGAATGTGGCGGTGGAGCTGGCAGGAGGTAAGCCGTATTTGATGGAGGAAGGAACAGACGACAACAAAGATGACATTCTGGTACAACCCACCACGTGTGTCATGCACGCCGACCCTAACGACACCACATCCAACCTGTCACACAACGCACACGAGTGGGTCAAACACGTCTTCAAGGTCCTCAGGAAGTAAGAAGGTCTTCTTGATTTATTTATTAGAATACTGTACCCTGGTGGTGGTAGGAAAAACGAGACATTGATGAGTAAGATTTCAATAATGTGTACAGCTCCCTTTTGTTACTGGACATCGATTCTCTCTCTTTGTAGCTCTATAGTGATCGATGCCCAGTTTTATACTTCAGACCAGTGGCTCATTTTGGTTGTTTTTTGCCTCACAGATTGCTCCTATCGCAAAATCCTGACTAGGTGCCAATATATATTCTATGCCAATGTGTAATATGAGGGTAGCAACCTCAGTTAGAAAAAATCCTACTGAACAGTTTTTGAGAAAATTAGGGTTTTGTTGCATATTTTTCGTGTTTTTATTACATTTCCTACATAAACCGTGAACGCCAGCATTTTTCACTTTTCAGGTATTTAGAATTTAAATTTTTTCATATTTTTATTCGCAGTAGGATTCCTGAATATCGAGCCATTCTACACAGGGTGTTATTTTGAAAAAATAAAAAAACATTTGATAGTGTATTTGGTCTCCGAAATAGAGGGAGTTTGGTCATAGTTTAATTGATTGTTGACAATCCAGTCAAGGGCTATTAGGTTCAGTTCAGTGCAAGTTGCAAAACAAATGACTTGCACTTTTTCACTTGACCTTATGTCCATTATATGTACCGTAAAACCTCGGCTATAAGCTGAATTTTTTTTGGCGTTTTTATTTGCTATAAGCCAAATTTTAAGCCCCAAACTCCCATTCGGCTTATATGCGAGGTTTTAATAATGTAGAAACATAGTGAAAACAAATTTCAAGCACTTTTGTTACAAGCCGAATTTTTACTCCCAAACTCACATTCGGCTTATAGCCAAGGCGGCTTATAGCCAAGGTTTTACGGTAGGTCTTCACTATGCATGGGTCCATCCAGAGTCAATGAAGAATGCAGATTCTGGCGAGAAAAAAGTTCGAAATTGCTAAAAAAGGAAATTTGCCTAAAAACACCCTATTTGGCGAGAAAAAAGGTCGAAATCGCAAAAAAAGTGAAATTTGCCTAAAAACACCCTATTTGGCAAGAAAAAAGTTCGAAATCACAAAAAAGTGAAATTTGCCTAAAAACACCCTATTTGGCGAGAAAAAAGTTTAAATTGCAAACAAGTAGGATACAGCTAGGATACAATACAATTGTCAAATCATAAAACAGAGTCTCTTATCTGAATATGGTATTCTTTATTTTTCAAACACAATGTCGAGTTTCTTGTATGTAAGTACCAAGGTGATTATTAGATATGATTATCTTGATCAGGGCTTGTTGTTCTTTTCCCTGAAATTGCTGGACGGAAGACCACGTGTATCTAATGTGAAGAAAGCAATAAAAATTATCAAAACTCAAACTCAAGTGAAATTTCCATAGAAGCGCCTTATTTGGCGAGAAAAAAGTTCGAATTTGCAAAAAAGTGAAAATTTGCCTAAAAACACCCTGTATGGCGAGAAAAATGTTTGAAAGAGCAAAAAACTGAAATTTCCCTTAAAACACCCTTTTTGGCGAGAAAAAGTTTGAAATGGCAAAAAAGTGAAATGTGAGTACAGCACAGATGGAGGATGAATGCAGCGTGGCTGCAGCATGAATGCAGACACTTATAGACATACTCATGTACACACACACAGACACACACATAGCCATGAACATGGCCTTCTCCTTCATATAGCAACCCATGGATTTCTACTTTGATGAGACTGAATATAGCTTTCTGTTAGAAGGACTCTGTTACATGGATGTCAATGTCCAGCTTTAGATATGTACCCATATAATGCATTGGAGTGCTATACTGTTGGACTGCTGTATATTTGACAAAAGTCTCAGGAATAAGGGTTTATCTATGCCAATGGTGCCTTCCAGAGAGGTTCCTGTAATAATCATGAGCATTGCTTACATGTTCAAGATAATAGAAACATAATTAAAGATATTCAAATGTCATGATTTTTGGTGGTAAGACATTGTAATGAATACACACGCAGATAAGCAGCATATTGTTGACCGTTGTAACTTCAGGCGAGGTCTGCGCGCCATTCCGGACTGCGAGTTAGGCTTTGCCGTGCTATACTGCTCCACAGAGCGCTATTGTAACCCCAGCCTGGACTCCCGTGAGTAGATTCTGCAGTTCAGCTTAGCCGGACCCTATGGTTAAAATGTTTGTGAAATTACTGTGATACATCATGATGAATAGTGTTGGAATTCGGCTTGGAATTCTGTATTGATATTGATCTTGAAAATATAGTACCAGGGTTATTCACTTTGGCGACTAGCAGTGGTGGGTGCATTCACATTCTGATGCTGTAAATGTAGGAAGCATGTATAGTTTAAACAACTCAGAAGTCAATACCTAAGTGTTGAATACAGACTTTCTTTGCCAGTTCCAAGTCAGGCGGCCCATCTGCCCTCTCAGTCGCTGTCGCAGCAGGTAGCACCCCCGTCACAGTCCCAGCCGGCCACGCCACAAGCAACCGCACCCAGCAACAGGTAGGCCGCCGTGGGAGCACAGACACACTCACTGTAACACACGGGTAGACAGACTACAGTAGTCCAGGAGCTGTATTTATTAATGTCATTAATGATACACTTCAACAATGATAACTGTAAAAGTACACATAGTCGATAGGATCACCATGATATTGAATACAACAATATAAATGTGATATTGTTGATTTTTGCCGTAACAGGACTCCGGCACGGACGAACAGGGCTGGACCTTCCACACCCAAAGTACCGGTAAGTAACTCCCGATTGTCACAGTTTAGATGAATACAACCAGACACAAGGCCACACCAAATAAAAAAGTTGGTTTACGGATTTTCATTTTTGAAAAAAAATGCGAGCGAGCGAATTTTTTTTTCCCCAATATATATTTTTTTTGGGACTGCAGATTTTAACCTTAAATCAAGTGGAGCGGGTAACATTTTAATTTTTTCTGAGGAAAGTTTTTTTTGCAAACTTCCAAATCTGGCTTTCAGTCAGAAAAAGTGACACCAAAAAAGAAAAAAAATCCAATTTCTCAGAAAATGATGCGGGCGCATCCGTAGACATTTTTTTTTCAAAAAAAAAAAAAAATTTGCATTTTCGAAAATATGGTGCGGGAAATCCATAGACCAACTCTTTTTTTTGGTCTGGCCCAAGTTGTTGAGAGTTGATAAGAAAATGCGTCAAAGTAATAGATCTAATTGAGAAAGTTATTTTTATAGTGCTTTCCCTGCAGAACAAACATTAGTTGTATTCATTAGATATACACATGTGCCTAAATATGATATGTTCTGCACTTTCAGCTGACGGTGAAAGAGGAACCTGTGAGTCAGGCGGGAGCGGAGACAACTACAACCTCCACGTCCACAACTACAAGGAACTTAAATAAGAAAAGGTCAGTTTTAAACGTATTACATCAATGTACACCGATTTAATCTAACGTGAGAGAAACAGATAGGGGTTTACATATGGACTCCAATGCTGGGAAGGGTCTATATATCCGGTGACCTCGAGATGTTGCAAATGTTCCAAGTTCCAATGTAGATACATAGTTTTATGCAAAATTCCAAACAGAAACCCAGATGAAACCCGGATTAAACTGATTATAAACTGGATAAGATCAAGATTCTTTCTGAACACCTTTTTACCTGCTGCTTCCTCTGCCACCTCCCCCCCCCCTCCCCGCCCCTTTCTGCTCTCCCTCCCAGTCCCTGGGATATGGTACTGAAAGAACTTCTATCCTCATGTTTCTAGACTTCGGAGTGAGGAGGATAACGAGGATACAAAAGTTGCAAAAATACCGCGCATAAAGGACGAGGCCCCGAGTCCAATACCTTCCAGAAGGTCAGCACGTCGGAGTCCGTCACCAGTTCCTATCAGTCCAGCCCGGAGTCGGCGTGCAGACTCGCCCGAGTCGTCTTCTCACAGTGCGTCCCCCTCACCACCCCCGTCCACCAGCGCCCGGGGAGCCAAGTCTACGGGGGTGGTACCAAAGCGCTCCACGTCACCAGCACCCAGACGCAGTGCTCGGTCTCGCTCTCCTTCCCCAGCTCCCCAAGCTCGCTCCCCGGTGGCACGCCGTGCAGGGGGGACCATCAAATCCAGCCGGAACCCATCCCCAGCTCCCTCCCCCGTTGTGTCTCCCAAGTCTGAACCGGTATCAGATGAATTAGATGACTTTGATGCTTTTGAGCCCCGATCAAGGCGGCGACGGAGCCCTGCCCCAGCTGCAGAGACAAAGATCGAGAGACCAAGCCCCGCTCGTGACCAGGGCAAAACACAAAGTGTAGCAAGTAGTAAAAGCAATACTGCAACAGGACGGAAAAACGACCCAAAAAGAAATAAACGGAAAGCAGACGACGATGATATAGAGCCAGTGGTGGAGAAAAAACCTCGGCGGATCTTACAAGAGAGCCCGGTACGGGCCCGGGTCCCTGCAGTTCACAATGATGTAAGTAGCAAATATTGGCCACATATGTACAAAGTATTGACATGAGTCAAAGGGAGGAATGATTCACGTGGTATAGTAATTAAGTCAAAACCAAACTATACTCCAATGTCTCCTTCCATAATTATTGTCCGGTTTACATCGAGTTCGCTATAATTGATAATGGACATAAAAGGTTCACCTTGAGATTAATTCTTAATAATTTTACATGATCAGTTGTCAGATGATGAAGGGACAAAACCCCTGACAGAGCACATTCTCCCCGGTGGGTTCCTCACAACGCGGAGACCGATTAAGGTAAGTGCCTCAGAGGAGGTGTAGTATACTTATAACAAAAGAGTGAATGGGACGGGTTTTGGAATTATATGACGGCCTGTAGACCTGGCTATATATGAATATCTACTTTTTCATTTCGACAAGAACATAAAGAAAAAAATTCTGACTTTAGTCACTTCCCACATCCTCCCAGGAGTAAAAGATAGAAATTTCTGTAAGAAGTTTCACATACTATGTATAAACAAGGGACTGCAGTGTTCAAGATGAACCATTTTGGTGTTTCTGATGTAAGTTGTAATGGCTGGTATGTGTTAACTACAGGATCAGGTCGAGGCTCGGGAAGGTAACATTGTGGATCCCGACGTCCCACAGGGCGTTGGTACTGTCACCGCTTCTGCCGACCTCACCGTGCCCCGGCGACCACGCCCAACCGTCATAGCCGAGAACAATAACATCATCAATGGGAAGGCCGTCAAAAACTTCAAGAAGTTTAAGAAGGTATTCTTATTATATATTCCTGACATCATCTGTTTGAATTGACCAGAAAGCACGAAAATCACATGAAATAATGTAAAGTTTCTGTGGTAATTTTCTCTCTAGAATAGAACAAGCGCTTAGGAAGATATCAATCCAGCATGTGCTGCAGCTAGTGCTAAAAGAAATTCTAGACTTTGCATTCTTATGAGTAGCTGAGCTTCGTAAAACGTCATTATTCCACCAACCTTAGATATGTAATAAATATGAAAACATGCCCAACATGATGTCTGTCTGTTGGCTGCAGGTGGCTGGTGCGGGTGCTGTCGGTCTGCCCCGTATTCTGGGAGGTACCGACCTGCGACCACACATCAACGACGCACGCAAAGTGGACCAGTGGTTTGAGGAGGAACGACAAGAGCAGGAACAAGAGGCAGCAGCAGAAAAAGCTGCAGATGACATGTTTAGGTAAGCGCTTGTTACTCATGAATAAGTTTATGATTAAGATAATAGTGTAAATAGTTATTGCCCAGGTCACTTGTCCTGGGGCTCCCCGCCTGGGCCTATCCGGCATTGTACTACTTGGGGTTTCCAATGTGCAGGGTACGGGGTTGGTCAAAAAGTGGAATGTTTACACAGCAAACGAACCTGCCCACAGCATCTTGGGGGGGGGGGGGGGGTAATTACCATCGGACACAACTAGACAGGCACTAAGTACCGTAGGTAGTAGGTAGGTCGAGTATTGGCCTTGAGTGGCTATTATGGCCGGAGGTGAAATAAACAACTATGTAATTATAGTCATGTCTAGACCAATCAATCACTGTGTCTGTGTGTATTGTAGCCACTCCTCAGCCATGTGCTGCCCTCTGCTGTCTTGCAAATATAGTAGGACACAAAAATATACTCATATAAAGGGAAGATGGGAGCTGTAGTACGCTACCTGTACATGTATGGGACCAACTACTTTTTGTCTCCCCTATAAGGGGAAAATGGGAGTTGTGGTACGCTGCCCCACCCACCTGTACATGTATGGGACCAACTACTTTCTGCTGCCCCACCCACCTGTACATGTATGGGACCAAGCACTCTTGTCTCCCCTATAAGGGGAAGATGGGAGTTGTGGTACGCTGCTCCACCCACCTGTACATGTATGGGACCAAGCACTTTTGTCTCCCCATCCACTTGTACATGTGCTATTGTAGTATGAAAGACATTGTCGTTCATGTTTTTCTGAATAAAGGGCATGTTGACCTTCATTCAGTAGAGCAGAAGTACATGTATGAGAGACATTGTTGTTCTTTTTCTACTGAATAAAGGACATACTGGCCTCCATTCAGTAGAGAAATATGGGAGAGGTCAGCGTTTATTTCCTACTGAATAAAGGGTATATTGACGTTTATTCAGTAGAAAGAAATATGGGAGAAGTCAGCGTTCATTTCCAACTGAATAAAGGGTATATTGACCTTTATTCAGTAGAGAAGTATGGGAGAGGTCTGCAGCATACCACAACTCCGATCTTCCCCTTATAGGAGAGACAACAGTAGGTATCCACATACATGTACAGGTGGGTGGAGCAGCATACCACTATTCCCATCTTCCCCTTATAGGGGAGACAAAAGTATAGGTATCCACATACATGTACAGGTGGGTGGAGCAGCGTACCACTATTCCCATCTTCCCCTTATAGGGGAGACAAAAGTATAGGTATCCACATACATGTACAGGTGGGTGGAGCAGCGTACCACTATTCCCATCTTCCCCTTAAAGGGGAGACAAAAGTATAGGTATCCACATACATGTACAGGTGGGTGGAGCAGCGTACCACTATTCCCATCTTCCACTTATAGGGGAGAAAAAAGTATAGGTATCCACATACATGTACAGGTGGGTGGAGCAGCGTACCACTATTCCCATCTTCCCCTTATAGGGGAGACAAAAGTATAGGTATCCACATACATGTACAGGTGGGTGGAGCAGCGTACCACTATTCCCATCTTCCCCTATATAGGAACCAGGTACACAATTAAGGGTTGGAGTGCTGACATCAGCCCTTCCTCAGCCACGTGTTGCCCTCTGCTGTATTGCAAGTACTGTAGGACACAAAAATGTATCACTTTGGAACTATACCAGACAGTAGTGGTATATGTCCCAAGTGACAAAGGGCATTTTCACTTTATTCAGTAGAATAGAAGAATATGATCAGTAGGCCTACCTAGATGTCACCAAAACGTATCACATTAGCTGCTCTGCCCTATAAGGGAAGCTGGTTATAACCCATGTATGGCACTCAAAACTGTTTCTATAGTACCAGGTACTCCACTGTTTTTACTGAATGAAGGGCATATTGACCTTTATTCAGTAGAATAGAAAGATATGTAATAATAATCTTTTTATTGACAACAATATGATCAGTAGGCCTACCTAGATGTACCCAAAGGGTGCCACAGTAGGTGTACTGCCCTATAGGGGAAGCAGCTGGTTATAACCCATGTATGGCACTCAAAACTGTATATATAGAACCAGGTACTTCTATAAGGGAAGCTGTGGTACGCTGCCCCACCCACTATACATGTATGGGGATACCTATACCCTTGTCTCTCCTATAAGGGGAAGATGGGAGTTTGGGTACGCTGCCCCACCCACTATACATATACGGGGATACCTACTTTGTCTCTCCTATAAGGGGAAGATGGGAGTTGTGGTACGCTGCTTCACCCACCAGAAGATATATTGGTACCACCACCTACTTTAATAACCAGTTGATGGCTGGTAATGTACCAGGTAACCCCAAAACGTACCTATAGTGGAAGTTGGGAGGGTGGTACGCTGCTTCACCCACCCAAATCCCTATGCTGTAGTAAATAGAAGCCTATACTTTTCAACTGACTGTATGAACCCCATATTAAAGGTCGGCATGATGCATGATTGCAGTACTTGGAAGTTACTGTAAATGTAGATATTTTCCGCTGATAACTAAAGTTTAATTTTAAGTATTGAGAAATTGAGGAGAGTATACTTAGCTGATAACTATAGTTGACCCAGGGGCACTGCTGTGCCTCAGGGTCTTATACGACGGTTCTGCAGAAAAATAAGACATTTTTCACACCACTTTAACCATCAATAATTCTGTCAATAAAAATTGCAGGATTACAATTGTTGCCTTCACATAAAGCTGTGACAAATGCCTATTGATAGATGCTGCAATTTTGATCAAAGACTTCTTCAAATGCCTGAAAAATGCATCTGAAAAAGTGTCACTTTTGTGTTTTTTTGGCCATTTTCCTTCAGCACTGCACCTCCACCAAAGGGCCTCCCCCAAAGTGTCAGGCCCGTTGGTTTCTATGTTGAGCAGCAAGGGAACGCTTTTTTGAGACGCTATATGAGACGCTTTGTGACTACCTCCCTTTGAGGTTTTTTTTTTTTTTTTTTTTTTTCAATTTTTTCAATTTTTTTTTTCAAATCTTTTTTCTTTCAAATCTTTTCTTCCTAATCTTTTTTTTTCTTTCTTTTTTTCCAAATCTTTTTTTTCCCCCTCCCTTCGTCCCCCCTCCCCCGTCCCTCCTCCCTCCATCCCCCTCCCCTGTCCCTCCTCCCTCAATCCCCCTCCCCTGTCCCTCCTCCCTCTGTCCCCGTCCCTCCACCCTCCACCCCCCCCCCCCCCCCCCTCCCTCCATCCCCCCTCTCCCATCTCCCCTCCCCTGTTCCCCCCTCCACCATCCCTCCTCCCTATAGTTTATCCCTGGTGTGATGGCATTTTAAATCACATAATTATACTGTTGGGACAACCATTATATTTGAGGAAAGTGGACCACATACTTTGATAATAACTATAGTGTTTCTCTGATGTAATGACATTCTAAATCACTGTTTTCAATTCTAAGTATTGGGAGTTACCATTAAATTTGAGGAGAGTGGACTATATACTTTTCTGATTTCTATAGTTCATCCCTGGTGTGATGGCATTTTAAATCACCTTCTCGATCTTAAGTATTGAGGATTTGAAGAGAGTGAACCATATACTTTGCTGATAACTAAAGTTTATCCCTGGTGTGAAGGCATTTTAAATCACTTTTTCGATTTTTGGCTATATATGAAGGTTTAACGGGTTAGTGGCCTATGCCTGACACAGGGATATCCGCATTTGTTTACAAATTACACATGTCCTTACGTCCTTCTCATTATTCAGTGTTAAAAGAAAAAAACGTCTGAGAAACTACTGTTCCAAAACTCCCTTAATAAACATAGACTAATAATATAGGTAGGTGAGATGCTGCTGACACTTGTGAGACGTTTTATGAGATCCAAATCAGTCAGTCCACAGCACTCAGTGCTGAAGAAATTTCTTGTCAGAAGCTGCTGTACCGAGACTCATAAAGTTGTTGGTGCAAAGTGAGATGCTGGGTGAGATGTTGCCTGAAGCCTAGGCCAACGCCCATAGCCTTAGTTCCACTGTTTCCCAGTTTCGGTCACCATATAGAGCAATAGGTCCTCTTGTTTTTGTTTTAACTATACCGAGACGGCAAGGGGGCGCCATTGAACAATTTTTCTGTAGTTTAAGGGGGGGGGGGATGTCAGCATGCTTGCGCAAAAAAATCACCAAAACTTGGAGTTCCGTCTGAGAAAACGGAAACGCAAATATTATCGCTGTGTACACTCTTTGCGACTCTTTTGGTGGGGATGGAAAATTGGGGGTGCCTGCAGCCCCGGAATTTTGCCCACACTAACCAGCTTGCCCCCACCCACCTGCCCGGCTGAAATGGGAACAAACAAGTGTGACACTAAGTGTGACACAATTATCACACATGGAATAGGGATAAGATAGAAGAAATTAAATGTTCTCATTGCCCTGGATCACATGTGATGTAAAACGCACTATCAATCTTTTATTTATATCGGTAGAATGTGTCAATGTCTATAATGTAGAAACACAAAGAACGTCCATGTCACTGGTCGGGTGCTACGGTGCTACGTGTAACCAGTAGCGCCCTCTGCAGAGAAACGTTGAAAGTCAGTGCGTGGCATGTGGCGTCCTCTAGTGTCTGAGATTGGTACCAGCTGACTGAGGACTGAGATACAGCATATTGGAGTGATATAATCACCAAGCCTGTCCCATTCACATTTCTAGTACATGTACTGTTCAGATCTAGTCTACTATATGGTTAAGTGTGAGTGGTGATATTGCCCCTTTTAAGCCTGTCCATCTCACACTATGAGTGTATACTGTGGGATGTAAAAGAACCAGTGCTTCAGTAAAAGTGAAGGGGCATAGACTCCATCACCATCAACATCACTGACTGTTATCTAGAGCGTAAAGCAACCTGACAATGAACAACCAAACAGCCAACCACCATTAATGATTTAATCACGAGTTTTATAATTTTATTCCAGCTGGGCACCATCCAAAATGAAAAAGAAGACTGTGCCAAAAAGACGCTAGAGTGGTGTAACTTCATCCCTCAGCCCCAGGCCTAGTTCCCGATAGTCGCCGCAGGTGGCAGCACCAACAGGACTTGATAAGCAGCTTGAGCAACACAACTCAAACCCAAAGAGATTGGATTCCCCATGAATGCCATAGACATCGGATATGTTGTTAGGAGATTTCTATTGATTTATTGTTTTCTCTCTCTCTGGGACACAGAAAGGCTTGTAATTAGTGTCATGTTGAGCATACATGTTGGCAAAAACAATACTTGATAAACTAGTATCTATAAATAAGTGTATAGACAAAGTGATAGGCCGTGGATGCTGCATAATGGGATTATAACTATGCTAAGCAAACAATTACAAATTCGAAAATATTTCACAAGCTCGCATTTATAATTATTTAGAGAAAACTGGTATAAGACTAGCTAATGTTTACTGGTGGTTACCAGCCGGGGTTATCAGGAGTTGGTCATATTGAACGCACAAAACCTAAACCGTGTCCGCTCTCTGCTCGTGAGATTATAAAGTGACGGGAGAGGTGCAGCAGTCACAGCGGCAGCAGCGTGTAGCCTGCGGCCGCCCTGTTACACCTGTGGATCCTAACTTGTGTTTGGTCAAACTCCAGCTGTCCGACTGCGGGAGATAACTTCTTAAATCAAACAGGCTTCATCTTGTAGAAATTGAACAAGTCAAAGCCTAATTGATTTGAGCATTATATCACGCCAACCTCCCCGTCTTTGGGATGGACATTTGATTAAAGAAAACGAGTAGTGATCTGAATATAGTCTACCCTGCATTAAGAGATTCATGTATACGTATGAGAACCGCACAGTTATATGCTCTAAACATCCTAACGCTGTGTAAAAGAGGGTAGTCCTGTTAGTATATAGACCAAGGTTCATGAGAAGTGTTCACCACTGAGGGTTATCACTCGGCTACACCTGAACAAGTCAAGTGTTCCTTTGTCTATATTTCATGAAGTTATTATCTACATTGATTAAAACGAGACCTTTAAGTTGAAAAGGATTGATATTGCCAGGCGGGCCTTCCTTGGTAAAAAACAATTGGGCTGCTGTATTCACCATGAAATAAAATTAACCCTGTATATTATAAGACAGTGTTCCACAGGTGGACTAACTCTCAGTGTAAACTGAGTAGTACTACAGGACAGACAATAGACCTTTATATTCTACCCGACAGAAGGCGGGCAGCAGAAAGTCCATGAATGCTATGTCATTAAGGTTCATATAGTGAAGCATGTATCATTCATGTAGTCTGTCAACCAATAAATGTTTATTATTTTCAATTAAAAATGCCGTTGTGTTAAAAGTTGAAAAGCGTTTAGATAGATTTCCCCCCATTGGCTCATGCTTTGGTATAAATTTTAGAAATGTAATAGTCAATTACAAAGGCTACCTGCTAACTATCTAAGGCATATTTTAACATACCCCCACCCTCTGTACATCCTTCCAGTTCCACTGTACCTTAAAGTGCCTGACCCACCTTTAACCTTACAAATATACAGCAGTCCAACATTATAGCACTCCAATGCACTATATGGGTATATATCTAAAACTGGACATCGACATCCATGTATCAGAGTCCTTCTAACAGAAAGCTATATTCAGTCTCATCAAAGTAGAAATACATAGGTTGCTATATGAAGGGGAAGGCCATACCTATGTGTATGTCTGTGTGGGTGTACATGAGTCAGTGTCTATGAGTGTCTGTAGTCATGCTACAGTCATAGGGTGTTTTTAGGGAAATTTCACTTTTTTGCGTTTTTGAACTTTTTTCTCGCCAAATAGGGTTTTTTTAAGCAAATTTCACTTTTATGCGATTTTGAACTTTTTTCTCGCCAAATAGGGTGTTTTTATGCAAATTTCACTTTTTTTGCGATTTTGAACTTTTTTCTCGCCAAATCAGGTGTTTTTAGGCAAATTTCACTTTTTGCGATTTTGAACTTTTTTCTCGCCAAACCAGGTGTTTTTAGTACAAATGTAGTACAGGAACTTTAGGTTTTTACCTGGAATTAAATACCATAAAGCTGAAAATCGCAGGAATGATTGGTTTTGGTATTCTTATCACTGTACTAAAAGTCCTTGAGTGTCCTGTGTGGGCTTCCATTAAAAAATGGTCAAATCCAATATGGCCGCCAGATAATCAGAATCTCATCTCCTATGACAACAATATTTATCCTAGAAGAATATAAACCTTACCTATCCCCCCTAAAATGGGTCCAACAAATTCACTGGTGTTATTGGTTTGTTGCTAGGACAATCAGTTGCCTAGCAACAGCTATTTTACCTAGCAACCTTGGCTTAAACTCGTCTCCTATGACAACAATATTTATCCTAGAATAATATAATCCTTACCCAACCCCCCTAATATGGGTCCAAGGAATTCACTGGTTTCCTTGGTTTGTTGCCAGGACAAGTGGTTGCTTAGCCACAGCAGGCTTGCCTAGCAACCTGGGTATAAAAGCAAATATCTACAGGGAGACCATTATAATGCATTCAGGAAGACCCTGGTATCATATAGGCGTGTAGCTTGTTGAATTTTCAACCAATGAGATAATTCCCTGGTCTCCACTGCGGAATTCTTAGGGGGCATTATGTAACACCTTGTACCCATTGTGATTGTTGTATCAGTGTTTATGTCGCCAGTTACCAGATCAAGCAATGGTGCCCCCTACTAAGGAACCTGCAACCTCGGTATAGCCCCACTGCATCAACTCCAAGGAACACGTTGCTATTATTGATTTAGTTTTAACCTCTAGTTGTTTAGCAACATTACTTTCAAATGTATAGTTGCCTAGCAACTCACATTTCACTTGTTTACAGTTGATTTCCACACAGATTGAGATACTATTTCATCATTTGGAATGGATTTTGAACATTGTAACCCCCTTAAGTTGAAAAAGGAACACAATGGTGTCATTTTTAGTTGTGGGAGTTGCTTAGCAACAGATATACTATTACTGATGTTGGTTGGCAATGGCACTATTAAGCCTATATAAAGACATTTGGAATTAGTATATGAAATATTTATAGGTATCAATCAGCCTTAAGAAATCTAATGGTATCCTTCATTATTGGTTCCACTTACCTAGCAACAAGCATACAATTGATTATTTTGCTTATCAACAGTATATAAAGTTAAGGGGAACAGAACAGAACTTTCCCTCACTGATACAGACAATAAACCATACTACCCATCATGGATGAGACATTGATGAGACATGTACTATCCTGCACTTAACTTAAGTCACACTACATGTTTGAATATTCACACACTTCATATTTAACTTCATTATGCTGCTTTAATGAATTGAAGAGATAACCTGGCTTCCGCTGTAAGGGAACAGCCTGTGAATATGTACTAAGACAAGGGCATTGAAAGGAGAGCTTAATCTTGTCCTGCCTCCTGAACCACATACCTAGCCATCCTTTTACAAATCCTAGATACGTTTGTTAGTGAATACTATATGCAGAAATGAAGGCTGTATAAGATCCCATATACCTATATCATACTAAGTCATATTACTGTATTCCTCATCATCAGCTGAAATAACAGGTGTCTCACAATCTGTGTAGAGAGTGACAGGAACATCAGTGTATGAAGCCTATCTGAAAGATAAAACCTCACACCCTGGTCTGTGCTTAGATAAGAGTGCTAAGCTGACAATGTGCGAGTGAGATCACACTGTAGTGACAAGAAGTGGGTGACACTTTGTTTCCTTCCAAATTGGCTGCCTCTGCAAAAGCCTTCTTTGGGAGGACACTATAGCGGTTTATAACATATTATCAGTCATTATAAGCACAGTAACCATCATAATAATAGTATCATGAATAAGTATAACATTGGTCCAGGAGACATTGACTTATGATTCCCAGTGTTGGCTTATATCTTTGTTAGATGGCATACCTCTTTAAAAAATGTATTCATGTAACTAATAATGTTCATGAATATTTTAGCTTGATGTCCGTTTGCATCCCAGATAAATGATGAATTTTCAATTGCAACTGTTTCTTTAGCAAAATATAACTTAATGGTTTGAGATCAAACTATCTAGATTCTATAGAGCATACATATGTTATCATTATACAAGCATACTAGAATTACTACAGAAAGATAGACTGCCATCCAGTAGTCCGCCAGTCTCGCCTACTACCAGGTCAAAAAGGGGTAGTTTCGATATTAAACCATACAAATTTCACTCTATGAACCGGCACATTCACCATCCGACCAATTTCAGCCAGCAAGGAGGCATGGCGGATTAAAAAGATCTCTCTGTAGAGGATATATGTATCTGTATTGGAAACGCTAGACTCGTTTAAGCCAATAGTTTACATGGAAGGCATTGTGCAGCTCTGAGAAACAATATTGATGATGAGTGGAGTACATGAAATAGCAGCACATGATTCTTACTCAAGGATGGCAGGTGATGGTTTAGTGTTTAAGGCAGACAGTGAGGGAACCGGTATATTCCAAGACTTAATGTATCTCTTGTACTATAATTACAAGTCATGTGCACACAACTGTGAAACAGAACTATTTCCATGCTGCAAGTAAATGATAAGTATGATTGTTAACCTCAATAATCAATTTTAGAGAGGATATTCTAGCAACCAGTGATTAACTACACTTTCACTTCTATCCTAGAAGTTCTCTTAATATAATGTAAGCCAAGGCAGAAGGAAAATTGACCTGGGGACCCATAGTGTTGCTAGGAAAATAAATAAATATAATCAAGGTTGATAAGCAATGGAAGCAATGGAAAAGCAAAAGATCAATGGCATGATTGGCATCCCCAGGGTCCCTTTTGAAGGGTTGGTATGGCTGATATTGAACTAGGAACAAGTTCAAGCTGTATTGCTAGGCAACTATGTAATTGGAAGTAATGTTGCTAAGTAACTAGAGGACCTAGCAATACCAATTGATTCATCTGAGGCAATTTTCTAGGGGTGGGTGATGTCAGGATCTTCTTAATGGTATACTCAGGTTTTGCTGTAAATGTTTGCTTCTAAGCCCAGTTTGCTATGCAAACCTGTGTTGCTAGGCAATTATATTATTGGAAGTGATATTGCTCACCAACTAGAGGTCCTAGCCATGCGAATTAAATCATTGGAGTTAATTTGGTGGGGGTGGGTGATGTTAGGATCTTCCTGTATGGTGTCTTGGGGTTTTGATGCAGATACTTGCTTCTAAGCCCAGTTTGCTATACAAATCAGCTGTTGCTAAGCAACCGCTTGTCCTAGCAATAAACCAATGACACCAGTGGATTCCTTGTAACCAATTTAGGGGGGATAGGTCAGGTTTAAATTATTCTAGGGGTCATATTATCATTATGGAAGATAAGATTCTGATTATTTGGCGGCAATATTGGATTTGGCCCCTTTTTCAATGGAAGCCCACATAGGACACTCCAGGACTTTTAAGAGGTCAAACCTAATATAAAGAGGAGCCATTCCTGAAATTTTCAGCTTTATGGTATTTAATTCCAGGTTTGGGCTAGAATTCATCTAAAGTTCCTGTACTATAGGCAAATTTCACTTTTTTGCGATTTTGAACTTTTTTCTCGCCAAATAGGGGGTTTTTAGGCAAATTTCACTTTTTTTGCGTTTTTGAACTTTTTTCTCGCCAAATAGGGGGTTTTTAAGCAAATTTCAGTTTTTTGCGATTTTGAACTTTTTTCTCGCCAAACCAGGTGTTTTTAGGCAAATTTCACTTTTTTGCGATTTTGAACTTTTTTCTCGCCAAATAGGGGGTTTTTAGGCAAATTTCACTTTTTTGCGTTTTTAAACTTTTTTCTCGCCAAATGGGGTTTTTAAGCAAATTTCACTTTTTTGCGATTTTGAACTTTTTTCTCACCAAATAGGGTGTTTTTATGCAAATTTCACTTTTATTGCGATTTTGAACTTTTTTCTCACCAAATCAGGTGTTTTTAGGCAAATTTCACTTTTTTGCGATTTTGAACTTTTTTCTCGCCAAACCAGGTGTTTTTAAGGCAAATTTCACTTTTTTGCGATTTTGAACTTTTTTCTCGCCAAATAGGGGGTTTTTAGGCAAATTTCACTTTTTTGCGATTTTGAACTTTTTTTCTCGCCAAATAGGGGCTTTTTAGGCGAATTTCACTTCTTTGCGATTTTGAACTTTTTTCTCGCCAAAAGCTGCGGAATCTGCCTCCATGCGTGATCCCATTGATGGACTCTGGATAGACCCATGCATAGTGAAGACCTACATAGTGGACATGAGGTCAAGTTGAAAACTGCAAGTCACTTGTTTTGCAACTTGCACTGAACTGAACCTAATAGCCCTTAACTGGATTGTCAACAATCAATTAAACTATGACCAAACTCCCTCTATTTCGGAGACCAAATACACTATCAAATGATTTATATTTTTTCAAAATAACACCCTGTGTAGAATGGCTCGGTATTCAGGAATCCTACTGCGAATAAGAAAATGTCAAATTCTAATTCTAAATACCTGAAAATTGAGAAATGCTGACGTTCACGGGTTATGTAGGAAATGTACTAAAAACAGCAAAAAAAGGCAACAAAACCCTAATTTTCTCAAAAACTGTTCAGTAGGATTTTTTCTAACTGAGGTTCCAATGTTTTCTTCCCTCATATTACACATTGGCATAGAGAATATATTGACACCTAGTCAGGATTTTGCGCTAGGAGCAATCTGTGAGGGAAAAAACAGCCAAAATGAGCCACTGGTCTGAAGTTTAAAACTGGGCATCGATCACTATAGAGCTACAAAGAGACAGAGAATCGATGTCCAGTAACAACAAGGCCACAAGTAGCCTGCTATGTATCTTTACTGTCAGAGTGAATCTATGTGACACCCGGGTCTACTTCACGACTTCTTACTGCCTACCCCCCCCCTCCCCCCCCCCCCCCCCCCCCCCCCCCACACACACACTCACAGAGTCAGAGATAAACCCCTGGCGTCGGGCCTCACCCTGTCATTCAGTCATGATAGTCGCAATTCAGCAAAAAGTGTCCCCTTTTCTGCCACTTTGCCCCCACCCACTTCTCCCCCACACACACTGACTTGCCTCCAGGGCCCGAGGCGACAACCCGGGCCCAAACAGCGGCAATTTGCCTGCTGCAGTGATCTTGGTGCCTTTTACTGCGGCTGATGCACCATGCAGGCATCTGGCCGAGAAGCGTCAAATCAAGACGGCTCTAATTTCAAAGTATCCAGCCCTGTCCACGGCCAATTTACCCCCGCCTCTTCCCTAAATGCAGTCAGGGCCCGTCCCCCTAAGTGGCCGGGCTAAGTACTGGTTTCTCACTCTCCCAAAGGCCCCCACGCCATGCCTCCTCCGTCACAATCACACACTGCCACACAGGCATGGTTTGATTGATTTCACCTTACGTTTGTTGTGCCGTGTGTAGGGGTGAGATGATGTGTTCAGATGACAGCAGGCAGGCACCCCCACGGCCACCCTGCTGAAACCGCTGGTCACAGTTGTCCCCCCTTACTTAGTGATAGCACTGACACCATTCTGCTCACCGGCCACCAGCTACTCCTTTGTCGTTACTCTCGTTCCCAAATCCTTCCGAAGGAAGGCTCTGGGGACAGCCAAATGACCTTGAACTATGGATTTTGCTGGGTCTGGGCAACCCCTGCTGGTAGGCTGGAACCAGCGAACAGGAACAGGAAATGGAACCAGAATGTATGATGGTAGTTTTAGGTAGATTTACCATCAGCATTTCTGGTTCCATTTCCTGTTCCTGTTCGCTGGTTCCAAGCTACCAGCAGGGGTTGCCCAGACCCAGCAAAATCCCAACATTTGGCAGTTACCAGAGCCTTCCTTCGGAAGGATTTGGGAACGAGAGTACTTTGTCTTCTGCTCCTGAGTTGGCCGTTATGATGTGACATGGGCCTGTAGACCTGTCTTTCAGCACATCCGGGGAGATGAGGTGGGGGCTATCTAGTACTTTGCAGATCCTGAAAGGACGATTTCATTTTCACCCCGTACGTGCCTGCATATACGAGTTACCCCTATTCAAAATTCGCTCAGAGTGTCGCCCCTGAGGCTTTGTAGCCACCTCAGGGGACATGCTTGCCCCCCCCCCCCCGGGGGGGGGGGGGGGGGGCACTTGGTATATTTTGAATACACAGGTGTGCGGCTGGGAAGGGTACTTTTTGAGCAAAATCCCCCCACCAAGGGTACCAAGGGTGTGCTTTTCGCCAAAATCCCCCTCAACAAGGGTCAATTTTCACCAAAATCCCCCTCAAAAAGGGTCACTTTTCGGAGATATCAACAAAATCCCCCCAAAAAGGGTCATATTTTGCAAAAATTCTTCGTAACAAGGGTCACTTTTGACCAAAATTCTTACACCAAGGGCGTCTCCTCGGGGGAAATTGCTAAAACCTAGGCACTTTTGTCCAAAATCCCCCTCAGCAAGGGTCACTTTTGAACAAAATCCCCCTCATCCAGGGTTACTTCAGACCAAAATCCCCCTCACCAAGGGTAAGGGTTGTCAAAGGGCCAGCCGCACACCCGTGTCAAAAAAATTTGAGTGCCCCCCCCCCCGGGGCTTGGCCTCAGAGGCCATGTAGGCAGTTTAAGTTATGATCATATAGAATCAGAAAATGCAAAGAAAATTGGGGGGTTCCGAACTACATTTTTAAATACAGAATTTTGAAAAATTAAAGTATTTTTCTTTATCTGAGAAAAAAGTGTGAAAATTTCAATGATTTTTTTCATATCAACCATTATGCGCAGAAATGTAAAACATCACACGTGAAACGCCTATAATTATGTTCCCCTTTTATACTGCAAAAATAATTTTAAAGTTGAATGTCATTGCAGTCTGGGTAAGATTTCGCCATACCTACTATCTGTTTTTGCGGCCAGGAGTACCAGTCCAACCGCAATAATTGTCCGCAGTGTAATACCCCCAACGTGGTCAAGGGGACCCCTAAAAAGCCTGGAAGTAAAGGAGAGCCGGCGAGTACGGCCAATGGCGGCTCCCACAGCCCGCAGCAGGCCGTACACGGGGATGCAGCCCCGCCGGGGACCACGGGCGGTGCACCCCGCCAACACCCAGGAGAGGCCGGGCGGGAGAGCGGGCAGCCCGGGCAGGAGATCGCCAACCCCGAGGAGGTTCTACAGCAGCAGCTAACCAGAATACAAGCACTTACCCTGCAGGAGAGGAACAGGGAAGCCGTATTGAAGCGACAACAACGGCTGAAGGAAGCTGAGATGGAATTAGCTGGTCTACGCGCGGCCAATAACCTGATCGAGAGAGACACAAAGCAGGCAATGTCCGCGTTCCGGGGAGCCATAGCAGGCGCTACAGAGGCATTCGAGGGTGGAAAAACATCCTCAGTGAGTTACCAGGACGCGGACTCGCGGCACGCGGACACCCGGGGACCAGCGGCCATTCACCCTCACCACAGTGCGGCCTCGAACGCGGCCGCGGACGACAACAAACATGGCGGCGCCCACTCTTTCTCTTCCGGTTCCGCGGTTGAGGGGCAGTTGCAGTCGGAGTTTCATCAGTTTCAGGCCGATGGTTGTCAATATAGAGGTGGAAATGAGCCTAGATCGTCTTTCATGCCCCCCTCTGCCGCCGACGACCGCGCAGAGCGAGAGGTGGGCCGCGGAGAGCGAGGAGACACCCATGAGGAGCGAGAGCAGGTTGGTGGGGTGTACCCTGGAGGGGTTGCCGACACTTCATACCAGTCCTATCTGCTCTGGGTACAGCAACAGCAGCAGCAACAGCAGCACCAGCAGCAGAGGCATGCACATAAACAGCAACAACAGCCATTTCAACAGCAGCAACAGTAGCCAGCCACACAGAGGCCACAGCCTTTGTACCCATCCTCTGCTTCAGCCACCATCCAGGCTGTGCTACAGAGGGCTGGGCTGTCACACCAGTCTCTGGGTCTACTCTCCCAAGACTTTGATGCTGCTCTCCTGGGACCTCGGGAACCTCAAGGTTTGTCAGATATTCTGTGTGATGAAATGAGGGTTTATGCTTGGGACAACAGGAGAAAGAGGTCTAGGGAAAAAATCAGGCCTGATTATCATCTGGAGGTGGACAAGGATTATAAGCAAATGTCCTACCGGGAGCTTGTGTATGGTATGACATGTGTGCACGAGTGTATCATTAAAGGTGAATTTCCCAGCCGCATAACGGCCAGGGGCTACTCTGCTCATATGAAGTTCATTACTAAGAGGGGCTTATCCAAGGCTTATGATGCCGACACTCTTGCTAAGTATGAGTTCAAGGTCACCACCAAAGTTATAGAGGGTGACCTCACAGATTTTGTGGCATGCGATGAGGATGCACGCCACGACTGCCTAGGCGCGGATAACACCGCACCAGTCCGCAGGGCGCTGGCCCGGGAGGAAGCTCGCAATGACAGTCGGGGGGCCAATAGCGGGGGACGAGGCTCCAACAGCAAAGGAGGACCATGCCCCCCAGATATATGTGGTCAATGGAACTTCCGCGACAGGTGTGATTACAATCCGTGTAGCAAAAAACAGATATGCAGCAACTGCCGGGGGGCCCATAAAGGTAGATACTGCAGAAGCCAACCTAGCGGTTTCTATGGCAACCAGGCTCAGATGATGGGTAACCCCACTCCAGGATATGGGAGTGGTTTCCCACATCAAGGTCCCCCTCATGCCCAACAGGGCAACCCCGGTCATCATATGTGACCGTGTGACTCAGCCGGCAGCGCAGAACCAAGCCGAGTGCGCGCGCAGACCTGGGATATCAGTGTAGATTGTGATGCTATTTGTGTATGTGCGAGTGTAGATGATTTGTGCGACATGTACTCTGACTATCTCCCATTATGGGATGTCAAGGAGACCCACTTTGTGGGGGGGTGTGCGATCACAGATGAACTTATGTGCCTGGAGGGAGATGCTGTCGGGGCATGGTGTAGCCGCCCCCGACCCAGACGCACATTTTTTGTTGGACGGTTTAACTCACGGCTTTAAACTGGTTGACTCAGGCTCTGTGCTTCACCCCTATTTATGTACAAACTATAAGTCTGCGACTGTCTCAGCCAAGGATGAGATTAGCGAGATTATTCTCGAAGATTTGAGTAGTGGTAAGTTATCGTTGGTGCCGAGTACCCCCCACTGCATCCATGCCCTCGGTGCCGTCGAGAAAAAAGGGGGCTCATATAGGCCTATCACGGATGCTAGCCGCCCGCTAGGGGCATCCATCAATTCCTTTATGGAATCAACTTTTCAAACCTTCAAGTACAAAACCATAGATACGGTTTCCGCAGTTATGTAGCCGTACTGCTATATGGCAGTCACAGACATTACAAGTGCGTTTAGGTCAATTCTGAAAAAAGAGAGTGATAGGAAGTTGCAAGGTTAGCAGTGGGACATAGACGGTACCCCGTGCTTCATAGAGGACAAGTTTTTGGCCTTCAGGACCAGAATGTCTCCCAGTGTGTTCAATCGCATCACCGACGCGGTCTCGCATCATATGGAGGGACAAGGTTTCTTTTGTGCTAATTATCTTGATGACTTCCTAGTGATGGGTCGCGACTTCAGTGAATGCCAGACAGCTCAGCTTTACCTCCATAATGTATTGAGGAGGCTAGGCTTTTATATATTTTATAAAAAGGTCAGGTCGCCGGCCCAAATCCAGACCTATCTGGGGGTGGAGTTAGACTTCATCGAAATGAAGCTTCGTATGCCCGACGAAAAAATAGCCAGCCTACACGAGGAAATAGACTTCTTCTCAGGTCGCCTGCGGGCGACAAGGAAGCAGCTGCAACGCCTATGTGGGGTTCTAGCCCATTGCAGCACGCTAGTGAGGGGTGGCAGGACTTTCAGTCATTGAGTCATCGAAATGCTTTTCCATTTTACCCCCGGCAAGCGATATATATCGCTATCGAGATCTTTCCGCCAGGGCCTCCTGTGGTGGTCAGATTTCGCCACATGGTTTAACGGGGAAGCTAAGATTATCAAACCGGGCCCGATGAACACGGCAGTCATTCACACCGATTTGGCTACCACGGTCGGGTGGGGGGCAGTGTACGGCGACGACTGGGCCGCCGGCTTGTGGTCGAAAAGCTGGAACGACCCGAGAGATCTTCACAGTCATTGTGCATCGAAACCGGATATGCACATCCCGTCTAACATTAATGTCCAGGAGTTGTATCCAATCCTCATGGCATTGAGGAGAAGGGGGGGAGAGTGGCGCGACACGCGCATAGAATGTGTGACAGATAACACCCAGGTGGTGGTTGCTCTGAATACGGGCAAGAGTGACAATAATAGGTCTATGGAAATCCTCCGCCTCATTTTCTGGGACACTGTGATATCTAATTGCCATCTAGTAGGGGTTTTCTTGCCGGGTTACAAGAATGTTGTTGCTGATGCAGTATCCAGAGCCGAATGCTTTAATGACATTCCTTTCCATTTGTGTTGTAGAAACAAATCAGTTTGTCAGGGACCTGGACATCAGGGCCGCAGAGTTGAGGTCAATGGCGTGGTCGGCCTCCACCTGGAAAACGAGGACTTCCCAGTGGAAGAGGTTCCTCGGGTTCTGTGCTCTAGCCGGCGCCACCCCGGTACCCACCAAGCTTGACGTCATGTGCCGTTACGCGGTGTACCTCTCTAAATCTTTGAAATATTCTACTATCCAGAACTATTTCAGCCACGATGTGCTCTACCTCAGGTCTGAGTTTACCTTTGCTATGACAATGTCGGGTATCTGCGGGGCGTTGGGCGACCCGGAACTTCACCGCCCCACTTTGTTCCTGGAGGACTTACATTTAATGTTTAACAGTCTGGACCTGTCAAATCCGAACGAAATCAGTATGTGGGCATGCATCACCTTGGCCTTCAGAGGTATTCTAAGGAAGAGTAATCTTGTCCCGGACTCCAGTGCCTTGCAGGGTCACTACCTGCGTAGAATGTCTCAAGTCCCTGCTAGACCGCTCGGGTCTGGAGTCGAAGAGGGTGGGTTGCCACTCCTTATGTACATATATGTATCTAGCTATGCAATATTAGCCCATTCTGATATATTTAAGAATTTGAAAAAATCAAAGGGTAGCGATCCACCTTAATTGTCTCAAGTAAGCACTAAGGGAGTGTTCATTATTTATGGCAGGGGGGGGGGTGAGCGTTTGGCAAATCGAATACGTCAAAAATAATTGGCCCCACCCCCTCGGAATAGGTTGAAAAGAAAAGGCCCCCCCCCCTCGGAATAGGTTGAAAAAAAAGCGCCCCCCCCCCTCACCCTGGATCATTTTCAACTTTATTACAAAAACCATGTTGGTGTCTACTAATTGTATGCATTTAATCCTGGGCACTTTTTTACCTACAATTTACTACCTTGCAACACATACATCCATTCGTAAGGTGGTTTAGTGTAAACGTCTCATGATACTCGCTAGTTAGTGATAATAGTCAAACCTCAGCTTATAAATTGGAAGCTCCCATACCCTCAGTGCTTACATGAGGCCGGCACTTTTTTGAATACCCCTAAAAAAAAATTGCCCCCCCCCTCAAATGCTCACCCCCCCCTGCCATAAATAATGAACACTCCCTAAGTAGGTATGTCAACAGAAGGATATAATTAATGCCTGTTTTAGAAGCTGCCCATTCTGACGTTTTTATACTTAATTGAAGCCTAGACACCTAGATTGTGAATATTTGAATAAAGAATTCAGAATTGAAAAAAATGCGTATTCTCTTTCCATGACAACAAACATTCTAAAGTTGTCAAATTCCATGTCTTTCACTCATTTCCAACTGTCCCATAGCAACTAAAACCGCACTACCTATAGGTGAATGTATCTCGAGGGTACGTTTCAAAACACATCTTATGACATTGCATATATGGTCTGGTTCCCAAGAAATGGTCAGCCAAAATGGGCAGTGAAGTTTACAATATTTTGAATATTTTGAAAAAATTAGGATACTTTTGACAGTATTATCACAATGGAAACCCGTCAAGTATACTTAATATTCATACATATCCAACAGGTAACAAAGTAGCCGCAAAAACATTTCTTCTACTTGTCAATGAGAATTGTTTAAAGACAATATCACACATTTTACCTTACATATCTATTCAGGCTATATGTTTATCGTCTCATTTCCTGGAACAAAAATATGTGTACCAGAGATGCAAAGTATGTGTATTCACTCTCCGTTTGTTGGTGACTGGATGGAGCACCTGGTTCAGCTATAGACTGAGGAGGTATGCGTGTGAGTTATATCGTGCTGCAGATCTGCTGTCATGTGCTGCAGGAGCCGCTCAAATACAAACTGTCATGTATACCGAGCAGCTCTCATCTGCTCCATCTGGTATTTATAATGGGCATTATGTAAAGCAGTCCTTTAACCAGTTGTATAGGCCTTCCTAGTTAACACCCAGTACTCGCTGATTCCACCGCTCATTACCCAGCTCCAAGTGAACAAAACCCACTGCACATAATGGTAAGTAATTACACTCCCTAAGGGCGACTTGTACTGGGGCTAAAACAGGTGAATCTGCTGTATGAAGGATAATTCTTTCACCAGCCGACCATTTAGGTGACAAAAATAGAAAATTAAGCTCATTAGACAACTCTGGACATGAAAATTGAATAATTTTACACTTTTTGATGGGTGGGTTTTAGGTGCTGTGTAATGAACAATTATCCAGGGCTCGCTGGTTGTTTTGTGTTCTTGCTGTAAGGGGGCGCTCCGGTACCAGCGGTAATTATTGCCGTTCACTTCCTAATTAACAGGACTTCAGAAACAATCAATTGTAGAACTTGTCCCACCAGAATATCCCCTCCATCTTCTCACACCAACCAGCTCTACACAACCTACCTACTCCTCCCCACTCAACTCTTAGAGACTTTTATCAAAACCTAATCCTTCCGAATTGCAATCGTACGACCGTCCCTCAGCTCGGCCCTCTAGTACCAGTCCCATCCTGACTCCACTCTCCCAACACACCCTCCTTACTCTCCCACCTCCCTCTGCCTCCGTCCGTAAATGTCTAGCTTATTAAACCCATTTTTAGGCGGCACCAATTTGGCGTCCATTAGGAAGTAGTCGTGGAGGCGGCCCGGATCTGTTGTCTCCCGGAGTTCTACAAATCTAAGTGGCGTGTCCTCTCTTAAGCCAAGCCCGCCTCGTCTTCTTTTTGAGTTACTCCCAACGAGCGATATCTACATCAAAGCAGCTGCTGCTGCTCCCCCCCCCCTACCCTGCCCCAACTAGGCTCCTCCAGTCCTCTCTTAAAGCTACAGGGCTGGGTTTCACAATACATTATACATATACTTGTGGTGTATCCATGCTTCTTTCTTAGTTAATTTTGATAAATGTATATGATGCAGACTTGTTTATAACTACAAATAAAAAGGATGTTATATACGTTTGGTGTTATATTGTCAACAGTGGTGTGTGTTAGATACGAGTGACGAACAAGGTGGACGCCAATTCAGCATTCAACTGTGATATTTCATATGACACCCATACCACATGATTATATCTATCTATCTTTATTTACCGCTGTATCCATTTCCATTGCACCACCCCTATACCCTACCCCATCGCACCTACCCCAATCAACTTCCAACTCGGAGCACCGTGTCATTTCCATAGAATCATATATGTTTGTCCCATTTTTCTTGTTCACGTCCTTCCCCTACCTTTTATGGCCCTCTCACATAAAATGTAATATTGCAAGAACACAGAGGGACTAGGAAGTGGGGTATAGAGGTCCAGGAAGCGTCCGTGGATGCACAGGGGAACACCCGGACTCCTCCCCTTACTGGAATGCAATTCCTTAGGACTGCCAGTACTTTCTGGAGGCACACTGCCATAGCGTATTGTTTCCAATGCAAACGCAAAATCTTGGCTTTCAGGGGGCCCATTTTACTATACGCATTGGCCTGCTATGGCAGTGCTAAGGATACTTATGATGTCTTCTGGATTCTGACATACAGACACATTAGCCGTTGACATTCTCCCTTCCCAGTACTAAGACATCTATTGATCCATTTCCATGCCTGGACATCAAGCGCCAAGATAGTGCATCCAGCCTGGTGGGGTTCTCTCATGTATGCCTCTGAGTTCATTATAAGTAGAAGTGGTGTATTGATTAGCACCACAGGAGATAGGAGTCATTACGAGATAAGTCCTTGTTAATTCCCTGTTAGTGATAGGGTAAATACGACAATCCCCTCCAACTGGTGTAAATACAAGTAGGATAAAGCCTCCCTCTTGCCATCTTTACTAGGGCTACATATTACTACTGAAGCCACTATTGTTGTTACTCCCTGAATCCCTGTATAATTCCATGTAGTTGATAGTAGCGTTAGATCCCACTGCTAAAGTGTCTTTGGTCGATATTTTAAGGTCTCTTTATGCTTTGTATCTCGTCACATCTCTGACTCTAAACTTTGTGACCAGAAACTTCTGAAAGTAAGCCTCTTGTGTAAGTTCAGATATTCCCCGCAGCATGTACGACAAGGGTCCGTAAGGCAATGCTTTATTTTACTTTCAGAGAAGCATATTGCAATTGCTTTTAACTCTTATGTGATCTCTACTGTACATCATCACTGTCTCGATAATCAAATGAATCCATCTTACATGACTAGAACTACATATAGAAAGTTGTAGATTAAATTTGGCTCACCGCCTACATGTCGTCAGAAAAGGTTTACATAAAACATCTACACCCTCGACGATCTATAAGCGACCAATAAGATGCTTTGTATTCTGAGACTTCAGGTGAATGAATAAACTATAAACCCTCTACGTTATCTACATCCGCTCATGTACTGCCACTGCAACGATAAGTAGTATTCTATTGTCTATATGAGGGAAGGACCCATATTGGCACATTAGGCTCACGAGTGTAGGGGAACAGATCGAGCCCACATCTGTCCCTGTGCCCTGGCTTAGCCACCCAGGGTAATCACTGTTTCCCCTCATACCTACCAATCCAGATGTATGTGTAAGGTGAGAATGGCAGGCAAGGTTTCGTGGTCAAGTGGTTATGACGCTCACTCCAGATGCGGGAGGTCCCAGGTTCAAACCCTGGTGAAACCAAAAATCCATTATCGCTGGACCACTACACTGGTGCTTTCACCAGCCTTCCCTGTGCCTGGGAATATGTTGGCTGGACTGGATAGGTACGGTATGATACGATTGGGTATGCTTCGACACCTTGTGGCTGGTTGTGGGTCCGACGTGGCGCAGTAGCGAAAGCTAGAGTGGCGCAGTCAGCTAGTGAGCTAGTAAAAAAGGGCGAGTACGCATGAGGCGGGAAAGCGCTAGTAGAGCTAGTGACACAGGATCCCACAACTAAGTGCCAGGTATGTCCAAGGTTACCACCGGTTGGGTAGCCGGTTGGGATAGTTGAAGCTGGATGGGAGGAGTGTAGGGGAACAGATCGAGCCCACATCTGTCCCTGTGCCCTGGCTTAGCCACCCAGGGTAATCACTGTTCCCCCTCATACCTACCAATCCAGATGTATGTGTAAGGCCAGAATGGCAGGCAAGGTTTTGTGGTCAAGTGGTTATGACGCTCACTCCGGATGCGGGAGGTCCCAGGTTCAAACCCTGGTGAAACCAAAAATCCATTTTTGCTGGACCACTACAGGAGTAATCCGCTACAGCCCAGAATGGAAGCTTATCAAGTGATGTGAAATAGCCTTTTAGGATCTTCCAATATAAATTGCAATGTACCATGGACTATGGGTTCATGGGGGAACCACATCACGTTTAAGGGAATCACAATAGTGCTTAAAAGTTAGGGCGAGGTTAACTGGGTGAATACCTGTCCCGTCTCCACTCCGACTGTTTCTGTCACCAACATCGCCCGGGGGGGGGGGGGGGGGGTTAGAGAAAGGCTAATTAGTTTACGTGAAGCATGGTTCCTAAAGGGAAGGAGACGTTCACGTCATGACGGAAGGTAACTGACGTAAAGCATGTAATTATACACGTTATGACTGAAGCTGCAGCTATAATAACGTGGCTCCGTGTGTTATGGAATGCTATGAAGACACTAATGTGATCATATTGATTTGAGTGGTCCTTTGGACATGAATGACCTTGTTATTAAGTATGGGGGGGGTGCATTATCTTGCCCCGGGACCCTTGCTCTTCTATGTATTTTGTCAAAGCGAGTCATGGCAGTCGTCTAACAAACCCAGTCGTGTTTACATTCTTGAGGAGATTAATTGGAGCGCAACTTAACCCCTGACAATGTAACCCCGTTACTCCCCACACTAGACCTTGCCTCTACTATACCCCTCCCCCCCCCCCCGCCCCGTGGACGTGATGCGTGCAGGAGGCCGTCAACACGCCACATTGCGTCCTGCGGCCTAATGCGTCCGTGCAGCGCCGACGGCCGCCGCACACACGTTTAATCTGCCTCTGCTGTGTTCCAGCCGCCACTTTCTCCCCTCCTGTTATTGTTTTTTAACTTCCACTCTCTCCACGGCGGCCCTTTCTTGGCCTCCCTCCACGGCGGGGCGCCGCCATGACGCAAGCTGAAAGCTACTGCGGGCCTCGTCAACGTAAAGCATTTTAATTGGATTAAAGACTAAACGGTTTCTTGCGTGCCGGCAAGTCGGTGCCATTGTACGTTTGTACATCTCGGCGTGTGAGAGTGTCCCTTCCCCTGTCTCTCTGTTCTTGTACCCCCACCCCTCTCCTATCCTCGTGCAAAGTGTGGCTTTCAGAGCCATTCTCCTCCGACCGACGCTTTTACCGTCCGACCACCGCCCATCAAGGCCGGTCTGCTTGCCGCCTGCCACACTTTCAACTCCAATTAAAACACTTAAGGCAATATCCCCGCCACCCTGCCCCCACACGCCGTGCCGCCCTCCTAACACGCCGCTATGTTTTCCTGAGGTGATTATGACGATGTGGCCGACAGGATAAAGGCAGCCACCTCCCCCCTCCATTTGTCCCCTTATCACTGCTTTTACCCAGGCCGACTTTCTCCTTTTTTTAAACCCATCTCTTCCCATCTCCGTGCGGAAAAGTGCTGCCTATTGTTATGACACCTTTTCTAAAGAACAGTCGCTGTCAAACTTTCACAGTTTCCTTTCCGCTTAAATAACTATGGCATTTCGAAGATGTTCCTGGCAGAGAAAGAAGAGGATTTTAGTCTTAGTCCTATTTGTCACTCATTAAAACATCTTCCTGTAAATCACACACATCGTCATCCTGGTGAAAGATTAACTTCTGCCACTGAAAGCCACATGCATGCCACCTATGTCTTTGGTCAATCGTGGTTGTGAAAGGTGTTCCATTTTCGCCATACTACTTACAAAATAAAACGTCCCCTTTTCAGTATACTACTTACATAATGTAAACTTTCCTCTTTTCACTATACTACTTACAAAGCAAACTGTCCCCTTTTCATTATACTACTTACAGAGTAAACTGTCCCGTTTTCACTATACTACTTACAGAGTAAACTGTCCCCTTTTCATTATACTACTTACAGAGTAAACTGTCCCCTTTTCATTATACTACTTACAGAGTAAACTGTCCCCTTTTCACTATACTACTTACAGAGTAAACTGTCCCCTTTTCATTATACTACTTACAGAGTAAACTGTCCCCTTTTCATTATACTACTTACAGAGTAAACTGTCCCCTTTTCACTATACTACTTACAGAGTAAACTGTCCCCTTTTCATTATACTACTTACAGAGTAAACTGTCCCGTTTTCACTATACTACTTACAGAGTAAACTGTCCCCTTTTCACTATACTACTTATATAGTAAACTGTCCCCTTTTCGCCATACTACTTACAGAGTAAACTGTCCCGTTTTCACTATACTACTTACAGAGTAAACTGTCCCCTTTTCACTATACTACTTACAGAGTAAACTGTCCCCTTTTCGCCATACTACTTACAGAGTAGACTGTCCCGTTTTCACTATACTACTTACAGAGTAAACTGTCCCCTTTTCACTATACTACTTACAGAGTAAACTGTCCCCTTTTCGCCATACTACTTACAGAGTAAACTGTCCCCTTTTCACTATACTACTTACAGAGTAAACTGTCCCCTTTTCGCCATACTACTTACAGAGTAAACTGTCCCCTTTTCACTATACTACTTACAGAGTAAACTGTCCCCTTTTCACTATACTACTTACAGAGTAAACTGTTCCCTTTTCGCCATACTACTTACAGAGCACACTGAAGAAAGCAGCCTTCGATACTATACACAGCGTCCTTGATTTATACTCCACATCCTCTCTGGTATGCCATCCCCTGATATGGATCATATCCCTCAAATTACTTAATTAAACAGCGGATAATGCATGCCACTGGTACTTGAGTACTACAGTCCATTATGCCTTATGTCTAATACATTAATTCAGACCGAACAGATAGGAGAATGCATGTACCCATATTGCATGTTTTGTTGTCTACCTCTAAAAGCGAAAGGTGCTCTGAAATCTCGTGATTCCCCAACTAAGAGACACGTCTATTGGAGACATCCTGAAACTGCAAGCTTCATAATATGGGATGCCAGTAAAACCCCTAAAACATCATTAAAAAGACGAACACTCTGTTTTACATTTTACACCACGCCACACACACAGTCACTGCTCTGTCCTGTTTAATATGGAGCTTTTATTGCCAATATGGCTCGGACCCCACTACCCCTCCCCACCCTCTCTGCCTAACTGCCCCTCCCCCGGGGCCGACCACAGCGTCCCTGGTGGCCGGGCCGGGCACCACAACTTAAAGATGTAATGCCGTATTCATGTTGCTCGTGTAAGATAATCAACGGTAATAAAATTTCCATTAGCCGGCCCGACAGATCCAATAATTAAACTAAATGCGGCCTGACTGGGCGGGAATCAATGCCCCACTGTAATGGTGGACGCAGGGCACAGACAGCCCCCTCCCCTCACCCACAGCAGCCGCTCAATTAGGACGTTTACGACTGAAAAATAATAATAGAGACGCAGCCCTAATCCCAACCCCCGCCCAAACCACTCCTCTGAACAGGTGGGGAGAGGGAAGATGGGCAGGACTGAGGCGAGGGAGAAGTGAGGGAGAGAGAGGGAGGGAGGGAGGGATGGAGGGATGGAAGGGGGGAGGGAGACAGAGACAGAGACAGGGAGAGACAGGAACAGAGGTTTGAACACCGTGAGTGGACCAAAAAAGGGAGGTAGAGGAAGGAAGGACGTCAACAAAGAAAAGGCTACATCCCAGTGGGCACACTAAAGTTGATTCAATGTTATCAACCGTATATCAACCAGTTTTCAGTGTTGAATCATAGTTTTGTGCCCACTGTATGGGGCAGCAATAGCAGGGAAGGAGGTTGATTTGGGGTAGGGCGGGATGGGGTGGTGCAATGGAAATAGAGGCATTTATAGAGACTAGACTATATTGTGCCATGTGCATGGTACAGATGTCATATGAAATATTCCAGTTGACATACACACTTCTGTTGACACATGGTCCTCATGCTGTGACAATTTGACAATATGATACCAACCAACAAAACTTCCTTTAAAGAATAGCTCTAAAGCTACAAATAAATATGCGTCAAATATATATCAAAACTAACCTGTGCATTTGCCTGAAATGACTTTCACTAGAAGTATGTACAGAAATAGTACTCTTATGGTAGGATTTGCAGCAACTGATATTTGAATTTAAGAAAACAAATGCCTAAAAATATACCGTTAAACCGACCCTCAAGCTACATGTACATGGGGGTAATGCGAGACATTAATAGGGTTGATATATCCAGTTTGCTTTCAAATTCTAAGTTCCAAATACTGTAAAAGCGTAATGTTCGGGGGATGGGAGGAATTCTTATGTTATCCATGGACAGTAATTAGAGGTTTGAAAGAAGTCGCATGGGGCCCAGCCATGGACTCTAAGAGTGTATTTTGAGCAAAGATCATAATGAAAAGAAAGGGAATAGAATAGACAGGAAAGAAAGTAGAGGAGGGTACACTCCCGTCCCCTAGTGTATCCCAGATACACTTCTGTTCCCAAGTGTATCCCAGATACATTTCCTCCCCTATAGTGTATCCCAGATACATTTCCTCCCCTATAGTGTATCCCATCAATGAGGTATGTTACCAGTATCCCTCCCAACATTATATCATTCATCCCGCATGTATTGCAGAATAATATAATATCCCTCTCCACCCTCCAATTCCCCTCGTCCCTGGCATTTAGCGCCAAATTTGAATAGCCTCCTCACTCCCCAGCACACACACTAATCTACCCAGTGCAAGTACATAGCACATGCAACAACATGCACATTTCCATGTAGTTATGGTTAATATAGCTATATTTCCTTCCATGGACGTATACTTCCGTATACCCTCTAGTACCTTTATCAAGCTAATACATGTACATGTGCCCCCTCCCTTGTACCCCTCCCAGCTCCACTCCACAATGACATCTGGTTTATAGCGGCATACTACGGTGATTGCAGGGTCCAGTAGCAGTAGCTCTGACAGAAACTGTAACAATCGCATTAACAAGATGGTGGCCTCTATAGAGTGACCATACAGCGCCATAACTCCAGGCATTACCCCTCCCCCCTCCCCACCCCCACATCAAGCCGCAGCCCCACCCTTTATACATTGCATATCACAGCGTCAGGAGGGGAGTCGGAAAGCGACGTGCAAATCGGAATGATATCAAAGTCGATAAGTATCCAGTCGGCGCCGGAAGTCGGAGCCGGAAGCGCGGCGAGCGGCGGAACAGGGCACGCCGGGATCGACAAGCGGACGCTGAGAGGAGGACGCAGGTTGAAATGAACATGACGTATGACGTCATGACGTCACGTGGTTGGGGAGGGACAAAGACCGGGACGCAGCGTCCATTAGGCCGGGAGGAGATCGATAGCCGTCACCAAGGTTACACTTCCGGTCTGCGGGAGGTTTAAGTAGTTCAGGTGCAAATGGAGGCCGGGTTAAGTAAAAATTACAATCGGCGTGGTGTATAGGAGGTGGGGGTAGAATGGAAGTAGGGGCTAATATACATCCGCAGGCCGCCCGACAAACAGGCCCCGGGTGAGCCTTGTGTGCTGGGTGGGGTCTGTGTGTATGAGTGAGCATTTGTATGGACGAGGCATAGCAGTGTGACGGATCGACTCAGGCCGTGGTGTAATAGTGACGCTGGGGAAGGAAATTAAAAAGTAGCTGACATAATCGTTTATTTGTACAAACTATATAGCGCACCTCTGTAGGCTATATAGTCATGGCTGCAATTAGTAGGCCGTAGATGCCTCGTCAGAGTTAAGCCTCTAGATGTGGCACAGATATGTGTCCTATGGACTATGTAGTTGGGTGGTGTCTGCCGTGATGGAGTGTCCGTTACGGGTGACTGCTGCGTCCTCACCGCCCGGATTATCTTTGTGTCGGCCGAGTCCCGGACCGGACGCCGACATGTAGAGGATGGCAGCGCCGGGATTTGGAGGGTAGATTGTGAGAAAGGCGGGTGGGAGGTTGTCGGAAACAAGATTGGGTGCAAGGAGGAGGAGGGGATGTGTGTGGTGGTGGTGGGGGGGGGGGGGTCGATATGCTCGTGCTGCAGGAGGTGGGAGGGGCCCCGGGACGCTTGTCAACCACTCCCGGCACGTCCGGAGCCGTTTGATGTCAGCGATCCTGGCGGCCAATAACCGAGACTACTTTTAAACAACCCCGCCTCCTATTGACACGTGGTGTGTGTGTGTGGGAGGGGGGGGGGGGGGCAGGAAGGTAAACAGCCGCGGCGCCTCCCGCCCGGTCAGCGCGCCGTCACACAGGCGCACTGCGGCTTCCGGCTGCGTCCCGGATATGTCAGGTGACGTTTACGACGTGTTTACACAGCCCAACACCGACCCCACACGGCTCGGGCCGCCTCGGCAGGACTCGGAATAACTCGGCACACGTCGGAATAACTCGGCAGCAGCGTCTCATTAATCACTGCCCCCTATCGGCAGCGTCTCCAACTTCCGGCGCCGCAGAGACGCGGCCAACCGGAAACAGACCCTGGTGCTTCCTGCGGGATGTCGGACGGCGACGAGTGATCATCTCCGATTGGTCAATACCCGTCTTTCCACGCTGTCTTCGTGTTCCGGTTGCGGGCGCACGATGACTGGCTGGTGGTGGGTTGGAGATGAGTGTATAATCAGTGGAGGACGTAATGCCAATGTAAGGTGGTCAGATATGTCAATATGGCGGTCCACATCGCAGGCCATGATACATTTTGGAATCAGTAAAACACAGCACGCGGCCCATGTATAACGGTCACCTTTCAAACTCAAGCAGGCGGTTATCTTCCCGACAGAGGCCAAATAAATATATCTTGATAGAAGGCTGCCCTTTATAACGTAATACATGGATAGACCAATAAAATTATTCACCAATTGTACTTTCAGGCCATTCAAATACACCAGTAGCACTATACGCAACTTTATGCAACCAGATGTCCCTACGAGATTCACAGCCTACGTCCAGAACCACAGACAGAAAAAAAGTCACTCAGTCCCCCCCCCCCTCCTCCCACCTGACTTTACCCTCCCCCACCACCCAGCCCTCCTCAAGCAGGCAGTTCTCTGTTCCACCACCCAAGTGGTTCTCTGCTCTCTAACACTTAAAGGCAGGAAGACATAGCTAGTTCGTCTGCAGCACAGACAGACAGTCCGTTAGATAGAGAGGGCACACGACCCCGCTCTCTGTACTA
This sequence comes from Harmothoe impar, assembly GCA_947462335.1. Taxonomy (NCBI): domain Eukaryota; kingdom Metazoa; phylum Annelida; class Polychaeta; order Phyllodocida; family Polynoidae; genus Harmothoe; species Harmothoe impar. Next base: position 50,252,973 of record OX381712.1, on the reverse strand, counting down.
TTCATAGTCAGTAAGTAGGGCAAAGAAATATAACTCTCTGCATTACTCAAAGTCAGTAAGTTGGACGCAGAGAGAGCCTGCGTAAACCCCCGCTCTCTGCACTACTCAAAGTCAGTAAGTTGGACGCAGAGAGAGCCTGCGTAAACCCCCACTCTCTGCACTACTCAAAGTCAGTAAGTTGGACGCAGAGAGAGCCTGCGTAAACCCCCACTCTCTGCACTACTCAAAGTCAGTAAGTTGGACGCAGAGAGAGCCTGCGTAAACCCCCACTCTCTGCACTACTCAAAGTCAGTAAGTTGGACGCAGAGAGAGCCTGCGTAAACCCCCACTCTCTGCACTACTCAAAGTCAGTAAGTTGGACGCAGAGAGAGCCTGCGTAAACCCCCACTCTCTGCACTACTCAAAGTCAGTAAGTTGGACGCAGAGAGAGCCTGCGTAAACCCCCACTCTCTGCACTACTCACATTCAGTAAGTTGGACGCAAAGAGAGCCTGCATGAACCCCCTCTCTTCACCATTCATAGTTGGGACGTTCGGTGGTTTTTGCTTTACAAGAAAATGCATGATATAATCTTGGAATCCGGTGAAAGAGACTGAGAAATCGATTGCCACACCCAGAAGAAAATACATTATTTTTGTAAAGAGCAAAAGCAGTTTGAAGGTGCATTTTCAAACCACAATCTGCCCAGTACATGGTAGTATAATTATTGGCACCACTCAGGTGTGACAGTCAAGAGTGGCGTGCATAGTGTTTCATAATAATATTCAACTGCTTATGCCTTTGATTTCTCATAGATGGGCTTTCCTAATTACAAGCCTTCCATTACATATTCTCAAGAATTATGAGTCATAATTAAAGGCGTGTAGTTTTTAAAGCCCCTCAATGAGAGATCACATTAATTAATAGTTGTCATGAAATAGTATGCACCCCAGTATTGAAAAAAGTAGTAATTTCCTTAGAAAACTTATGTGTCTATATCTAATGCTATTAATCTATATTGAACCTTGCATATTGCAATATATGGAAATCATAGGCTCCCTTGCAATACTTACTTCTTTCCTGTAGAATTAGAGGACAAAAATCTCATTTCTTGCATAGAATCTCTCCTGTTTGTCCAATTCTCAGGAGCCAAGATGCAAAATGACCACATATCAATTTGACTTTTTCCTATGTTCAAGATATTGATGGGCAGACTCATCATTTTGAAGGAAATGACTTCATAGACAGATTTCTCAGTACACAATATACCACCAATGTTGGGGCCCCTATTAGCTGTGTGAGTAGTGGGTCCACTGGAGGCCGTGTGGTGGGCTTCCCTACTCACAGCCAGTACGTTGGGCACACACAGAGTCTGCGTATAACCCCACTCTCTGCACTACTCACATTCAGATAGTTGGACTCAGAGATGGCATGCACAGATTTAACCCCCACGATACTTGCAGTCAATTAATCTGCTAGAAAAACGACCTGCATTTATAAACCCTCACAGAACGTGCCAATGCCTTGTCAATGGGCCAGATGTATTACAAGGCTATCAGATATGAAGTCTGACGATCTGACAATGTATCGATCACCTCAACGTACCCTAAGCATAGCCTCCAAGTTTGACCAAGACCTAGACTTATTTTCCCTCCAGGTAATTAATACAAAAAAAACGTCACTCATCTGGAGTCCTGCGGTTAGGCTTGAGGCTAGGCTTATACGCCTTACTGATGGGAACACCACCTATGGGCCTACTCAACACAACAAAAGGGGTGAAAGTACATTGAGAACTGGAGGTAATGGGTTTTAAAGTACTCGGGGATCTTTTCATCTGCCCTATTTATGGGTTAATTACTGTTGGCTGCTTGTGCCTTTTACCATACACACTTCTACACCACCCACCCTCCACCCCAGGCACTCCCTCCTTGCTCCCCTCTCACACCCCTCCTCTAGGTGCGTTCCCACACCGCCACACGCGCCCCTGTCTTCAAGTGCTGTCATCTAGAAGAGATTCTCAAGGCTCTAGGTCTCTGTGGGATTGGGGTGAGGGGATGGGGGTGTGTCTGGACGGGGAATGCTGGAGGGAGGGCCATGGAGAGTCCTTAGGCTCGTGTCGCGGCTAAAAGGTGGTCTTTACTCTTTACTGTTATTTAGACCTCCAGTCCCCCAGAACCCTTCCTTTACACTCTTACAGGACTGTGACATGGCGATTGCGGCGCCAGTGTTTTCGTGACTCGTGGGAGAAAATAGAACTAAGATATGACTGGTGTCTTTGTAGGTTTACACCAAGTATGCTCGTTCTTGCTACTCAATAGATTGAAATCTCATAGACATTCTCCAGGAGACAAGATGGCGACATGCAAAGATTGACCCATTACGGTAACACTGAGACCCTGCCTAGAATAGCAGTCTCCTGTCCCACTCACTGCGAGAGAGCTGCTCCCCTCACCCTGAGTTGCTCCCTCTACTGCTCTCACAACGACTCATTATTTCCTCAGACGCTCTTCTCACACGGGGGCACAATGGCCGCGCCGCCCCCGCCCCCCGAACGAGGCTTTGGGTGGTCACGTGACCGGACACACGCCTTCTGCACCTATTATCGCCCAACACGTGGCCGGGGTAGGGAGGGGAGGGGGCGGGGTCTGAGAACTGTGTGACCCCCGGGCTCCCACAGCCCCGCCTCTATTGTCACTATGATGGGGGAGTCCTCCCCTGGTCCCCAGCCTCTCCGACAATAGCAATCAGGATCATCAACGAGCGTAGATCAACCTCCCCCTCTCCACTGCCTGCTAGTGGTGACAGGCTGAGTGATGGAGGCGGTTGGTGACGGACGGGTTAAGTGTCAGATTAACCAGCGGCAGGCCAGTGGGTCAGCCAGAGTGGGGTAGGAGGGGGCATTTGAGGAATATGGGCAAAATGATGTGTTGTGAGTTTGCTCTACATATATCCTATTTGGATTAATTAAGAGAATTAAGAGAAATATTTTTTTAATGAATGTGATCACAGCACACCCACTTGAACCCAATATAGGATATGTGTCACTCTCATGGTATATTCATCGGCAAAGTGCCAAGTCCGCACAGTAGGCTTGCGTGTGGCTGAAGGGTAGGGTGTGGTCACATGGGCTTAACATCTCACAGCGAATCCAAAATAGAAAACACATCGTCCGGGGAGGGGGTATCCCTAAAAAGGTAAACATTGACATGATTGGAATCATAATGTCTAATCACGGAAATGACCACCAGAAATTGCAGCCACTATATTATGTATTATACATTAGATAAAATAACAAATGCACAATAGATAAAAACATGTTTGGAAAACAAAAACCTAGTGTAATTATCTGCAACATCAATCCGTCTTAACCCACTATACAGGCCACTGTGCCCCTATCACATTACCTGGCGAGATAACGAGCATGGAGCCTGCATTAACACCGCCACCCCTCCCCCTGCACCCCTGCACCAGGGACATGATCCGTCTGGATACTGCATTGGCTGTCCCCTGTACCACATTGGCCGTGTGAATGAAAACAACCGTGATAAAGACATAGTATTGGTTTACACCCCCTCTATACATTTTGTATCGGACGCGCACCCCTTTTTGCATTGGCCCCTACTTTCCCTTTGCTCATGTTGCCATGCAGCGCTGTGTTCCTGCCGCCACCCGCAGGTCCCGCAAGTCACGTTTAATTAAGTCTTTCTACTTAAAGGTAATGTAATTCTCCATGCCCCACCCAGTCAGCAGGGCGCTGCGGCAGGGGGCTTTTATAACCTGTGTGTGAGGGATGGGGTGGGGTGCAGAGAGGGGGAAACGGAGAGTGAGCCGTAAGCCACCCCTCTCCTTTATTGGCTGCGTGATGGCCAAATTGTCCGTCACCAATCATGTCTTGTGACATCCCACTGCCACCCTGACAGGCTAACCGACCTGCACCCTCCCACTCCCGTCATCCCCCTGTCCCCTCCCTCTACCTTCCCCGACACATCCCATGTATATGTGATACATGAACCGCAAAAATACTAGTTTCTCACCACCGCGCGCGTTACAAAAGCATAATTGGGAATATAATATCATCTTCATTTATTTCACAATCATTTAATGAATAATATCAGTGTGCCAGCCCCACCCCACCCCCTGCCTCTTCTGCTCGCCCCATACTACATACGCTGCACTCACCCTGGTGTGTAATTCTCTGTTCCCCCACCAGACGGTGCTAGCAGCGTTCCGGGCGCGGCTTTGATCTGGGTCAACATGGCCGCCACTTCCGGTTGTTAATGTGGCTACCGGCGGGGGACGGGGCTCACCCCCCGTACACACCCCTCTGTACGGGGGGGGGGGTATAGTCTACATGTTTCTGGTGTGGAGTGAGATTGAAACGAGAGAGACAGAGAAAGAAAGAGGTAGAGAGACGCAGATAGTGACAGAACGACAGGCAGACAGATAAACACATGTAGAGAGAGATGGAGGGAGATTACAGAGATACAGACATCTTCCAGTTTGAAATCAATTTATCTCACAGCATGTTTTAGAAACACAGCCATGCTTTCACTGTTCCACATTATACCCTGGTTGAAAGTGAGTATCAAAGTCATTGCCCAATACTAGGTGGGTGTAGGGGAGGTACTCCATATGTTAACAGGGTGCAGGGTCAGGGGGAGGGGAGGTGAGACATGTATTTGATGTAGCAGTTGGCAGATGCCTGCCCGGATGCCTGGTCAGGGCTGAGGGGTTGCAGTGACAGACAGCATATTGTGGTTAACATGGCAAAATGAGAGCACGGCGGGTGGTCGGCTAACAGCGACCGGTGCTGCTAAGGTGAATGCCTCGGGTGGTCCTTTAGCACCAGCAAGAATTGGATCTACAGACTACTGGCAAATTGGCCATTTGGCAGCAATATGAGGGTGTCAGGTAGATGGATGACACGGGGTATTGGACAGGTACTGCATGTTTGATATATTACACAATACAGGATTGAGCAGGCGCCATGATGGAGGAAGGGACAGACGTTGGAGTAGATTGTAAAGGGATAGCATACACATTGGGGAGAGTGGATACTGATTGATATAGGTAGATATGGAGCACATTTAGATATTTAGACATTCAGATAGAGCAAAGGCCGTTGGTAGAGCAATATGCAATATCATATCATGATACATGTACATGAATATCATATATAGTGATGGAATAGAACTTGTCGTTCTCAAAGGGCGAATTTACAAGGCGATCAAAGCAAGAAGAATGTCCTACATCTATTTACTCTCCAACAGATACTCGGCTATATCACTTACCACATGAAACCTTACTTCCAGATCGAATTGGTCACAGCAATGGGGTTCATCTCATCTCAGGTCATCCTGTTCAACTACATTGCGGGCTGTGAGATTGCAGAGTCGAGTTTAAATACTTAAATAAAGACAACTTAAAGAAAGTCCCAGCCAGGGTGCAGCGGTTAGGTTCTTCACACAACATGGCAGGAGGAGGGAGGCGAGGGGGGGGGGGGGGCTGCACTGTGGGAGCATGGGGTGGTCGGGGACTGTTGCCGGGTCTGAAGAGAACCCTGGATGACACAGCAAAAAGAGGAGGGTATCGACAAAACCTGGTTAACAGCTTGTTGATTAAGACGCTGCATCAGATTTCTGTCAGGTCCTTCCCTTGGTTCAGGTCCCAACCTCAGCAAAGATTAAATCTCTGTGTAACTCAAACCGTAACTAAGGACCCTGGTGAGATCCCAGAGAGAATCTCCATGGGACTAGGCCAGAACAATACAATAAGTAGGCACCCTGGTGAGGACTCGATCTATGTGTCTTAGTCTAATGCTGTAACTAAGGACCCAGGTATTAAAGGTCCCAGACTTGATCCCTGTGTAACTGATGCAGTAACCAGGCGCATTGGTGAGGCGTAAGAGTTTTTTTAAAGTAGATAATACAGTAACTATGGACTGTGATGAAGTGACTCCAGCCTAGATATGGTATGCAGGATTATAACTCCATGCTAGGAAAGTTATCCTTATACCCAGATAGCCTTTATATGCCATCCACATCTCGGGTTCTTTGCCATTCTCGCCCACTTCATCCTACCCCCTAAGCCTCATTCACTCTGCCCCACAGTGATGAAATCAGAAATCCAAACCAGTCCTGTAATCGGGCATTGACGGAGCGTGCCCACTCATTCAATAACCGTAAACGATTTCATTGTGGGTGGTTGTGTGTGGATGGGAGGTGGAAGCTACATTGGGGGGGGGGGGGATGGTTAGGATGCAGTGGAAGCGCAGGAGGCAGAGAGTAACCATGAGCATCAAGTCAGAGTGTGGGCGCTGTAAATGAAGACTGCTCCGTTTTTTGACAGCTTCCCAATATGTTTAGACAAATGAAGCCAGTCGATGGGTGGGTGGGAGGGTGACAGCCCTGCCCGCAGTCCCACTAACCCATATCCTCAACTAATTAAGCTGTTTTACAATGCTGGTTTCTGTGAGGCCGTGTGGTTGTGAGGTATGTCACATTCCCACCACACCCAGACTGCTGTTAGAAGTAAGTAGTGTTCCTGTACAGCAAATATTGGGGGCAACTTTGGTTCCAGTAAATTCTGCTGTAGACCTACAGTAGAATCTACTGTAGACACGGACGCGGAGTTCTAAAAAGGCTCACATATATTCAACATCTTGGAGATTCAAATCCCCAGCTCCCAATCTATAGTCCCGAACCATGACCACTACACCAGTGAATCCTGCATGTCAGGTGCATTGAAACACCTCCTACTTATGTGTGAATGGTAAAGAGGTCAACACAGGATCCCTGGGGGCAATTTTAGAACTAGACTGTTCTTGTCTTAAGGGTTGATATGAAAATTACCCTATTACAGTAATGTAATAATAAGTACTGAACTACCATTAGTGGAGTGTAATCTTGATGGCCTATGTGTTTCAAAGTAAATTTTACTATCTTTCCTGCAGATTGTAGAGATACATTGGTTTTATCCTCTGCATATTTTCAATAGTCACATTTCAGTGTACCAAAATATATACTTTAGAATTGCATCAGGAGAAATGTAGTTTGTATGAGAGTTTCCTGTCGGGACTGGAACCGCAGACCCTCAGACTACATCACCCATTGCTCTACCGACTGAGCTAGAGGGGCAATCACTTATATGTAGCCTGCATCAATAGGCTTTTGAAAAGATCAGGTCATATTTGAGTTGTGGAGTATGGTACTCCCTCCAACCTCTCTACTCTCTCTCCCTCTGGTTGCTGGTTAATATGGGATTCGAACCTACATCTACAGTAACAGAATTGTACATGTACAGCAACATTTGCTGTATTATTTTTTACAGCTAAAGAACTGTATAGTTACAGCACATTTTGCTGTTCATGAACAACAACTTTTTACAGTGATGGTGCATTGCACCACATCTACACATACATGTTCACCTTCATACATAACCCCACCCCTCCTTTGCCAAGCCGAACAATGCTTACCCTCTTATCTTAGGTGTATTACCGATAAAAATTCCCGCGCCAAACCCTCAATGCGGGTTCTACAAAATTATCAAAGTCTAGGTGCGAGTAATACGAGGGTTTGCACTATTCAGACCTCTAGTGCGGTTATAGGGTTCTCCTAAAGTCTGGGTGCGGGTTATACGCGAGATGCGGGTTATACGCGGGAATTTACGGTAGAAGAGTATATAACAACCCAATGGCCATCCTTGTGCATTGTCCACATGGCTTATATCGGTACATGTAATGTATTCCTCATCCGTCTGTAGACGGCAGGTACACTGATTATCTTTATGCTCCCGAACCAGGCAATATAGTGAGTAATAACATAGTCAGTAGTGACTATCCTAAGGGTCATTTTGAGTTGCTATACGTAAACTGGGTTAGGCTCGGGGGTTAGGCACTACTCCCGTAGACACTCCTGCCCGCCTCCCCCCCCTCACCCAACCACCAATCCCCTGTGTACCTGAACAGAGGGCATGACCCTGGGGAAATATGACCATGACCCTTGACCCCTATTGACCCTTTGTGGTCTGAATAGTGTGAGAACAGAAAGTGAAGTGTGTGTGTGTGCAGGGGTATTTAGGTTAACGATCATATGAGTTTAAAGAAAAGAGTCACCTATATATATATATATATATATATATATATATATATATATATATATATATATATATATAAATATATATATATATATATAAGGCAGCGTTTTTACTCATCAAGCAATAGGGAAGATTCACCGTTAGCCCTCCACTGTCAATCATGACTTTCAAACTGGTTGCCACGGTAACACAAGAACCGGAGCAATTCTGTCGACAAATATTCTGGAATTTAAACCCCAAAATTGACCTAAAAATGATGATGTAATAGAGGCAAAAATAAAAGATGGTTCATATAGCTAGAGACATATTAACATTTGAAAATAGAACACAATTTACTATGGCCATATAGGGGAAACAACCTGTCTTCTCAACAAATTCCTACTTTGTGAAAAATTGACCAACAACATCCTAAACAATCCTCTCTGATGTATAGAGGAGATCATCTGTAACATGTCTAAGCAATAAAACCAGGCAGTCATAGGAAAACCTAAGGGTCACAACAGTATTAAAAAAAAACTACACTACATTACAATAACTTACTATAAGAAAAGAATACTGACAAGCTAGCCCTGGTCATAAGGCACTGGGCCGTAGATCCAAAGATTGCTGGTAACCAAAATGCACAAGACCATAGGTCTGGTAACCCAGTTTTATATGCCATATAGGGTAACCACCCATCAACCATAAGTACCCCTAGATAGCCCTAGGTGGCAGCTCTATTCCAAAACAAGTTCAAGAAATAAACACCATACTGGCATCGCCACTGGGAATTCCCCTTAAGAAAATAAAGCCACTGCCCAGTCAGGGGTCCTAGGCAGCAGTCTCTGTGACGTCATGACCCGGGAGTAAGCAGCACGATCCTGAGCTCCGCTAAAAAACCTCGATCAAAGACAAACTTTCAAAGGATCGTCCTCCAGTTTGTGGCAGGAAGTGGTGTAAATGCATGGTCGTCCCCCCCAAAAAATGTGAGTACTCAATTCCGCCCAGTTAATGATAATTTCGAGTCCCCAATTGTCGTATCGCCGGTAATGCCAGCCAAATTCAAACCCAGTGTTGACAAGCCTGTGAGTCCTATATGTACGAGGGCAAGCAGAAGTAAATCACGGAAGCGTGCCCCCACCTCACCAATTGCAAACTCAGACGACAGTAAACGCAATAAACTGATTTCTCAACCCATCTCTAGTGATGAACTGTCTGATACACGGGTAAAAGGGGATATTGGGAGTAGCACCACTTCATTTACTGAAATCGAAATGAATGATCCCACCCAGGGGAGCGCGCCACTGGAGCGTGACGGCCCGTCCGTCTCAGCTATGAACGGCCACCCCCAGTATTCTAATTCAAACAATCAGCATATAAACATGATGAACCAAGGTTTCGGCATGAGCCAAGGTTGGATGCAACCTGGCCCCCAATGTGCTCCCCAGCTGATCCAACAAAATCCACACATGTCAAACACCCCGATACACATGTCACAAAGTCAGGACTGGGGTAGCATTCTGATGCGTATTGAACAGTCACAGCTTAATACCAAGCAACAACTAGACACCATACAAACGAGTCTTGACAACAAATTCACTGCGTTACACAATAATGTAGTCACAGATATAAAATCAATACGAGCAGATATGACCAGCAATGCTGCTATTGAGGAGCAACGCCATAAAGAAAATGAGACATTTAAAAATGACATCCTTAATCAACTAGAGGCACACAAAGCGCTAATTGACTCAAACACTAGTGTCACCAGTGTGGAATGGCCCAGGCTGCGTGACCAACCCCCCCCTCCCCCCTCCCTGAGTGCCCCTGGCTCGGTGCCAGGTCCTGCGGCGGCTGCCCAACAACAACCAGTGGACGACAGTGAAATATTGCACGCCGTTCCCGTCAGAAGGCGTAATATTATTGTGACGGGTCTGATGGAAGTTGATAACGAGGACACCCAACCCAGAATCATTGAGATAATGAGAGGGATGGGGGCTGACGTCAAGGATGAGGAAGTAATAAAATCACACCGCCTGAGGGCAAAGGGTACTCCCCCTGATCCCAGCCACGTCAGTAAAGTATTAATTTGCTTTGCCTCTGATAAAGCCTACAACGAAGCCCTGAAGATTAGACCTGGTCTGCGTCCCGATGGACAGTCCAAACCAATATGGTTCAACAAAGATGAGCCTGCTGGAAAGAGAAATTTACGCTGGAAATTTCGGGAAATTGCCAAATATCACAAAGAAAATGACTTGTTAAATATTGTGGCCAATGAAGATGGTATGGTGGTAGAGGGTCAACAAGTGCAACATAGTGAATGGGGAGAACTAACTGATGACGTGATGACTGCGGAATTACGGGAACACATAGCCAGCCTAGAGAGGGCATCACGTGAGGCTGGAGTGGGTAGAAGCGGCCCAGGAGGAGAACGCATGAGAGAGACACCCTGTGGTCTGATATTTAATGGTCCCAAAGCCCCATTCTCAAACATGTTCCCTGCTGTGATCACTTACTGCCCTCTACTAACAACTGGTATGCATGACCGCGAGTACACTTACACTTGTAATGAGCAGGCATTTGTGCATAACATGGCCTTATTTGTAGGCAACCAACCCACTGCTGATCGTGTCATGGCCGAGACAGACCCGTTTGAGATTAAGAAGCTGATACAGGAACTACACTGCCCCAGTGGACACCCGTGGTGGCTAGTCAGAGACCGAGTACTGGAGTGCATTATTAAATGCAAGTTTGATCAGAACCCAGATCTCGCCGACAGGTTGGTGAGTTATGAGATAGATCTTATAGAATCTACCAAGGATTTTTATTGGGGGGGGGGAATGGTCTACGGAGATGAAAATTGGGAAAAGGGGGTGTTCTTTGGACAGAACAATTGTGGCAGATTATTGATGGAACGGCGTTCCATAATAAAGGCCCAGCGTGAGGCGTCCAGTACAGTGAATGGTGTCGTGGCTCACCTGGAGCGTGAGGCGGCCCAAGGCGTCACACCTGACCCACACCAACATACTGCCACCACCCAACCCGACCTCACTGGTGACGGATCCATGCCACCTGCCCCGACGGCAGCTCAGGTTACTGACTTCTCTCTGGATAACGAAGGTGAACGGAACTACACTGCATTATTCCCTCCAGCTCAACCTGTTGCCCAGCATACATAATGAAAATGAGGTCTGTAGTGCGTAAAAACGCTCCTGTCTATGACAAGTATTTAAATGACAATTCCTACTGTGCCCTGCTGGGAGACTCACGTGTGAAGTACATGTATCGTTATGTCCGTGAGAGTGGAGTTAACCTGATAGACTGTGTACCTATTGGGGGTGCCACCATCCGGGAAGTAACAAACAGAACTCTCTCATATCTGCAACGTAACCCTCTTGTGAATAGTGTCTGCATTAGTGTCGGCATTTGTGATATAACTTGCCTGACTAGCCAGCGCCGAGTTGTCATGAGACAGGCCTCATTAGACATCCCATCTACAGTTGAAAGACTGACTTGTGAATATCGAACCTCACTAGAGAGGATCAACCATATGTTTCCCGGTGTACAAGTTGTATACACAACCATATACGGCGTAGACCTATCCCATAAATGGTCAGGTTTCGGCTACCACCGCCACCAATGGGTGCTGGATGAAATTATTCATCGTCTCAATCTGCAGATAGTGAAATTAAATTGTGATCTAGCGGTAGTATGCCCAAGAAGCGACCACTACATTCACATGTGGAATAGCTACCTCAAACGTGTCACACATCAGTATAGACGTCTCCGGGATGGTACCCATCCAAACTTCTACACCCGGCTATCCATCGCCCATAATATTGGTAATGCCATGTATCGAAACCAATGGAGACCCCGCAGCCCAGAAGAGCGGCACCACTACTTCTATGGCCCACACTAAACTGAAACATTGTAGCAACTGGTAAGCTTTATGACCCTGACTCGTTTTATCATATAACTAATGCGGCTTTGAGTTACATATAACACATTTGTACATGCTCTAAAACTCAACTATGTTGAATCATCCTCCTATGCCTGAACCACTCACGGTCAAGTCACTTATATAGTTACAATTAATGATAACTATTAATTAAAAATGCCTTCCAAGGTATCTGTTGTCCATGTCATCTCTCAACATCACCTCTACACACCCGTATAGCGCCTGCTGTGAGGGCCTGCACGTGATCCTGAGCTGTCTCGTTATGAAGGGCTACATTGATGCAAAGTCACCTTGTGTATGCTGCCGACTCATCCCGTCAGCCATCTACCGGTATACCTTGTCGTTATCTGCACACGGAGAAGGTAGGATCAATCCGTTATCTGTCACTCGCTGTCATTACCAAAAAGTCCTTACGAGGGCGCGGTATCCAATTGCAATGACGTTTAACACTGACCACAATCCATGCCTGCTGGACTCGTCCCCGTACAAGTGCCGTCTTTAAGTCAGAGGACTGACTTCAGATATAGACTCGATATATGAACTCAGTATATGAACTCCTTTAGCTACTGTCACAATATATGATATATTATAGAACCCACTCACAGCAATAATGCCAGGTTATTAAGCTCCATATGTTGTGCGAGGACTGCGGAGCCCTTGGACCCCTTGGAGTTTGAGTCACCCATTTACCCCCACCCCCACCCCCCAACCGGGACACCAGTTTAGGTGAGAACACTCCTTAGACTGCTGTTTCTGCCGCGTTCCTGGTGCCAAAACTCGGAACAGAGCCACCCCATCCCTTGTCTCTACGCCCACCAAGTGCTTTCTAGCGGTCACCTGCCATGGATGCTATTGCCAGGAAACAAGGGCTAGTAAACACTCAGCGATTCTTAAACAGTCAAAAGGGGGTTAAAATAGTAGGATGTAATGCGCGTAGTCTTAGTAATAAGAAGCTCCTGGACATTAAATTGAGTCTAGATAGTGATTTCCTATGCATATGTGAAACCTGGGCGGACAGCCCTGATAATGCCTTTTTGCACTGGAGTGGTAAAGCCATTTTTAGACATGATCGTACCATACGTAACGGTGGAGGTCTACTCATATATGTTACTCAAAATTTCAGCCCGTATTGCATAGAGCGCACTGATTTACAATTAATGGAAGCAGTTATTGAAGTCCAGGCTATCCAGGTGGAGAAACCTACATATAAAAACTTCATTATTCTCAATGTATATAGGCCTCCAAATACGGACACTGACTCCTTTTTCGTTAAATTGGGAGATGTTATTGGTAATGTGGACCGAACCAAATTCGAACTATGGGTGGTGGGAGATGTAAATGCCAATACACGGGACAGAAATTGTTATCCCGCTAAGTGCTTATTTGATTTATGTAGAGAGTGTACCTTGCGTCGACTAATTGAAGATGTGACTAGGCCCAATGACAATGTTACTGGGGGTACATGTCTGGATCACATTCTTACTGATTGTAACATTGTAAGCTCCAGTGGGGTACTCGATTGTCTAATAGCCGACCACTATGCTGTTTTTGCTTGTCGGAAGAAAGGAAAGGAGATTAACACTCCTCTCACTTTCACTGGTCGTTCATACAAGGCATATGACAAGGGCGATATGCTTGAATATATGTTGTCTCTTAACTGGCATGAATTCCATGGATCAACGGATCCTGATTTCCAGTGGTTATTCATTTATGATGCCCTCATTGATTATCTGGACATTTACTGCCCTATTAGGACAGTTAATATTAAAAAAGTCTCTGACCCCTGGGTCAGTCCGGAAACCATTGAATTAATAAATGATAGGCAGTTAATGATTAAAGAGAGAAGAGATACCAACAACTTTGCATTAACTCAGCACATAAATCGCATCAAGAACAGAATACAGCGCCAGCTAGCTAATGGGCAAAGTCAATATGTCATGACGGTCTTAGAGCGTGCCGAGGGTGACTCTGTCAAGTTCTGGAGGGAAATCAACTCCTTAGTTAATCCTACCACTAAAAACCTAACAATCCAGCTTATTGATGAAGTAACTGGCCAAGTCATCCCGATTGACAAGACTGCAGAATACATAAACCATTACTTCGCCAATATAGGACATGACTTGTTCACCAAGCTGCCTCAGGCTGCACCAGTGGCTGCACCCCCGGTAATAGACGCTAATGATGAGCCCATAGACATACTGGCTCTCATTGACGATGATGAGGTCTTATCGCTTGTGAAGAAAATCAACATTGATAAGTCTTGTGGCCTAACTGGAATCAATAGTAAGGTATTAAAGGACGCTCTTCTTTTCTTATATAAAGAGCTTGCAGTTATATTCAGGAACTCAGTCAATGAGGGTATATTTCCTGTGTCTTGGTCGTGTGGGACTTTAGTCCCAATTCCCAAGAAGGGAAATCTTTCTAATATTAAGAACTGGAGACCCATTACATTGCTTCCCTTACCAGGAAAGCTTTTAGAAAAGATTATTCATGGTGTTCTGTCTGCCCATCTGGAGAGCGAGGCTATTCTAAGTAGTAATCAGTTTGGCTTCCGGCCGAAGAGGGGTACTGGCGATGCCGTCTTCAAGGTCTTGAAAGATCTTTATGATGCTAGAGACGATGGTAAGATAACAGCCGCTTGTTTTATCGATTATTGCAAAGCGTTTGACTGTGTCCACCACCCAACATTAATCTCCAAAATTTGCTCTCTAAACATACATGGCAAACTGAAGAAATGGCTTATGGAATACTTGTCACATCGCTCCCATTGTGCGATAGCAAATTCCACAAGATCTAACCAGTCTAATGTTGTCTTTGGGGTGCCCCAAGGGTCGATCCTCGGCCCTCTCCTGTTTGTCCTGTTTATCAATGACATCTCTCATTGTATACAACATAGTCTTTTTACCATGTATGCTGACGATGTGGTAATCTATGTGTCACACACAAGTAAGGCAGAGGCTGACAGGCTCCTCCAGGAGGACCTGGACAGAGTAGGTACCTGGTGCACTGACAACTACATGACTGTGAACACTGCCAAAAGCATGTGTATGTATTTCGGCTCTAAATCTAAATTGAATAATATTGGAGACACCGCTTTTACGCTAAATAATGCTATCTTGCCAACTTGTACCAGCTACCCCTATTTAGGCGTGGAGCTTGATGGTTGCCTTAGTTTAACCCCGCACATGAACAAAACCAAAAAGCTGTTTGGTAATAAACTACACAAATTAAATGAGCTTCGCAAAACTGCCTCTAGTGATATATGTTTAACTGTCTATAAGGTTATGATGTGCCCTGCAATTGATTATTGCTCCTTCTACACTGGAGGAGCACACACTGGAGAGCTTGTGAAACTCCAGCGCATGCAAAATCGTGCTTTACGTATCTGTCAAAGACTAGCTATACGTGACCGTAGTATAATCGACTTGCATAAAGACTGTAAGGTGGACATGCTAGATAGGAGACGTAGGTTACAGCTCCTGGGAATTATGTGGAAAAAGGCACATGGAGGGGATGCCATTGAGCAAGGTAGAGTAAGGACCCGAGGTGACTTAAAGATAAGATTTGCCCAGCGTAGGGCTAAAACTTGCTTCTATGAAAAGTCTCCCTACTACAGGGGTGTAAAATTATGGGACAATTTAGACAAGGAAGTACAAAAACTAAACACTTCTCGTAAATTCAAAAATGCCATCTTAAAACTCCCCTTATTATATGCAGGCTACTTATAAATGTCTCCCCACTTGTGCCTTTATCTTATCTTATTTTGTAGATTAACTAATGTGTGACTAGAAGGGCTAGTTAATATCTAAGCCCGATGCCTGATATCTTATTACTACTATTCACACATAGCATATACGGTTTGTTAAAGAATATCACAGCTCATCTTGTTGCACACACCACCCAGATGGAACTAGTGCCTAAGAGCGCCGTAGTTTGAATCAGATAATTGTAAGTTCACCTACGTGTGCGCAGAAAAAAGTCCTTTGGGACTAGTTGTGCAATAAATGAAACTGAAACTGAAATCGGAGACCGGAGAGAGAAACTGAGAGATACACAGAACATATGTGACACATATGCTTACTCCTCTAAGAATAACATAGTTACTAAACGGTATTTCATCCATCATTTCACAGTTTCCCCCAACGATTTATAGCTTTGATGCCCATTCTCTGTAAGTTCTATGGGCGAATGGGGTCCAAGCTCAAGCCACCTGGGTAATGGTAGTGGCCTATTGTCTAATGCTACCACTAGTGCTTGTAATGGTAGAGGTCTGGGCTATAATGGAATATCTCCCCCGTCTGAATTGGCCTAATGCTCCTTAATGATTGACAATTAAGAGATCTCTGATTGGGGTGAGAGGTGTGGGACTGAGGTTCGTGTATGGACGGTGACGTAAGGCAGGCAGGTGGGGATCAAGGTGGGGGACAGTAGGAGCTTTGTGTGGGGGAGGGGAGGCTGCGAGAAAGGACTGAGGGTTTGTAGCAGTTCAATTACAATATGTATAATAGGGCAGAAGGTACTTTGAAGTTGATCCACACGTGTAATTGAAAGAGAGAGGAGAGAGAGAGAGCAGAGAGAGAGAGAGAGCAAGAGAGAGAGAGAGAGAGAGAGAGAGAGAGAGAGAAAGAGAGAGAGAGAGACAGAGAGAGAGACAGAGACAGAGAGACAGAGAGACAGAGAGACAGAGAGACAGAGAGACAGAGAGACAGAGAGCTAGGGGGATGAATGGCACCGATACAGTGATAACGATAAAAACTGAATCGCGAATAAACACATAAAACAAGAAGAAGTAATAATTGTCAGCGCACTGGTCATCTTACCCTTGAGCGCACTGCTCAATGTAAGGGCCACGTCATGAACCTTGTCAACTATGACATGTGCTCAATATCTCCCCATGATGCAGTGATATATCAACACAGCGTGTTGTTGTGGAGATGTAGGTAGAGTAAAGGACATGTCTAACATGTAATAAATCAATACATAAATGACGATGAGGACTGGTCAGATAATCCACCTGTAGTAGCCCCATACCATGTTTGTGTATCAATAAGGTCCACTCCTCCCAAATGATAGCCCATAACACTCAGGGAGACCCACACATAGGACTAGTCCCCAAGACTAGTCACCTCAGTATATTTGGTACCTCATAGCCCCTTCTCAGCCGGCCCCACCCATGTATAATCAATTAGAGTGACCTTTGACCCGCCGCCATTACAATAACAAAGGCCGTTGGGGCGCGTGGGGGGGCGTGTCGATAAGCTGTGTCACGTGGGCACCAGCCTTATGAATATTAATGAGGTGTTGGCGAGGGCTAATCAATCCGACAGGTATGTGAATGGTGGGGGCGATGGTAAAAGGGGATGAGGGACAGGTATCATAACTGAACTATCATCACCAGATAACACAATGCCACCCTTTGTCCTGTTCGCTATGTATGCATATATAAAAGCGATTAAGTATAATACCACGTCAACCCAGTGATAAGTACCTTCATAATATATACACAATGCACCATCTTTGTACAATTGTAACAAACACAGAGAAATTTTGTCGGTCAACAGAACACTTTCATCCTCCAGTATCCGTAGGCCTTAATATATTCAGGTCGTTAATGTTTGACTTCAATTCATACAGTCTTAAATCAAATTATAGTGATTACCCTGACCTGCCATGGAGCAAACTCCTCCCCGGAGGAGGGGGGGTGGGACGTTGAACGTGTCAGGGAAGTAGCGTATCATGAGCTATTAGCAGCAGGAAAGTTGTGTTCCGTCCGCCGGCACACTGGGATATCCGTCCTCCATCTGCTTCCGCCCCTCCACCATCACACCCTGCCTGCCCTGCTCATCACCACCTCGCCACTCCCTGCCTCACGCTCTTACCTCCCCCATCACCCCTCTCGCCCTCTCGCTCCCTCCATCCATCCCTCCATCCTTTCAATTGTCCATCCCCCGCCGCCCCCATCCCTATCCTTCCACCTCCCTCCCTCCCTCCCTCCCTCCCTCCCTCCCTCCCTCCCTCCCTCCCTCCCTCCCTCCCTCCCTCCCTCCCTCCCTCCCTCCCTCCCTCCCTCCCTCCCCCCCCTTCCTTTCCTTACACTCACTTGCTCGCTCCCTCTCGCCCTGCGCCCTGCTCCTCTCCCTCTGCCTGCATCCGTCCTTCCGTTCTTTACTCCTGCTCTCCCTTCGTCCCCTCCCTTCCCATATCTCCCAATCCGCCCGTCTCCCTACCTCTCACGGCCTCGCTCCCCTGGCCGGTTTGGCTTCATACAGGAGGGTGTGATAGGCTCTGGGCGCGCTGAAATTCAGATAAGGCGGTTTGTTTGAAGTTGTCACCGACTAAAAGGCGGCGAGCGGTGCGCGGCGACAAGCGGCCGACGCTTCATCCAGCCCGCTTTTAGCGCCAGCCGACGACCGGAAATGAACACATCCATCAATCACTTCCTGTCGGCCAGAGAGGCTGCCTGTGGCGGGGATGGGGTGGTGGGTGGGTATGGCGGGGGGGGGGGGGTGCATAGAGGAGGTGGGGGAAGTGAGTGTAGCACTGTTGATTATGGATATAGTATATAGGTGGTAGGTGTTGTGGTGTAGAGGATGCCAGTAATTCTCCCCTATATCCGCCACTGGCATAATGCTGTCATCATTATAAAGGTGTGCATGTTATTGGTATTTACGGATGTATTAGACCTTATTCCCCACCCTTTAGCAACTCCTTTAATTTGAATAATCTTAATCAATTGCAGGGAAATGTCTCATCAGTAGATACCGATATAACCTATAAACTACAGCTGAGTAAGGATGCTAATCTAAGTTATCACACTGACATAGATTATTATCATGCAACACCTGTGCAACTGTATCTACAAATACCGGTATAGTTTACGTCTTGGCCTTTTCTTATCTCAGACTGAAACCATCTTCGGCCAGAGAAAAACTTGATTTACACTTCCGCTCATACAGTTATGAAGTTGATACAGTCATGAAATACGTCTCCATGGTGTGGGTGTTCTATTGTCGAGGAGATTGCAGTGTTTGTATGGTATATTAGACGGTAGTCTATAACTGTAACTGGTCAGCTCAAATAGGCCGTCACTTTAGAGATGTTACTGGTCACTGTCAGAGTCAAACTATTCAAACAATGTGCCAAGTTACATGTACCAACTAAATCTATTTGATGTTGATCTATACACGTTAGTACCCCTTGTGGTAGCGTGTGGGGTCGGGGGAGGGGTATAGACCAGCCTGACCAGTACGCAGATATCGATGTGCAATAGGTGAAGCGGGGAGGGGGAGGGCTGTCTGACACGTATTAGACACGGACAAGTCTTGTAGACATGCGCTGTACACCAGGGCCGGGGAGTAAGAGCGCGCGCGTGTGTGTGTGTGTGTGTGTGTGGGGGGGGGGGGGGTATAAGGAGAAAGGGTAGTTCTAGTGGTAATTAGAGGTATATAGACTGGGATATGAGGTCTCTGTTTCTATGGTAGGGACATATCATATACCACATATTTTACTAGTTCATATCATCCACTTTTAATCTCCATCCACTTCGTTTGAAATATGCAAACTGGATCTGAGATAGGCCAACAAAAAAGTGTGTTTCAGTCAATCAGTAGTCCATATCAATATTGCAATCAGTAAAATCATACATATATAAGAACTGTTTTGAGAGTAGAGAAGTTCAAATAGTGTAATGTAGATGCTATTATAGAGAGGCTATTTGTAGCGGGGTCGGGTCATGATGCGGCTGCCACACACCAGGTGGCGGGGCGGACGGGGACCGGGGTCAGTGCTGTTAACCATGGTTACCGGCCGTATTTACAACCACTGCTATAGACCCGAGCAGCACGACTTTGGGAGAGAACACTTTTGACTGGGATTTGTACAGTCATGCAACCACTCAATATCCACAGATAAAGTCATACATATGTGTTCGTAGATCGCACTGGTAAAATATTGAGTTAGTCTACAGGAATGTCTCAGTAACCTTCCTAATACGTCACCTTCTCTTCCTGCATCCATGGGGTTTCATAGTCTGCGTGTAAGTTTACATCTATTGGCCAATAATACAGGCATCAATGTAGATGGGATGGATCCATATGATATGAGATGCTGATGGATCCATTTATAATACTAAGCCTTGGAGGCAGTTCGTAGGAGAGTTATATACCCCATTGAGGATGTATTCATCTGTTGAACGTAAATAAACCTTCACGTTTTGACGTCAACAAACCTTCTAGAATTATGCAGCTCAAACCTGTAGCTTCGTCGGAAGTAGGTAGGGTGTTTACTGGGAATGCTTTTGAATGCACCCGCTGGTCTGCTCTAACCCTAGAACCAAGAAACCCACCAGGGTAACAAAATGTTCCACCCCAACCCCTGTGTGCCATGTGCCATAAGTATCCATACAGGAAAGGATCCACTCTTGTCGCCTGTAGTTGTTGCCCCCCACTGACCCACTCAACCCCCACAGCTGCAGCATGTTCACAGCTTCCTACAACACGGGAACCCAATAATCAACAGCAGATCCCTACCTGCCCCTGCCCCGGGCCCCTGCTGCTGCCTACCCCTGCCTGTCCCTGCCTGTCACTGCCTGTCCCTGCCTGTCCATGACTGTCCCTGCCTGTCCATGCCTGTCCCTGCCCCTGCTCCTGCCTATACCACTGCCTGTCCCTGCCTGCCCCTGCCTGGCCTTGCCTGCCCCTGCCTGCCCCTGCATGTGCCTGCCTGTCCTTTCCTACCCCTGCCTGCCCCTGCCTGCCCCTGCCTGCCCCTGCCTGCCCCTGCCTGCCCCTGCCTGCCCCTGCCTGTCCCTGCCTACCCCTGCCTGTCCCTGCCTACCCCTGTCCGCTCTGCCTGCCCCTGCCTGCCCCTGCCTGTCCCTTCCTTCCTCTTACTGTGCCTTCGAGCATGGGTGCCCTCCTCCTTACTTCTGTCCCCTGTCTCCCCTGCCTCCCTTCTTCCTAACCCTCCCTCCATCCATTTGTCCCTTCCTCTCTGCCTGCCTGCCTCCCTTGCCGGCCTGCTCCCAATCTCTTCATCCTCCTCGGTTCAACTCTAAATACCCGCCTGTCTATTGCTTCCTTAGAACTACTACCTGGCCGCGTGTCTGCTCCCCTACCTTCATCTTCTATTCTTCTTATAGTTCCCTCTTTCCCTTGCACATCCTGCCACTCTTCCGTCCAACATCCCTCCCTGCCACTCTTCCACTCATTCCTCACCACGCCCACCTTGCCCCCATCGCATATTACCTGCTTCCGTATGCTCGTTCCTGTTGCGCCGACTGTAAACACACTGAGCACGTGGTTCCTGGCTTGTTTAACCATGTCGATCCCCCCCCCCCCCACCTCCACCCCCCTCCATCATCCCAACCCCCACCCCCACCCCCACCCGACACTGAACGTGCTTCCCTATGCAGGGTGCGGGGCCGCGGCCTAACAATAGCGGGCGGGCGGCTATTCTGCGCGCTGATTGGCCGTAATTGGCGGGGTAACCTTTTCATTGGTTGTCCTTATTACATTATGGGTAAACATGAGTCAGGTATAAATAGGAGGCTGGTGCCGACCTGCCTTCATCAGCCAGACCTCTGCAGACCCCGGGGGACGCAGGGAGCAGCAGATCAGCAGTCACCGCAGGAAGTAGGAGGATAGAAGTGGGAGGGGCCTGAGGGAGAACTTAACCTGTCTACTCCCAATCCTACATACTACTACCACCAAGTCTACATACTACTCACACATCTACACACTACTCCCAGTTCTACACACAGCCTGCCCCATCCCCAACTCTTTGCACTACTCACACTAAGGCACAGGGCACACAGGATACCTACTGATAGCACTACACCACCCCACAGACTGGCTATGATACACGAGGCGGCCATACAGACTGCCTGACCACAGGGTCAGTCCAGGACCACTCCAGGGCCCCCACAGGAGGACGGACCAGGGCCCACATAGCTCCACTAACCTACCAGGTACCTCATCAGCACTGCCGCCAGTTCTAGGCACCCATTTCAAACTGACACTCATTCCTTCTAGGGACTTTTTACTACTGCTATAAACTTCCAGGAACCATCGTTCCATGGACTCTTGTAGGAACTCCTCCAGGGTGGGCTCCAGGTACTGACAGCCGTGTGACGTGCCTGCAGGTGGCCAGGTGAGCGTGTCAGTAGACGCTACAGGAGACGCGGTCTGCAAGGGAGCAGCTCTGTGACCGCCCAGCGCCCTAGGTGCTGGTGTAAGGCAGGAGGCTGTTGGAGCACGGGTCGTGTCAGTGTGACCGCCCCGGCCTGTCCGTGTAGACACCCGGCAGGACCAGGTCAGTGAGCGCCAGTCGGTGAGAGGCGGTAGTAGTAGAGGCAGAGTGGGACGAGCAGCAGGCACACACCACTCACACACCGAGCTGCTCCTTCTAAACAGCTCACTGCTACAGGCCTCTACACACAGCTTTACACACCTGAGAGCAGAGATACACCTGCCGGCAGAGGAACTATCACCTGTTTGATACCCACCAAGCACTCCGCCCACAGGAGGGTAGGGAGGCGACGGACGGCAGGTTTTACAGACCGGGAGGACGGCTGACTGTAGGCGGGGAGGGTGAGGGGTGGCGGCCGGCCTCGTCATAATGCAGGGCGGCCTCAAGACAACCCCCGATTACTACAGAGCTGCATGCACCTTCGGCAGCATACCGGGCATGATGTTCACAGGTTAGTGGAATTCAACTCCGCGTTATATTCAAGTTTCACATCTAGAATGGTAGTATTTAGGAAGGGTCATCACCAAACTTAATTCATATTTTATCATTTTGTACTGACATTACCCAGTGGGCACAGAACATTGAATCAACATTGAGAAATGGTTGACAACGTTGTTTCAATGTTAATTCAACGTTAATTCAACGTTGAACTGAATTTTGTGCCCACTGGGTAGAGTAATCACTTGAAGTAGTGACTGAAGTTGGCGTAGCTGTCTATTAGGAATAACACTGCTTATGATATGGGAAGAACTATATAAGATCAATTCCTTATCTTGTCCGTCTTGGCATGGATATTCGGCAAAGTAACCTAGTCACCTACTCTAATGGTTTTTAGGTTTCCTGGCTAAGCTATTATTGGTCTCTCTAATATTCATCTTCTCAAATTTTTCATACACCTTTATTACTACTTCCAGCTATTTTGACTTTTGTTTTGCAAATCAGGACCATTCTCTTCACAAACCATAATTCTGAGTTTTTATCTCTAAAAAGGCACTCCATTTCCGACTGCCTCTGAGGTATATTTGATCATTTTGCCTCATTAATTATTCCGAGCTAACATTTCATCAGACATAGCACTTATATGTGTATCTTACTTATGTATTACCATTTCCCCCACGCGACACATTACTCTGTCTTTATTTGTGCTTTATTACTTAATTCATCCCTTACTGTGCCGCTATATCACATTACCTTTCACCCATACACCACCCTCATAGCTTGTTAACCCCTGTTGATACACCCAGGCACCCATCATTCAAAACACAACCCACCATTTCAAGTCTCACTGAATAGGAATCAAATCTCCACCACAACAAAGGTCTAAAAATCTCACGGGCAATTTGATGTGAAGCCCGTGAGAAGAGAATCAGTGTCGGCCTTAGACCGTGTGCCTTGTACTGGAGGTAATTGATAGAGGAGGAGGAGGTTTGTGGAAAGGGAGACAGTGTGTCATCCTTATCTCCTGTTTATGTCTGACAGTTAGTGGCGCGGGGTGGGGGGGGGGGGGAGGGGAGTCAGGGTGCAGTCAGATGGGGGGGGGGGGGCAAGATGACTATTCACTTCTGAATGATTTCTGCATGATTGCTGAGTCATGTGAGCCATGAGAGGCCGCCTTAGAAGGAGTCTTTGATTCATGACTGGGGGAGATGGTTGCGGTAATTCAAGCTATAACTGGTCAAATGAAGCCCTGCTCCTAAAGTGAGCCCGATAAGTGTAGATTTAAATATTATATATAACGGAAAATTGAAAGATAGCATGTATACAAATGAACAACGAGTTCAAAGGCACTATGTAGGTGTTAACCCGTCATAACAAGTAAGATGATGCAGTATTATTAGATCAGAATTGCACATGATTTATAGATGACATGGATATGAACAAATAGAACTAGGCGAATAGATACAATAAACAGTAGGCCTCACCATGTGGTGATCTAGATGCTACATTCATGCTAGATTGAAATTGCAGAAAATAGCCTTCATTCAGATTTCATCACTTTTTGTAGTGACTACCTTGCCGTGCAGAGGAAATTACCCATGAGTTTAACAAATCAGGGAGGTGTGACGGGTGCACTTAAAGTCATCAAATATTAAAGGCTAATAGTAAAATCAATGTAGACTCACCTACATTGATCCATCACCTGTGCCAAATGGACACTAATCAAAACAGTGTAGAGGCATCACTGAAGGCTAGAGTGCCTGCTCTAAACTCAACATGGCATATAGTCCTTCCATAGAGCCTAACTGGTGCCTCTGTTCCTGGTAATATGTGTCTATGATGGGGTATTTGTTCAACATAAATACTAAATACAAAACGGTGAGCGAAATATCTGCATGTGTGTATGCTGCCAGTACAATACAATGCCATTGTAAGTGTGTAGTGCTGTATTCTGACCCGCGTCCCCGCCCTCGGCAAATGACCGTGTCTATACTACTTACGTCTGTGTGGGCCTAACATGCTAGTAGTATATGGACTTGTGACTTTGACGCGGGTCATTTCGCCTTTAATGTCAGTGGGCCTCCCGGCAGGATTAGGATTAGTTATTGTTTTCTTAGAATATGCTTATTTGACCTTGATTAATTGTTTCTACTCAAGATTCTCTGCTTCCTATTTTCAGAGTATATATATCAATGTGACTCAGGCCTTCTCATACCCTAATGATAACACAAGACTATGAGAATAAGGAAACAGAAAATAAATAAATAATATTTTTCTTCTTTCTTGAACAGACCCGTCTCCTTACACAAAACCAGCATGGACGCCACAACACAGTCCGCAGACACAAGGTGGGTTTACGACATCACTGTTTTACGACATGACCGTGTGGACCGGTTAGCGGCGCGTGTCGTGCCGCCCGCGTCCTGCGCGGACAATGCCGCCCGAGTGGCATTGCGTGTCGGGCCGTGCAATCCCCTCCCGCCCTCCCCCACGCAGGACATGGGCATGAGGGGCTCATAGGCCGGGCTTACAGTTCAGGACGGGAGTCAAGGGGACGTGTCCCCATATTGATATAGACAAATGCTGCTATATAGTGCCTACTCTAGTAGTCCCCATCTTGTGCCAACCTGGGGTGGCAGGTGTATGGAACATCGTCACATCAACAGGTTGGCTAGATGCTAGGTTCTAGGGACATTTCAAGGCTATGCAATGGATCAGGGTTGAATTCTATACTTAACATAGACCTATTAGCCAATTGATGAATATGTTTCAGACCAATCAAATAACTCCCTCAATTAACAGCGGATTTCTCAGAGTGCAACTGGTACACCCATGCGACAGCAGTGCTTATCGCACCAGTATTACCAAAGTGACATGGTCCGATTTTTTTCATATTTTAAATCCTGCTTAAATGTGTTTCAAACGTTAGTACAATATCATATTTGGAGGATAGGGCCCAATAAAATGTCATCTATGGGCAATAAGAGGCCAATTAGAGGTTCAGATGTGGCCCAAGTATAGCATTTTACAGTATATTTTCAATGGGGGAATTATAGCGTACACTCCAAAATTAGTAAATTGAGCCATAATCTGATAATTATTCAACTTCTAAGCTGAATTCTAGGGAATGAGATTAAATAGAGTAGTTAGCACATGAAGTATGGCCATAGAGAACATTCTGGTCCATTTTTAACGAAATTGATTTTTTGAGCCTTAATCATCGGACCATGTCATTTTAAGTAATGGCTGCGCCCATTAGATAACAGGCTTGACGCCTATAGGGTTGGGCGTGACGATGTCTTGGTTGAATTCTAACGGTGTAGCGGCAAGTATTGCCCAGGTGTCCATGAGTTATAAACGTCTTCCAGACTCTGATACCACACAGGCCTTTATCTACACCACCTTCATGTATGTAAGGTTGTGTTGTGATGGTCGAGCCATCAGTCCGTGACTCACCCCCAACTTAGAGCCACCCCTGCCACTCTCCACCTTCAACACTCACCTGACATGCCCTACAGTGATGTATCCACCTGGTCGACTGCAGCACCACAGTGGCAATAGCAGCGGTAAAGGAGGGGACCAAAGCTGGCGTATTCCCTGGTTGCTGTAGACTGCTGTCGTACACCTGCTATTAAACCGCGGGAGGCAGACCCGAGACAGCACCAGGGGGACAAGATGGCGGCCTAGTTCGGGTGGCCAGTTACACCTGTAGACACCCGTGCTACAACACGGCGTGGTCCCTAATGACGGTCATTGAGATTTCTGATGGTGCATTACAGTCAGCAGAATCAATACCCGTGACCGTACCGGGACCAGAGTACTAACGTGCGTTAGGGGCAAGTGGGAGGCAGTCTGTACTGTACTCAACAACAGCCACAGCCTCCTGCACCCAGCACACCTGATAACCAATAACCGTTAAACACACACCATAACATGCAGGTAAACATGTAGATGCTCTATAGGGTCTCTAAGTATAGCCATGTGCAGGACCATCGTAAATAGCCAACTCCAAACCTCAATGACATATAGACACTTTTACAAGTGTTGACCTATTCAAGTGTAGGCCTATACCGTATACATTATATCTAAGAATAAATGGGTGTAAGTATCACATACCAAATATTAACCATGACCATAAGTATGCTGTGGCCGTGGCGGTAATCAAATTATTAAAGGAATGTGTAAACCATAGGTGTACTATACACCAAACAACTCATCGCCATGCTAGTGTGGGCCAACACTGAAATCACTACACCATGTTCACCGGAAGCTGCGTGCGCATCGCCTATAGAGGCGTGACGTGTTTCCGGTGTCTGTGTAGTGATGTATGACGTGACGTGACAGGTGACATGTGACGTGAGGGATGCAATAAGTACTCTGTGGCTTGTGGGTCAATAGAGGATCCCGATATCCAACATAGTATGGACATGTTTCCACACAAAACCTAACAGATTGCAGCTGATTCCCGAAAATCCTACACCCAACATATTGGTGTCAACCTTTGCCCACCTAGCATCCACCTATAACTACCCACGTTCTAGGTAGCTCCGTTCTAGGTAGCTCCGTTCTAGGTAACTCCGTTCTAGGTAACTCCGTTCTAGGTAACTACCCCCTGAGGTGCGGTAGGCGTGGTGTGTTACACCCAGAGTGACAACTCCCTGATCTAATTAGCTCCGTCTTTTGTTTTGCTGCTCTCACTGACACAGACCCATCACAAAGATACCCCCCTCCACTCGCTACCCCTCACCAGCCCTGTCTGCCGGAGGGTGCTGACCAGAGACATAGACTAGAGAGAGCCGACTCCACGGGGGTTAAAGGTAGGGAGGGGCCGGGCTGTCAGCAGGTTTCCATCAGTCATAATTTGATCATTAGATGTTTAATTACAGCCACGGTCGGCACAGCAGGGCGGGGGGAGGGGGGTATGAGGGGGCGGCGGACGGGGAGGTAGGTTTACGTTTACGTTGACACCCATGTAGTTAGTGTCACAATAGTGGGAGTGGGAGATTGGGGATTGGGGACGGTGGGAGAGGGGCGGGGGGGGGGTGTAGTGTCTGTAAACAAGGACCGAGGGTGGTGGTTTGAACACCATGGGGTTTGCTGCGACTGGAGCACGGCGGCAGCGGCCGGGGACAGTGGTTGGAGCACGGCCCGGGTTTAGTGAGATGGTTTAGTTGGCTCGTCGCTGTGTGCAGCCGGGGTACCAGAGGCCGGGGATGGGGCGGGGGTTGCACCGGGAGACGCTGAGAGGGAGGCGGCAAGCATGGACGGCATGTGCCGTACTCAGCAGGACGTGTGCAGCCTACGCCGTGTTTCTAAAGGACGACACTGATCCGCACAGAGTGGCGTACGCCGGGGTCACTGTGGCGTACCCCAGGCGTGACGACCCCGCCCTGTGGTAGCCATATGCAGGGTTTAATCCCTGGTTTGTAAATATGGCTGTGGGTAGGGGATGACACACGGGGGGATGACAGGACGACAGGCAGGTGGGGGCTGCCCTGCTATAATGTATGCCTCATTCCCCTCTCCTGACACTGGTATCGTAGTCTGCCGCCAAATGACCATCACTCAATAGCAAATATTACATCATTGGCAGGCTATACGTATCATAAGAAACTGAGGCCTGTGCTATACGTCCCTCCAAATAGCTCGTTCACTCGTTAACAACGCTGTTGTATGGAGAGATCTAAATGGACGGCCCGCGACAGCGCCCGCTTCTCATGTACTACTTACTACTACTAAGTAAGTAGTATAGGTAAACTGGCACCAGCTGAGGGCATCACGTACCTAACACAACTCTACATGACTCCCATCCCCGTGTACAACATGACGGTAGCCTCATGCTGACCTGTTGTAGCACTACTGACCTGCATCTAACATGGTCAGCAGAGCACCACTAAACACATTAAGTCTTACTGCATGGACACTATTCACATGGCGTATTTACCAGCGTCTTGACTTCTACCCTTCACACTACTCAATCCGTACCACATGAGGCACCCAAGCCCAGGAATAAAACAGAATTAGCCAACATTAGGGTCTAAACCGTGTCTAAGCCAAACCTATATATCTGCCCAAAGTCTTTACGTTGGGCAGGGCTGGCTGCACTGTCGGCTACCCACTATTACCCCGGCTACTGCACTACGCCCCTCCAGGCTACAGGCGGTGGGCAGGGTGGGGCTGTACGAGGGGGAGGGGGGGGGGGTAGACGGCAGTAATGGCCGCCCATTGTAGGTTAGACAGTGGCATTAGGTGGCCGCAGGGGGTGGGTTTGCTTTGGGTGAAATAGAACAGTTACCTGGGAGAATAGGAGGGGGTTGGGGTAGCCGCCAGGCACGGGGAGATTGGTGATGTGTACAATAAGTAATAACTGCCAAAATGGGAATGGTTAATCCCTGATCTATATTAGAATGTTATTTCCGGTATTCTAGAGATCTGTGTGCATGACATAGATGCACCTGTTTGTACATTGTCCTTTAAAAGATGGTGAAGACGGAAGCTTTTTTGGTACGACGAATAAACCCAAAGCATTCCCAATCTGACGCGACACCATCGACTATTCAAGTGCTATCACCGCCAGCCATTGCATATTCAGACAGGTCACTGCACGTAATAATCAACAGTGGACAACATGTTAAATCCTATATAAACGTCAGTGATCAAAAAGACTGAGCAAATTCAATAAAGCACGCCATATGAACATTGATGTTATACATGTACTGAGGAAGAATGCTAAATTAGGGAGAATTAACGCCGACTGTGAATGTGTGTGAAATGAAATAGTAGTAAAATATAAAGTTAGAGAGTGTTAAGAGTTTTAATGATTGATATAGGGGGCGAATATGGAACAGTGGCGTTAATGTAAAATGTCAGAGGTGAACATGGAAGGGAATAAACTAAAACAGTCTGGTGGATAATACGTCACATAGAACAGCACAGCGATTATATTGAGGTAAATGGGGGCTGGTCGCTTGTTGCAATAGATTATCAGATTGGATCTAACACGGACAACTGTATCAATGACACACACACACACACACACACACACACACGCACACACACACATATATATATATATATATATATATATATATATATATATATATATATATATATTTATATATATACATATATAGTGTTTAAAGCACATTGATATGGTCTAAACTATACGTATAGTGCATGGGCTGGATATAGTAAAGGAGTGGACGTACCGTGATTCAGTGGTGGCGGTGTGTAAGCTCACTATACAGCGTTATAGGGACGGCTATAGGGTGTCAAGGAGGTAACCTGGAGAGGGGTAGACTAGAATGTCTACTCCCCACTTTATAAAAGACCACCACTCCCACACCACTCCCCCTCCTCCCCTCGCCCTACTCTCTGCCCGACCTCACCTCCTCCACTCACCATCAATATACCCCACCTTCCCTTACCCAGCCGGCCCCACGCGCCACCCGTTGCCGTGACGCCCGGATATTGTGTATGAGAGCCGCATTCCTCACTTCCGGTATTCAGCGGCCTCTAGCGGACTAACACGGCAACGGCCGCGCCCGGCGACACCGGAAGAATTAGGGGAGGACGAGGAGGGCGGGAATATGGAGTGGATGAGAGGGGAGGCGCTTTAACCCTAGAGACGGCGTAGACGGCGGTGTGGGAAGTGGGCGTGCGGGTCTGTGACGAGGTTACCGCGGCCAATAAGACGCTATTGTCGACGTGCTGCTAGCAACGCCGGGTCAGCGTCTATAACCATGATGTACAATGACGGCCCGGAGAGGCAGCGTCACGGCACAAAACGACGTGCATTATGGCCATATTTGGGTGTCAGAGGAGTGGCATTTGGGAAGATATGAGAGGAGGGGGAGAGGGTCTCATCTGGGTCAAATTTAAGCATACATTTAGTCATTAGGAGCTACTGTGAGGCGGCACGGCAGGACAGCGGTCAGTCAGGGGCAGGGGGCGGCGGGCAGTCAGGGGTGGGGGCAAGCTGCGGAGCTGAAGGATGAGGGACTCAGATGGAGATGGAGGGTGGACATATGGGGGTTAACAATGTAGTATAATGTAGATCTGCCTGTCATTGATTGTGTCAGGTGCTTAATCCACGCCATGTATTACTTTTTACATACTGCTCTTATAACCCACACTTTCTACACTGCTATACTTCTACTTTGTGCTCACATAGATATTGCCCTACTTTTATACACTACTCACAAACCCCGCTCTCTACACACTACTCACGAACCCCTCTTTTTACATACTACTCACAAACCCCGCTTTTTACATACTACTCACAGACCCTATTTTTTACACACTCCGGCACAAACAGGCTACTCACACAACAACCATAACCTCAGCTATAAGTAACATGTGACAGAATTCAGATAGAAATCTGAGATGGAAATCTCCGACCAAATGGCCCTAACCTTTGTAACCCAGTACACTACCGTGCCACTTGTGCTCACACTATCATCACCTGATATCTAAAACGGTCCATTATACTTCCCGGAAGGTGTTCCGTGCACATGAGTGGGTACCATACACTTGGATGGACATGTCAAATGCCACCCACATTGTCCACCACCTTAGTCTACCCCTTCCCCGATAACCCCCTCATGTTCATGGTCACGCAGCCTTGGCACTGCCACCATGCTGACCCCGACCATGACCCCTCAACAGGTCACGAAATGTACACGGGTGAGCAGTGAAATATACACAGACTGACACCCCCTGTCTTCAGTTTTCTTATGTTTACCTCCCACTCCCTGTTCTCCCGCTCATTAGATTGGTCTGCTCAGTTGGCTGGGAGGATTTGTCTTTGGATGGAAGGTGGTAGGATGTGGTGGATGGATGAAAGGAAGGGAGAGGGGATACGGATGGGTGGAATGAGGTAGGGGAGAAGCTTGGGGCTATAGTGCAAGTTGAGATGGACTGAGAAATATGTATATATGTTGTAGGAAATGGGAGAGAGGGGGTTATGCAGAGAAAAGATGGAATGCTTAGACATGTATGCACAGTTGTTCATACATCCTTTTTTTACTTGATGCATCCACATAACCCTCACTCTCCCCACATCTCTCTATACCAACCAGGTCTCCAGTCACTTATCACCCTGCCTTAAACCATGGCAGGTGAGTCTACTAGGAGTAGCATATGATCTCATCATCCCCTTTCACCCCCTCCCTCTACCCCACCTGCACCCCTCCCCAAGCCATCATGCCAGTGGTCAGCCAGCCTGGCGCGTGCCAGGTGATGGGAGGGGGTGTATATGGAGGGTGGTGGGGTTGGGGTGGTTGGGAAGCGTGGTAGACAGGTGTGTGGGGACCTGTTGACACAGGTGTGTTGCCACCCTACCTCCCCCTCCCCCACACATACACACGGCCACGTGCCTCCCACTGCCCACTGTCCCCACACTGACCCCTCCCCATGCCTCTCTCTATTCCGTAAGCATTAACTGGGAAATTATTATAAACCCAAATTCAAGAAACTACATGTATATGATGGGAGGTACACGTGTATATACTGTCCAGGGATACCAACGTGATACAGTGACCCACTTAGTGCAATGTGATAGACACGTGTAACATGTGCGATGAGTGTTTTATATCGAATAATATGTAACGTGGATCTCACCTCATTACATTAATTGATCGGGATTACCGCTACCTTATCAATTGTACCAATGTCCTGTGTGTGTTGATGTGCCAACACTAACCCTTTCCCTTTGTCTGCCCTTAGGTTACGGCTCACCACCACTACCCAGCATGAAGCCGGAACCTAACCCCAACCACTGGAGGCCACAAGGTGAGCATCTCCTCTCTCATAATGAGTCTTCGTTAATAAGCACACATACATATGTATATCTGTTCCCTTTATGAACTAAACTATAAGGTTGATCAGCCGAGCATAAGGGGCCCTCATATAGGCGCTTCTCACATAAACCTAACTTGACACCAGCCTTAACACTTACGTTACGATGTAGGCCTTAGCTCGGATACTGAGTCGTACTAATCCATGACCCTGATTCTAAACTTGATGACGCCCGATGCCCTTGTTAGTAGTTATGCCATATCAAGAGATTTTAGTGAAATGCATAGCAGAAAGCAATATACTACTATACTTTGCTATTATATTTGCGCGGTATGATGATAGTAAAGGTAAGGGGAATGGGACTAAACATATATAGTAGCCTAGACACTTTATGAGGTCTGGATCAGAGTCAGCAATAGGTTATTAGGTTAACTTTTACTCCTCTGAAAAAATAAACCACTTTTATTGACAATGGCGGAAAGCAATGGGGTGCCTCTGTTATGGCAGACTGATACCATCTTATTTACCTGAATCATAAAGCCAATTAATCTCTAATAACCCATATAGGAACCACTTATTCAACAATCTAAACGTATTGCCGTCTTGATCAAATCAGCACACCCATTACATTATCCCCTGGGATGTGTTTATGGTTCTGGTGACCCACTAGACTCCCACCCATGGTGCCTAGAGCCTAGGGCGGAGCGGATCAATGTTTGCAGTTATTCAGGGCTAATGGAGAAAGTCAGCTTTTCGCAGCCCCCTCCCGCTCTTCCCCAAGACCCCGAGGTAAATGATAGTTTGATTGCTGAAAAAACGGTAGCGATGAAAGTGAAACAAAAGCTCCGAAAAAGCCACGAGCGAGAGCAAATATTAGCGCAATGAATCACTACAGTCTGATGTGCATTAGATGACCCTGGCAGGGTGGGGGAGGAAGGGGGTGGTTAGTAGGGCAATGGAGAGTAGATAGGGATAGGGATAGGGAGAGAGACACGATCGAGATCGAGACTGACTGACAGAGACAGGAAAAGACAGACGGACAGACAGGAGGACAGAGCATATAAGAGAGCTAAGGAGTCAGAGACATGGGGGAGGGTGAGAGGGAATATGCTAAGATGGAGATATGGAGAGACGGACAGAGACAACGACAGCGACAGACAGACATACAGAAACGGAAACAGCGACAGACAGCACCATATAGAAACAGCCAGAGGGGACAGGGACAGAGAGCTGTAAGCGGAATGCCAACCACAACAGAGTGAGGTGCTCAGGTAATGTGTGTGTGTGTGTGTGGGGGGGGGGGGGTGGAGGTTGGTGGAGGGGTGAGAAGCACATCAAGGTATTCACACAGGACACACCCAGAGTGAGTTGGTGAGCTTCTCTGTATAAAGAGCAGTTATGAATTGCTCTGAGGCGCTCATAGGGAGTAGGCTAGACTAGAACAGGTCTACCATTATCTCATTTGGGAAATAGGAAAAACAGTTAAGAACTGGTCATATTTTAAGCTTAGCCCCTATGGTATTTTAAATGGGATGTCACATGTCTAATTATGGAAGTAGCAATGAGACAACAATTGAATGGTCCAGGACCAGAACTCTAACCAGTCTAGTTTAGTATATGGGTCCGGGTAATTGTTCCTATCTAATGACAGTTGTGGTAGACTATTTGGCTAGATCTATAACGGATTGGGTTGATGTTGAAGTCTAGCAGCACATTCTATGGAATCGCACGGGGTATGGTGTTGTGAATAGGCATCTGACCAAGTGGACTCCATAGAATGGACCTTGATATTCTTGGGCCATGGAACTGCATAGGTGTATTTACAACCTTTAATTCGGTAGATATATACTCTACACCTCGGGGCATGCAGCTCAGAAACCACCGCTAATTTACCACCTATTCTTGGGATATTACACGGCACAATTATGCTCTACCTTTTAATTACCATATCTAGTGTATATACTAGTTCAGCCTCCAGCTGCTGACTAACAGCAGCTCTAACCTGCACCACAGCGGGCTGCGGACCACCTACTGGTGCCATTATGCGTCTGTGTTAGGGCTAGCTAAAGGTCTGCCGGCCAGTGCCATTGTACATTACATAATCAATTAGTCGCTCCAGGCAGCTGCTCCCTCACCATGCACATTTCCATTTTTGATTAATGTAAATGGAGATTATCAAGCACACAGTAGGCCTAGTCTAGTGGGATGGAAGAGAGATGACAACGTCACGAGAGCGAGGGAGATCTGCGGTGAGAAACATATTACTGAAGATAATCTTATGTAGGGGCCTAGGGGTTTTAGAGGGGTTGGTTTACATTATGACATAACTAATTGGCAGTCTCAACGCTAACACATTTCTTATAATTAGCCAGTCACTCACTGTCTGTGTACCAACGACCAACAATACACTTCCAGAAAACACCCACAGAATGGTTCCAATATTATAGACCAGGGACAGTGTATATGCATATTACCAAAGCATAGCTCAATTAACACCAGCATACATGAGAGGGGATGTCATGTTTTAATGTGGCCTACCACCAGGGGTGGCTGCCCCGTCTGTAGGGCAGTGTGTGACTGGGTCTGTGTGGGGTGCCGCTGTTTGAGGTGCTTCTACAGACACGATCAAACCGCCACACACGGCACCCACAGCCTCTGGGTGGGGACGGCACAGCAGAATGAAAGAGGGCGAGAAGTCGCCTATGAAATACGAACACACAGATAATGATTCACAAATCAAATGTGAACAGTAGCATTGGTCACTGGGCGTGCAGGGACCGCCCTCCAGGGTGACGGGTACAGGGGGGTAACACGTCCACTGCAGCGCTGTGGTGGCAGTAGCAGCGGCAGAGAAGGGAACTAACCCGGGAATTATCATGTCAGGACCTAGGTGCTGTCCTGGTTCCTTCAGTTAATCCTGCAGGTAACCGGAACCAGCAGCCATAGGTAGGAGCATGGGGCGGCCACGGGGACAAAATGGCAGTCTACTGTCTGCTGTCCAGTTACATCAGTTGAGGGGCGGGTAGGGTGAGTGTGGAGGGTTGGGGTGAGCAGGACGAGGGGTTGACTGGGGGTGGGCTGCCCTGTCGACCCTCCCTCACGGCGTCCATATTGAAAGTGCAATAATGTGGCGGTGTTTGTTTTGGCATTAAGCTCGGGGGGCACCAGCCGGGACGTGAGCATTCACTGTTTGACTGAGGGGCCACCCCCACCCCCCACACCTCGTCCCCAACCCCCCACTAGGAGTCAATGTCGGCCTAAAAGCCTAATTGATCTCGTTCATCTCAGGCGGCCGGGCCTAGTCGGCACAGGTTGGCCTAATGAAAGCCTAGGCCGCCCATCTACAATGGCAGCAAGTCGCATTCCGGCTCCATACCTCTATATGCAGGGAGCAGTCAGAGAGGTCGGGGGGGGGGGGTGTGTGAATTGACTGTGGGGATATTAGACTGTAGTGGCCATGTTTGTCTAGTGCTGCTGACCCAATATGGTCGAGATGCGATCAAACAGAACCCAAACAGGCGGCAACCAGCAACCAGCGAAACGAATATGGCCGCCAATTATACCTGCCAAGTACCAACCAGCGGCACAGTGCCTGAATATCGCCCACCCACCATGAGTCTGCAGAAAGAGCAGAATACATGATATTGCTAAGAGCCCCTAGCCCGCCCCGTCTAATGTACTAGGGCGGGGGAGGCAGGGGTAGAGGAGACATGGGCTGGGGAGCAGACACCGGATACGGAAGTGAAGGAGGCGTCCCCGTTAAGGTTTCCCCTACCGGAAGTGACGACAGTGATTCACTCTGATCCGACGGAAGTGTTAACTAGCGTTTAGCCCCCTTACTACATCTCCACTCTCTGCCATACATCTGCGTCTCTCTCAATTTGTTTTCTCCACCACGAGTCATTGTGAGTAGTAGAGGGAGTTGGATTTTACACGGCGTTAGCCATCCCACTGTAGTACTATGCCGATCTTTCTAAACGTGCGTAGATCTACGCCTATCCCTTCTTTATACAACCTATTTCAAAATGTTCAAGAGAATTACGCATTCAATGTCTACAAAGCTATATTGCTTCATCACAATAGGGAACTTATATTACGGCATACTGTTTATACACCCAAAATCAATATCTTGGTTACATTCCTTGATTGGTAGCTACATTGAGATCATGATTGACTGCTGAGCATTATTAAAGATATTATAGTATTAGAGGTATAGGGCCCACCCGGTAGTAAGAGAGTAACTCAGTCCTTTATATGGAGCTGCTCCCGGGCCGTCACCCAGCAACACGCGGCGTTACCCGGCCACCCTCCCGCCTACCCCACCCGCCGCGGGAGCTGCTCCATGAACTGCTCCAAGGTGTCGAGGTGTAGGGATATGGGAGCGTTATCATGTTAGCAGGGAGTGGAAGGGCGGAACACTATAGGCGGAACGGGTAGCATGGTGAGGTTGACACCAATGGATGAATTCCTTATTTGGCAAGCCAGTGGATGTATTGTATATATATGAACCACTGCGGACTGTAAACTGGCCCCTGAGCCGATCTATATCACACTGATCTGTTACCTGCTCAGACCGAATGTCACTCACTCACTCACTCACTCACTCACCCACTCACTCACTCACTCACTCACTCACTCACTCACTCACTCACTCACTCACTCACTCATACGTTCACTCACTCAGTCAATCACTTCACTCACTCACTCACTCACTCACTCACTCACTCATACGTTCACTCACTCAGTCAATCACTTCACTCACTCACTCACTCACTAACTCAGTCACTCACTCACTCACTCACTCACTCACTCATACGTTCAATCACTCACTCACTCACTCACTCACTCACTCACTCACCCACTCACTCACTCAATCACTCAATCACTCACTCACTCACTCACTCACTCACTCACTCACTCACTCACTCACTCACTTACTCCCTGCGGCCATGTCCTTACTCTATACGGTTTGTGATAAACGATACTTTGGTCCTCTATAATATTGTTATAGTATTAAGTAAAGGAACAAAGCCAACACAGTTCGGATCAAGTGTTACAGGTTGCGAATCAATAGGTTTATTCAGTAACCTAGACAGGCAAAGCTATAGCAGTGCAAACTCCCTATAGAGTTCGGAACGGGTCAGTAGGCTTGCAGCCGATACGATCTCTGTCCTAGCGTGGATCCAGAGTGACCGACGAGTCCCATCGGATGCTGGGTATATATAGGCAGCCAGCCTGCGCGTGCACACGCAGACCGGAAGCCTATAGCGACCTCTGTCCATACCCCAAGCTCGAAGCAGATGCTGCCACCTGCCGTCGGGCTGAAGGGTTCGGACAGAGTTCGCAACACAGCATCCAACAGAACCCGTCATATAAACCCCGCATAGCCCTAGCCCCTACACGGTTCATAGTGTGTGCCTTGGTGACCACAGCGTGTGGCTGTTAGTGCGGCCTGTGATGTCGCCGACAGCGGCTCTCTGCACAGACTGCTCCCTTTACTGCCACACCCACCCAATAAGTGACTAGTTCTGTATGACAGCCCTCCCCGTGTCACCCCCAATTATCCTCTAACCCTTTAAGGGCAGAGTCGTACTTTAATGAACAGTGCCTCTTTGTCGGCAAGATGCATGAATGCAGCAACACCTAGAGGTGTTGCAAATCTTCCATGTCTGCGTCTAAATTTTGACAGTCATTTAATCACTCATTTTAAGTGCACTTAAACTAATGATGACTGACTCTATTTTCATGTACCTTTCACGATGTTGTTAAACGATTAGTGCCTATTGAAGTTGTCATTCGATTGATTTAATATCAATTAATAGCCGATGTATTCAATGTCAAGTGGTAATTGCCTTCTTAGGTGTATGCTCAGAAACAGAAAGTTAGTATTCATGACTACCGTTTTTCAATGCACCCATATTTACATATTGCTGTCATATTTCTGACCTCCTCTTTCTTTTTTTGTAAGTTGCAGGCTCGGGGCAGATCCAGTTGTGGCAGTTCCTACTAGAGCTCCTGTCCGACACCACCAACGTCCAGTACATCACATGGGAGGGCACCAATGGCGAGTTTAAACTCGTCGACCCTGATGAGGTTGCCCGGAGATGGGGTGAGCGCAAGAGCAAACCAAACATGAACTATGACAAGATGTCACGAGCTCTTCGCTATTATTATGACAAGAACATCATGGCAAAAGTACACGGCAAACGCTACGCCTACAAATTTGACTTTGCTGGTTTAGCACAGGCTATGCAGCCCTCAGCAGCTGATCCAGCTGCCTATAAATACCAACAGGACTTGTTCATGTCCACCTATCACCACAATGCCAAACTGAACTTGATGAACATGAACCTTAATCCGCACACACCCCACATCCCGTCCTCTAACGGCTATTTCGCCTCTCATTCCTCCTACTGGTCAGCTGGTGCTGGGGCTAACGTGTACCCCAGTCTGTCTAACCACTCCATGTCCCACCACCCCCCTCATCACATGACGTCACATATCGGATCCTACTACTCCTGATCCGTACCAGGGGGCACTACCGACTATTATCTGAAGCGGAGGACTATTTTTGACGTGGGTATATGACGTAGCCGTGTGGGGTGTGACAGTGACGTGGACGTCACTGGTGGCGCCCCCCTACGGCGGGTGGTGTAAATAGTGTGTATGGAACTTCCGTTGGAAGCAGTGTGTATCTGGTCATGTTTGCATAATTCATGAAAAATGCAAATTAGGATGTTTAATTTGCACATAATGTACAGCGATATCTGCGAGGACAGAGACAATGCTTATTATCGCAAATGTTGCCTTTATTATTGATGGTGATATGGGGTTACCCAGAATGCCCTGTTTCCCGGCATCCGGGAACTAAAATGGACATGGCGGGCATGTGCAATCTGATACTTATTAGACGCCATTAATGGACTTAAAATGGTCACACAAACAAGACGCCAAAAGAAGACCTAAAATCTGACGGTCACAATTATACATCGTGGAACTTGGACAGTCTTGTCAAGTCAAACCCACCACACAGTGTTAAAATGAAACAATGGAAAGAATATATGCTATCCACCATGGAAAGTTGTATTTTCAGAGACACTGAGCTGACTGCTATTAACTATGAACAAAATAAAGTATACAAAGACTATTTTGATTTATGTGCTACCAGTTGACAGCCTGGGGTACATACTGTACTTAAAATGTGTGTAATATAAAAACAAATTGTACATTTTGTAATAATGTATTTATATATGAATTTGAAATTCTATTATTTATTTCTGTAAATCTGTTAATGCTACACTCAGAGTGTCGTCTATTGGTGGCTTCTTTGACTTGTGAAAGAGCTACACAGTCTATTTATGGAAATACAAATATTTCTGATACAAATTTGTCTTTTATTATGTTTGTTCATCACTTGAATTTTTTTTGGTAACGATAGCCGTTATCAGCATGATATAAAGAATTTGGAGGTAAACAAATAATATATTTTCTACATTTTAGTGAGGGAGGTTTCCGGTTTATCTTTATTTTACCGCAATGCGCGAGAACAAGGGATTTCTATAAATAAGCCTTGCGAATTGACCGAGGCACCATAATACTGAACAATGGATACCGTACCGTCGCGATTTAGCGCCGGGGCGCTCTTCAATTTGGCGGGACCATTAAACCCAAGATAGGCGCTTATTCAAGATCCTATTTCAGTGCTTAAGGAATATTTCAAGACCCCTATACCCCCGGCGCTTATACAAGACCGGCGCTCTTTCAAGACCGGCGCTTTATCGCGACGGTACGGTAAGTTGTAAGTTCTCCCACCCAAAGCTCTAAAGTAGGCATATCCTCCCCGGGCTTTTATATTGACCAATCTAATATCAGTAATTACATGATTGATTCACCTGATATCGCCCAGTAATACCGGAAGTAGCGTAACGCCCTCTATCAGGCCCGTCCCTAAGCTATCA
Organism: Harmothoe impar; assembly: GCA_947462335.1. Taxonomy (NCBI): domain Eukaryota; kingdom Metazoa; phylum Annelida; class Polychaeta; order Phyllodocida; family Polynoidae; genus Harmothoe; species Harmothoe impar. The sequence goes on along the minus strand of OX381712.1, from coordinate 50,212,522 downwards.
TCAAGTCCATTACAGCCGTAGGCCGTAGTTCCATCCATGGCCGCTGGTGCCGCTGTGAGTAGATCACAGACTGCCTGCTGCCTCTCAAGGCCTGCTCCCACTGTCCTCCCACTGACTAGTCTGAGCGCAGTTAGCTGAACCATAAAGGCGTATGGTGTGCGCGTGGGCAACATGATCCGAAAATTAGAGTGGGTAGGTCAGATTTAATAAAAGAAAATCCCAAGAATGAATCCTAATCGCTACATCGACTGTCACGTCACGGTGATTCACAGATTGATGCCGTAACTATGACGATCAAGAAATGATAGCGAGGGTAATATTACCTGAAATACAAATTTATCCTTTTGGTTCAACGTTGAGCAGGAAGATTGTGGCTCCTCTACTACTTTAAAGGCAATATGGTATAGCAGGAATCGCAAGGATGAAGGAAAAATAGAGACAAGTCCATATTCCCCTCTCTTGAAGTAGTATCGTAATTGTAAATGGATCTACTTAGTGAATTCTGAAATCTGATCATCAATTGATGTTATGAGCATGAAATTAAATGAGATGTAACAGCAGGCTCTCAGTTTAGAATCCGACTGAAAACAGGAAAAAGTATTCCCTACAACCGCAACTTACTAATATATTATGGTAAAGACGCGGACGGACAGATAGGTACGTTTTAAAACGAAACCTTAGAATTGACTGTAAAAAGGACACAACTATCTGATAAAGAAGAATTTCGGCGTCTAACAAACGTCATTTAAACATTCACAGTGTTGTTCTTGGGGTGGCTATACGAACATTATCCACAGTCTTCAGCTACCCTAAACGAATAACACTGAGATAGGTGGTCCTATATGGCTTTGATATTCATAATCCGGACGTAAAACAATTGGACAATATCCTTCAACCACAGGTTTCCTGCCATGATAGTCTTCCTTGTGTCAACTCACTCAGGCTCTCCATTTGTCATCGCCCGAACACGCCTAGGTCTTCCAGCCCAGCCTCTATAGAGCCGCAACTGGCCATACTATGGAGGCCGCCATTTTGTCCCCTGGGAACTCAGCTGGTTGCTGTGGACTCGCGTCTTATAGGGCCTAGGCCGGACTGGAGCTGGTTGCGTTGGCCCGTGCTGATAAGAGCTGATAGGCTGGGTACCAGCATGTCCCTGGAAGTGATTGTTACCCAGGGACAAGGTACCAGTCAGGGTGTTTCTTATCAGTGATGATAACCTCACCCAGCGAAATTGTAAATGGCGGACCCACTGGGTATGGGTCTACAGCCCTATACTGCTCTACCTGCTAAGGAGAGCTGACACTTCCCGGAACCGGCGGAGACACTGGCTGTCCTTTAGTTCACTCCCCGCCCGCTGCTACAGCCAGCATGGAGTGCAGCTGACCCGCCACTCCCCTATAGCCCTGTGTGTGTCAGGAGTAGCGGCCCCGGTGTATTACCCGCGTGCAGATGAGGGTTGAAGTGAGCTGTCTGAGGGCTGACATTATTCGGCCTACTTTATGTGTACACGAGTCAAGGATCGCGCGTCTATCATATCCACGTCGCCGCCATGTTATTGTGGGGAAGACGATGGAGGGTCGGGGATTGATGGTGGGTGCACTGTCAGAAGTAACTGTAGCTGCACAGCGATTTATACTGTAGAACTACAGTATAAAAGGAGGTATTTTTTGGTTTTGACAGTTACTTCTGACAGTGTGGGTGCCATGCTATAGTAGTAGTAGTTATGGTATAGTAAAATGGGTTATCCTTTCTGCTTGGCTGCTAACACTGAGGACAAAGAGGGAGGCGGATCCATGCCAAGACATGAGCAACCACACAGAAAGAATGGTCCGCGTTCCCCCACGCGGGGCACCCTTTCTGTGTGCCTAGTCCCAGAAGATGTTAAATGGTAGCTGTGCAGGACCCAGGAGTCGTAATGTGTGGATGTGGCCAGAGACTGTCAACGTAGTAGAAAACCTGCATTATTAGCGGTGTACATATTATAGTAAATTAGTACAGGCGTCCAACAACCTTTTTAGGGGTGTATCTTTCAATATGTTACAATGCTACAACCTTTTTAGGAAATCTCTGGGTATCACATTTTGGTGAAAATTTCTCACCCTCAACTAGCCTGATGTCGGACTCTCTACCATGGTGAACAGGTCACAGAGGGAATCATGCATTGGGCCCAGAGTGGGGTGGGGTGTCTTTCCGGAAAAAAAAAGGATCGGCGAGTTTCTCACCAGGGCTGCATTCATACATCATAACGACCAAGAACATAATACATTAAAGCACTATCATGTGACTATGCCGCTTTTCAAGGGTTCGGGTAGCTACAGACATGGAGGCAGTGGCGGGGCTGCCGGGGACTGCCATGAAGGGGAGGAGGGGGTGACGGCGGCGGGAGTGCGGGCTAAATGCATGACCCCAGCTCTCTGATAAACGAGCTAGATATCAACGTGCAGGGCGCGGGTTGAGTCCGTACCACCAACGCGATAGGAGGAGGAGTCGTGAGTCTGGTACACATGTAGCAGTAGGAGGGGGGGCAGAGTAATGGATGTGGGATAGGATGTATCCGTGACGAAAGTGGAAGGGCATGGCAAAGCACGACAGGGCATGGCAGGGCATAGCAGGAAGTGGCAAGGCATGGCAAGGCATGGCAAGGCATGGCAGGTCATGGCAGGGCATGGTAGTAAATGGCAGGGAATAGCAGGGAGTGGCAGGTCAGGGCATGGTATGGCATGATATTAAAGGTGTGGGCATGACATTGCGGGACTGTGTTAGGCATGGTAGGAGATGGGGGGGGGGGGGTAGAGTAGGACAGGGCAGGTTTTGGCAAGAGATATGATCTGCAATGAGGCAACCTTTGACAGGATACATGACCTGATAGAGCATGGCATGAGGCATGATGATAAAAGTAAAGGGCATTTAGGGGATATGTTTACATGTAGACGTTGAGAGCTAACCTGAGTAATACGGTTGGAGAGTGCCTGCAGACGGCTGTGAGAGTGAGGCGAGGAGGACGTGGCGGCAGTAGGAGCGGGGTCTTGTCGTGTAAACATGGCGCTACTATACATAGATCTACAACGGGCACCGCCCTCACACACACACACAGCCACACGTCAGTACCACACCACAACTGGGGCTCTGCCTGCATGCAGTCTCGTCTATATAGCATTGGTCATTCTCACATATTAAACTTAGTAGAGGTTGGACGATTTCGGAAATCAATGCGTTGAATGCCACTTTCCATATACTACTGGTAATAGAACTATACTTCCACTATACTACTTCCACTACACATTCCTTTGATTCTATACTGACTGTCTGAATAGAACTTATATCATTCTATATAATCATATCATGTGTAAATTACACGTAATGCGATCTTTATGATAAAATAACCTTTCGCTGCATCACCAGATTTCGACCTAAAACAATCTTAATAGTCTTCTCTCTCTCTCATACAGTGGGACAAATGATCGTAATTGTACAGTTATACAAGACGGAATCAGTGTATAAATCACAGTAATATTGGAACAATTAGGAACAACTTACAATATAACAACATTGGCGGATCGACTATTGAAATGTGAAAATCATTCACGAAAAGTCGAAATTCCCCCATACATTTAGCCCTCAGTAAAAAAAGATTAAATAGAAAACGCCCTCATCATATTTTTCACTGGCAAGTGATGAGAAACAACTTGTGTTTTGAGTGGCCTAAGCCCCCACAGAGATATCGGGTTCCTCAATGTAAATTCGCTCTTTCTGACCCTAATATAAGTGTCATTTTTGTTACATTTTTACTGTTACCGATTTGCTACCACATCATTAGCCGTATTACTACAAAGCCCCCGTGAACCTTATTGGGGTAATTTCATCCTTGGTAGTCCTATTGGGGTCTAAGCGAGGGACCTGTGATTCTCCTGACTAGACCCATCCATAATAGGTAGACCAGCCTCTCATCCTATCGACGTAAATTACCACGGCAATACGTGGACGTGCACGACGACAATGTGGGAGGGGTTGGAGACGGAGGGAGCTGGGAGGCAGCCACATGTTTACTGGTTATAGTCATATCAGGTCATATTCCGGGATCTGATAGTAACATTTAAATCTGGCTCATGATATCACGGTAGGAATTTATCTTTTCCGGCATCTCCATCATCCGACAATTCTTAGAATGTGTCCCGCATTTCTGTGATCAGTATCGCTCTGCGTCTTTGTTGTTCCCGCCCCCCCCCCCCCCATGGCTCAGCCCCCTCTGCAGCAAGCTGTGAGTAATGGTCCCCGTCATTGTCTTAAGTCAGTCGGTGGTGTGGGGTGCCAGCCACCTTCGTGTTGGGGGCACCTCTATGGTGTGTTGGGGGTAGTCCCGGTGTCGTGTCGGGGTACAACAATAATTGTCATGGTGACGGTGACGTGTTGTGGGACGCTGAAAGCCGCCATTGTCCGGCGGCACGTGCCGTCACGCCGCCAGTAGCAGACGACACCGGGACCCCGCCAACAAAAGCCCGCCAAAACCGTAAACGGCGGGAAATTAAGCGTGCGGCCCGCCGACTTTGATGCGTAATTAAGGTTTGGCAACAGACGAGCCATGATCAGCTACCCTGCTGAACGGGGCCTGAGGGGAGGAGGGGAAGAGGTTAGGGGGGGGGGGGGATCTGACTGCTCAATGCCACCCCCTTCTCAATAACGAACCCCTCCATTCTTCTGGGTTTAGTCTTTAGAGCTTTAGGGAAGGCGTGTGGGGGAGGAGAGGGCTAGAGAGGGAATGAGGCTGATGGGGTGACTTCCAGAAGGGACCAGAAGGTGCTGCCGTTCAGAAAGTGCTGGTTTTGGCGACAATGACGCTCCCACCTTTCTCTGTGTACATACAATAGGGTTTACAAGCTAGGGTAGTGGGTGGCAATAACAGAGATGAGCTTGGTGGTGAGGGAAGAGAAGGTCCGACGGATGTCACCCCTGCCTTGGTCGTCTTGTCTGAGACGTCCCTATAGACGCGGCGTGTAGGGTGTGGGTGGGTACAACACGCACAGACCCCGCATGCAGCTAGCAGGGATGGGAATGAGTTAATGACATAATTAGCGCGCCAATCACGGCACGTGGCGGCAGGGCACGGGGCTCCCTGACCCACAGACGACTCACTCACATAATGGACTCCTACTGCTCCCCCCCCCCCCCCCCCCCCCACACACACAGGCTCCCATCCCTTACATGCCGGCCGTCTTGATGCCTGCTGGCACCACACACTAAGTGAGCTGGTTGGTCCTGCCTTAACCCTGTCAAGGTCGCATCCTACTTTAATGCATTATACCATTTATAGCCATGATGTAAGAATGCAGCACCGGTGAGTTACTCGACAGGGCTGCATTCATGTATCATGCCAACCGTATGGGGTTGATGCATTTCCGACGGGTCGGCATGATGCATGAATATAGCCTTGGCGTGTAGACTCCCACAGCTGCATTCATGTATCATGACGATAACTAAGGGCATATCACATTAGAGCACTATACGGCCCTTAAAGGCGTAAAGGGGAGAGGCCTTGGGGTTGGAGAGAGTGGGGGTAGATGTGGAGATGGAGGGGTGGTGGGTAGGCACCATAAAAGAGGTTTCTTTTCCCTGACCATAATTTCCTTCTAAGTTGATTAGGAAGACGATACCCTTTTTTTAATGCTCTAGTGCAAACCTTTAATTCCAAGTGCGTTTCTATTCCATTTTCTAAAAATGATGTCGCATGTATTCTCAGAGGGAGCCTGGCTTTAAGGTTGGTCTCTATTGTATCCATGAAATTTCTTGTCTCCCCCTCCCCCAAGGGCAGCTTAGACCATTAAAAAAGTGGTTTCTCATCACCAAGGTCTGAAAAATGTGACGAGGGAAGCTTTTTTTTGGCTTTCTTTTTTTACTCGGGGGCTAAAATGTATGGGATTATATACATTTTTCATGACCAAAATTCACATTTTAGTCGTTAAGAATTTATGGATCTTTAAAAGTAGGGAAAATGAAAATTATTTCTATCCTACTGCATTACTGGCAATATTAGCTTTAATTTGATACCAAATATCCAAATATTTGTCTATTTTTATCATAATTCTCATAAAAAATAAGCAAAAAAAAAAGAAGTTTTCCTCAAAAGCTGATTTCTATGATGCGCGCGGTGATGAGAAACCACTATATTTTTTTTGAGTGGCCTTATATACATTTTTATTTTAAAAAGTATTTTCTAATGTGAAATTCTCATGATTTTTAAAACTTATTGAACCACAGCCCACATTAATGCTGTATTATACATCTCAAAACATTGTTCAGATCATTTACTAACATTTAAAAATAACAATTTTGATAGGGTGTCCCAAGCATAATTTTAGGGTTTTGTGAAGTTTACAAATAGGGCACAAACGGTAAAAACCTCATATTTAAAAATAATGGGTAACATGGCAAAGGTCAATGTATTTAATAAATGGTCATGATTATTAAATGGCCTTGGTTATTTTGAGTAACATCATGAAATATATATTTTTCCAAGGATGATTCATTGGTAAATAATTCCAATGTACTAGCCCAAGTTAAACGTTACAAAATGCACAATTTTGGTCTAATTCTTTAATACTGCATACGGAACGTATATACGTATAGATCTGGTAATGCAATATTAGCCCATTCTAATACATTTTCGAATTTGGAGTACTTGTATCTTGAGTTAAGAGTAGCGATCAACCTTAACTTTTAGTAATCAGCTGTGATTGTGCCCATACGGGCAGAGAAGTATTCTATATATATATCAGTGCAATTCCAGAACAGGACCAATATTAAAGGCCAAAAAAAGAGGTGTGTTTCAGGTTACCCGACCCTACCTGGCAAAACAGGGCGGACCCTAGACATTTTTATCCAATTTTGAAAAAAAAGAGTATATTTTGAGTAATTTTGGGGCTATTTCAGAGTCAATTTGATGGTCCACGAGTCAACGCCAGTGTTGGCAAGTCAGCGTTGAAGTTTGTGAGTCAATTTTTTAGGTCCTTTTCATACCATGGGATCAATCTGTCTTTATAAAACAATTTTGGGGCTATTTCACAGTCAATTTCATAGTCCATGAGTCAACGCTGTTGTTGACGAGTCAGCACTGAAGTTTGCGAGTCAGTTTTGGGGTACTTTTCAGGCCAAAGTTTTAAAAAAATCAAAAAAATCCGACCTACCCTACCTAGATTTTCAGACTATGTAACCTGAAACACACCTTTTTTTTGCCTAAGAGAAGTTGACCTTGGTAAACACTACTGCAAATTAGCAGGGGCTTATATTTCTTGCACCCACAACAGATTTTTGCTCTATATCTAAGTGATATTATCACACAAAATAATTAAGTTCTAAAATAAATCGATGCGTAGTTTAGATCGCTGGCTGCGTAACGGCAACGTCTGTGTAACCTAGATAAAAAGAAAAAAGAAAATGAAAAGGTAATTAACAACTTCAATCTCATTTTAACATCTCCCGAAGGAGAGCAGGAAGCGAGGATGAGAGAAACTCACATAGCTCAAGATGCAAATCACCGGAAATGATAAGCCCAATATACCAAGTAATATTTCCCAAATATAGCCTGGTGGTTTCAATATGGCACGTTGGCTAGCTACTTATGTGCCATTAAGACTCTTTATTACGGGGTGTTAAACTTGAATACAGACACCACGACTAATGTACCCCTTCCCATATAATGCCGAACCCAGCCCGGGGGCAATGTGCCCCGTGCCTCCCTAGCGGCGGGTAACCCGGGGTTGTCACGTGACAAGAGCATTACATGACGTAACGTCACATTTCATGACGTAACGTCAAATAACGTCAACGCAGGCTCAGTGTCAGGTAGCGTCGTCTATACACTCGCTCTCCCTAATACTAACACAATGAAACACTGCACCCTTTATTCCAGCCCTCGCCCTGCAGTAGTACCATTGTAGACGTGGATTATGTGACAAGTATTACCGAGTATATGGCACTGGTGTGTGGCGATATGGCAGGGTGAAGTATTGACACTGGCTTCCTGAGCTGCACTGAGCACGCTGATACTAGGGTACAAGTGTTTAACTGTAGGTTCTAGTGACAATGAGAGTTTACTCAGCTACAGTAGACCTCATAAAGGGGGACTGCGTTCGCAGTTGGTTAAAAGTATTTAACTCATGAGGCCAGCTAACAATATAGTTTACATAGTGACACTACATGCAGGGAGGGGGACATGGGGACAGCTAGTTATGAGTGCTTAATTGTGGGGTCTGGTGACAGCATGGTGTATTTAGTGACAGGATACCTCATAGAGAGTAACATGACCAACAGTAAGTCACATCTAGACAACATAAAGCCGGAATACCTGTGTGTTGACTTCAGCTGTGGAGGCGGTGGTCGGAGGGGGGGGGGGCTGGGAAAAGAGGGAAACTCCCAACAGTAAGGCTGTGTGACATACCACTCAGGACTCACGTGGAGCAATAAAAAAACGGTTAGGTATCGAAGTAGTTATTTATCATAATTCCCCTTCTTGAAATCTGAATAGTATAACATTCAGAGCTATGAAGCACTGAAGAAACACAGCAGTAAACACATCTCGTAAGTAGTATATACAATTGTGGCATTGCTGCAGTTTAAGTTGATCAAATGAGAACGTGGTATAGTCTTCAATGGTAAGTAGTATATAAAATTGTGGCATTGCTACAGTTTTGAGAAAATGTGATATAGTCTTGAGTGGTAAGTAGTATATTAAGTTGTGGCATTGCTGCAGTTTTGAGAATGTAGTATAGTCTTCAATGGTAAGTAGTATATAAAATTGTGGCATTGCTGCAGTTTATGTTGATTAGATGAGAATGTGGTATAGTCTTAAACAGTAAGTAGTATATAAAATTGTGGCATTGCTGCAGTTTTGAGAACGTGGTATAGTTTTTAACAGTAAGTAGTATATAAAATTGTGGCCTTGCGGCAATTTATGTCGATTGGATTGAGATCATGGTAGAATAATATGTTAGGGTGAGGGAAGACTTCCATTTTCTTCATCTAGTGTATTGATAAAAAATATCATGCATAGTAAAACCCTGACTGAGGATAAGGCAAAGGTTTTTGGCTTAATATTTTCTTCAACCCTATAGAATCTCAAACCAATTCAAACTCATAATTTCTGGCTCTTATTTCCGTATTGCACCCTTGGTTGATTTGTTAATGTTGTGATGTACGTGTATTACTACCCATTAGAATAGGGTGAGATTGTACAGGCATCGGGGATACCCAAGCCGATGCTATTAAATTGGCTTGGGTATACACAAGGCCGGCACAACCTCGCAGTAATTTACCGGGTATGACTCTAATAGTGTATAGTAATACTGTATAGTATGTAGAATCCCGATGTACAACATCAGGCTGAAATCAGTGACACTAAAACGGAAATTTCTACGTAATATTAATACATCAATTCGGAGAAGTAGATATTCACAGGATCGATAAGAATGTAGTATATAGTATTTGTTCTGTGGTTCAATGGGACTTTTGGCTATTAATGATAAACGTCTCCAAACGTAAACCTAGGCTCTTCATTCAGTCGAAATGAACAAAAGAAATAACCATATGGCATCCCTATGTGAGTAGTACATTGACTTGTGGACCTGACTCAGACATCGCCGAGGAATAAAGCTATGTTGATGCCCTAGGCTAGTATCTTGGGTCGGGCATGTCCTGCTCCCCAGGCCTCCAGCCTGCAGTCTGGTTCTTACCGTCCTTACCACTTGTAGAGCCGTGGGATCCAAACAGCTTGGCACCACCGCACACCTTCCCATGCGGATCCCAAGCATCACCAGCTCATCTATATTAGCGTAGCACTAGCAGGGGGTTGATAGCTGTTCTATCATCCATTCCCATACTGGAGTCTCCAAAAGCCACCAACATGTGTATCCTAGTATAGAGTTATATCAAAGTTATATATTGAAGTGAGATGAGGGCATTATCGTAACTGGCCCATGGATGTCAGGCTACGTGTCCACTCTTTCCCTTTGTGGATAACCTAGACACAAGTGCCCCCTCCCTCACCTACGTACTATTATTTATGTAACTGGCCCATTATCAACACTCAATATGCTAAAGTGATATTGTTTACAGACGCCACTTAATGATTATATGTTATGATAGCTTGTAAATGTAGAGAGTATTTAGGACAATCCCTTTGCATGAGGGCAATACATTTAGTCATAGCTGTCATATCTATTTTACGTTTTAAATTATCTTCCCAATCCCGATCAGATGCTCTCTTCCTGCCTGTTGCCCTCCTCCTTCCTTCCCTACCATCCTATTATTCTCACGGTGTCTCGCCAAGTCCCGTGCTCCCACGGGAACGTACGGCAACACGTGCTGCCCTCTCACGGACGGCATGTGCAGCCTTAATTTTTAATCAGGAGCCATTGACCGGAGGTAAACACACCGCCACCAATCGATCCCCGAGGGATGGACGGCGGTGGGGGTGGTCGGGGTAGGTAGGGGATGGGGTGAGAGTTGGCGCGGCAGGCTGCAACAAAAGTGGCAGGCTCCTAAATAGAATGTTTAGGATATTGGTCGTGAGTGCAATGGAAAACATTTGTAAATATAGGACTCATGAAAACTACATGAAAAATACTACATGAAAAACAAAACAAGTGTAAGACTACGGCACTAGTTAGATATCCGATAAAAACCAATTAATACCCTACTTCCTTCCTTACATGTAACCACACTTCACTTCTTCATGTAATGCCATCGAATACATATGTAATAGATGCTAGACATTGCCGTGGCAGTATGTGGGGAGGGGGGGGGGGTAATGTATCAGTGGCAGTTCAGGGAGCAGGAGGGGTCGTGGTAAGGATCCCAATGAGACCAGCTGTTGGTGGGTGGGACCTGTGGGAGATGTCATTAAGGAGGGTGTTAACAGAGAGGGAGGTGCGGGCAGCGCCGGGTGAGAGCCTCACCATCTGCCACCAGATTCCTGCACACCTCCAACCTGTAGAGGCCACTCATGGCATATCCGAGCAGCCACACAGAAAGGATGCCTTGTGCAGGAGCACGCCGATTACCCCTTATGCATGGCTGCTCAGGCTTGGAACAAATGGGACCCATGTGAGGACAGTGTCATACCGCCAAACCGAAGAGATGATCTCTGTTGTGTCATTCTTCCCGCAAGGATACTCACAATATTAATTAACGAGAAAAATTCTCTGGTTAAGAGCATGTGTCTGCACAGGTGTCAAAAGAGTTTTTGATTGGACGGAATGATGAATTTCTTTTTATCTAAATTTGTCGATTGCGAGTGGGACTTTCCCAAGTAAATGGAAGGAAGCAAATATATCCCCAATACCTACGGTGAAAAATCCTGAAGATGTATCTGACCTCAGGCCAATTTCTCTGCTGCCTATAACAGGAAAAAAAATTGAGAAGTTTATTCATAAGCAAACTAATTGTTCTCTTGAAAATGATTTGTTACTAAATCCCAAGCAAAGTGGCTTTAGAAAAAACAGAAGTACTCAAGATACTGTCTTGGATTTGAATGATATTATTTTTGAATCCTTAAATGGAAAGTACACAGGCAGTGCAGGTTATATTGATTATAAAAAGGCATTTGATATTATCAATCACACAAAGTTACTTGCTAAACTGGCAAACTATGGTTTTAGTGTGAGTGTTTTAAGAACTATCTAATTGATAGGCAGCAAAAAACCTTTGCTAATGGTGTATATTCTGACTGGGAGGTTGTCTCTTGTGGTGTACCTCAAGGCTCAATCTTAGGGCCTATTCTATTTATCTTGTATGTTAACGACTTGTCTAAATAGAATTTATCCTGTAATTGCTACCATGCTATATGCTGATGATACTGTCCTTTTTTACTCTGGTCATGATTTAAATGATATTTCTAGTTCTCTTCAAAATGATATAAATGTATTGGTTACTTGGTGTGATGAAAATCAGCTTATAATTAATGCAAAGAAAACCAAAGCCATGTTATGCACATATGAGGAAAATGCCTCCTTACCCTCTGTTTATGTTAAGGGTGTAGAGCTTGAAAATGTGAACAAGTATAAGTATCTAGGAATTATAATGGAAAGTAATATAAGCAATTTTCAAAGATAATCAGTTCTGTGAATCGGAAAACTTGGTCAATACGTTTCAGAGAGCATATGGATGAAAATACTTCTGTATTATCATTTGAATCAATGTTATTACCCTACATTGATAATAGCAGTGTTTTCCTGTCTGGTATAAATTTTGAAGATCTAAAGAATTACAAATCTTGCAAAATGTGGGTATAATCGTTTGCCTCAAGGTTAAAGATCCTATATCTGTTTCTGTTAAGGATATTCAAAAGAAAGTAATAGTGTTACCCACGGATTTAAGTAAAATCACCATGTCTGGCTTTTTCATAAGTCGACATATACTCAGAATTGAAAGGGAGGTGCTGTAAACAAAATGCAAACTTAATATTGTGATTTCATTATAAGTATCAACCTCTTCTGTGATTCAATGGAAATCCATGTGTTAACCCACTTTCATAGCGGCAATTGTAGATCAGGGTAATATAGCTAATCATCTGTATGGCTAAATTATAAATCGTGGTGAGTATTGGGAGGGATACCTAGGTTAGGTAGGGTTGTCTCTATGTAATTGTACCTATACAAAGCAGGACTAGATTGTATATGTTTGTAGGTGTGTGCGTAGCTAGGGTTGTGCTTAACTATAATAGTAGAGGCAGAGGTGGGTGCTGGTGGTGTGTGTGTTGAAGGGGTGTTCTGTATGTAATTTACCTATGTAGTAAAGGCAGCTGGGTAGTGATGTGAGACGGTGTTGTGGCCAGTGAACAACGCACTCAGGGACCCCAGCACTTAGTGCTGTATTGATCCTGACTACGAGGAAGAAGCCGACAGCCACGAAGACAGGTGAGCCTACCCGCACCTTTACACCACTCACCTGCCTGCCCATCTCTACACATGGACTCACACACGGGCCCCACACCTGTCTGCCTGCCTCTACACATGAACCCACACACAGCCCCCCCCCCCACCTATCTGCCTGCCTGTACACACGAACCCACACACAGCCCCCCCCCCCCACCTATCTGCCTACCTGTACACACGAACCCACACACAGGCCTCCACCTATCTGCCTGCCTCTACACATGAACCCACACACAGGGTGCCTGGTCATCTTTACACCCACATGTCTGCCCGCCTCTACACATGAACCCACACACAGGGTGCCTGGTTATCTTTACACCACCCACCTGTCTGCCTGCCTCAACACATGAACCCACACACAGGGTGCCTGGTCATCTTTACACCCACATGTCTGCCCGCCTCTACACATGAACCCACACACGGGGTGCCTGGTCATCTTGACACCCACCTGTCTGCCTGCGTCTATATACAGGGTGCCTATATACAGGGTGCTGACTGTCATTAGCATTAATGTTTAAACGTGAAACCTCTCCCTTTTTTTTTATTGCATTATGACAATCTATACTAACTATCAAAATGATCAAGGTCATCCTTCAGTGTGTTGACATTACCAACCTGTGTTATCTATGCCAACACCTCACACCTCGGTATGATGAGTGAATGCAGGACCAGCGAAACTCACGCCGCCAAAAGGGCATGGTTCATTGAAGCACTGTGCTGCCCTTAAAGAGTTAGAAATCACCCTGATCGTCTAAATAGGTGGTAAATTGGCGTCGTCCGCTACCTGCTTCCCCTTCCCCTTCCCCTACATGCCCCTCTATCTGTGAGCTGTCGGGCCGCGTTCGATGGCTTCCTATGGTACAGGAAGTAATTCATCAGAGCTGTCCCACCTTACACACAGTTCTCTGTCTGATTGCCCCCCTCACCACCACAGTCCTCAGTATAGATACGTAGACCAGAGGAAAGAAAAGGTACGTTTCAGGTAACCCTGCCTAGCTTAGAAAACCCCTTCCGTTTTTAGAGTCAACTGTATTAATTATCTGTAGTGCTGCAGCATTGGACTGGTAGGGCCATTATTTCTGCGGCCACCTTGCACCGAAAAATGATAGCAGACACTCGGTATGACTGGAAAGCTGTGATTGTGTAGATAAAAACCCTGGTGAGTTTAAAAAGAAAAAAGTTGTACCAACTTGGCAAATGAGCATTGAAAATAAAAAGTTTGAAAATAGCTTTTAATCATGAAAAATTGTATAAATAATACCTAAAAGCATTTAGAATTCTCTGAATGTGCATTACATCATATCGAAAAGCATCTAAATCGAGAACATAGAATCTTGGATGTTGTAGGTTATTGGTCCAAGGTCAAGGTCAAACAACTGAGATTGGGAAATGATATGTGATCACAACTTTCTATACATGAATTATAACCTCTATTTCTCATGTGCTATGCCATTTTGCAATTAATATCATTCCAGAGGTCAAGGCCACTGCCAGATAATAGTTGACATATGCAGACAGCTACACATATCATTCTGATATAGGTTTGATAGGTATAACATACTATGATAATTAGTTGGGTGAAGGTCAAGCAGGTTATCATGTCATTACAGTCATGTCACCCTAGTCCAGGCGTCGATAGTCCGGGTTCTACACCATCCGGGCAGAGCTGCCTCTGCACGGACCTAATTACACTATAATGGTATACAGTAGTCCGGTTATTTCATGATCCGGTCACCGGTCAGTGTCTGTAGTGTACAGAGGGTATGTTTTCTATTAAAATGTGACACAGTATTCCAGTCAACCTACCCCCCCCCCCCATATGTATTCATATAAATCCATCCTGCTAACCATTTAGCACCTTGCGTTAGAAAAGGTACGGACCCCTTCATCTCTGTAATAGTTTGAGATACACACATGCATTGGTACGACCAGCATTGTCCTGGCATCTTACGTTTATAATTCAACTCAATGACAGACAAAACATACACATCTAAAACAAAGCATTTAGCACCTTGATGCTTAATGCCCCGAGGGATAATGCTAAACATAAGCTGTGTTTGTCTACTCACTGGGGCAGTCCTAACAGCCAAACTAATTGTGAAAACCGCTACACAAACAATGTTTGTTACAGTAGCTATTTGAACTTTGCAGGTAACAAACAATGAATCCATAACTTGAGTATTTGTGTTATAGACGTAAATGAATTTTGTTCCTAAATGTAGGCCTATGTCTCTTGGATTATTTGATACATTAAACACGAGGCTAAGCCAATAAGCTTAATGTCAATTGGTGATGTTGCAATAAAAGACGATAATAAAATATCATTTCTTATTATTCGATATAGTCAACTAATTCCTATTTGATAACCTTTATATTAATATAAATATGACATATTGATCCTCTATTGCCCCCTCCCCCCCATACACACACTGGGTTTCAGGCACCCGGTCGTTTCAGCTTCCGGGCAGCCTGGGCTTTGCACGGCACTGGACGGACTACCGCGACGTCACTGTATGACATTGACATAGCTTTGATAGACCGGCTTAAATGTAAAACAGATGTATCACACATATAACATGATTGAGTGAAGGTCTAACAAGGCCAACCTGTCCTTTCTAGCAGATGTGGATAAAATTTATGCATCTTCAGAGTCGATGGTTTCTGGTAGCATAGAATATATGTTTAAACATGTGTCAATTGAAGTAGTGTCGAATTATTGAAAGTTTATTGGACATATCACCCCAATGAGGAGTTTTTCAATGGGCAAACAAGAGATGGTGTTAGCACTATTGCCTCCACAGGCAGGCACGCAGGACATGTACTTTGCTGTGAGATGACCAGACTCTGGGTGTTGTTGCCAAGTCTTCAGTCGGTAGTAGTTTTTCCCCCAGGATGTTGACCATGCTGTACTGTATTCTGTTCAGGTTGTTCCCAAGATCTTTACTTCCATACATACATATAACAAACTTTCTGCATGCTGATTTTGCCTGGCTTGAGAGGCTCTGGTGATCTCCTCAGAGCTGCATTCAATCAAACATCTCAGCCTCTTTCATCAAAAGCATGCAGCACTACAAATTACAATCATCGGACCATACAGCTATATTCTGGTTATATTGCTTCAACAAGGTATACCTCATATAAACTCCCCTAATTTCTGTCTCACCACAACACGCCACTGAAGCCATTGATGCCCCGTATCTGTGAGGGCCACTGACGACTATGCTCCTACATGTTGCTGCGGCATGCACTGCATGCAAGATCAGTGTCTAATCAGCCTCTTCCTGGTTTGACATCTCCTCCACTTGTGTATAATACTTGATGTGGCCCTAGAATTTGGCCTGCATTCTTGATTATATGGTTCTTTTTTCTGAGCATTCTTCATTGGTACTTGACTTGCTGCTCTCTTCTGGATAGCGATGAAATAGGTGTGGAGTCCTGATGTATATCCAAAGGCCCCAACTGATTGTTTATTAACCAAGTATTCAACTCTTCAAAGTGTGTGTACAGGTAACCGTTAGTAAAGCTTTAACAGTAGCATGATGCATCAATGCAAAATTGTCAAGTTACAAACCTTTTCAATGGTCAACTGCCAAGTCTGCACAACCTTGCATGACCTTCATCCAACCAAATATTGTTATGTGCGATGCATCTGTTATAACTATTAAACCTATATCCGAATGACATGTGTAGCTGTCTGCATATGTCACCTTTCATCAAATCATGACCTTGACCTCTGGAATGAAGGTCACAACATTAACTGTGGTTGAGAGATTACAAAATAGCATAGCACAAGATAAATAGAGGTTACAATTTATAAATGAATAGGAAGTCGTGATCACATATTATATCCCAATCCCAGTTATTTGACCTTGACCTTGGACCTATGACCTACATCATCCAAGATTCTATGTCCTTCATTTAGATGGTTTTCTGATATGATGTAATGCACACTCAGAGAATTTTAAATGTCTTTAGGTATTATTTATACAATTTTTCATAATTAAAAGCTATTTTCAACTTTTTTATATTCAATGCTCATTTGCCAAGTTCTTACAACTTTTTTCTTTTTACACTCACCAGGGTTGTTATCTACACGATCACAGCATTCCAGTGATACCGGGTGTCTGCTATCATTTCTCGGTGCAAGGTGGCAACGTGATGGGCACCCTGATGCTGCAGCACTACTGACAACGCCCCCCTAATTCATGTCTAAACAAAGAAAAAGAGAATCAAATCTGCCTAGCTTACATTATCTAACCAGGTAACCTGTGCTTCTTCTCTCCATCATCTCACTACACAGCACCACCAATCACCATCACTATAAGGATAGATATATTAGAATTGAGCTCCTCTTAGGCCGAAAAAAAGAAGGTGTGTTGCAGGTTACATGGTCTGAAAATCTAAGGTAGGTAGGTCGGATTTTATTTTCTTTACTTTGGCCTGAAAAGTACC
Organism: Harmothoe impar; assembly: GCA_947462335.1. Lineage (NCBI taxonomy): Eukaryota > Metazoa > Annelida > Polychaeta > Phyllodocida > Polynoidae > Harmothoe > Harmothoe impar. The sequence goes on along the minus strand of OX381712.1, from coordinate 50,195,147 downwards.
CAGAAATCGACTCACAAACTTTAATGCTGACTTGCCGACAACCGCCTTGACTCGTGAACTACCAGATCGACCCTTAAATAGCCCCAAAATGACCTAGATTTGTTTTCAAAATTGCATAAGAATTTCTAGGGTCGGCCCTGTTTTGCTCGGCCCGTGTGTCTATTGAGGATTGATTGAATGGTACTTGTTTGATTAGTGTGGAAATGAAAAAAAAGTATGTTTCAGGCGACCCAACCCTAGATCTTCAAAACAGGGATTACCCTAGCATCCCCCCCCCCCCCGCCCAATTTTTGAGATTTAAGGTTCTAGATCAACATGGCGCCCTACCAGTATGACTCTACACTAAGCTATGGGGTTATTGTGTCCGCCGTAAGGTGAGTAACCCCACCAGGTGGCTACCTGCAACATCCCTTACACCTGCCCACCTTACGTCATACACACCGTGCACCCCTTATAGTAAAACACCCATACACCTGCCCATACTCACTAACCCACTCACCCAATCCCTCTCACCAACCCAACACACTCACCATAGTATTTACTACCCCTTGGTCTAATTCATAAAGTGAAAGGAGAAAGAACTTATGAACGGAGTGAGAATTGTAATTCACACCAAGAAAGGGAATAGAAGGTGTAATCCTCAACGTAATCTTCAGTTATCCCCTCTGTCTCATATCCTTCTGTATTTAACATTATATTTTGAGGGTGATTCTGCACATTTCCCTTATGAAGGTGAACTATCAACATCTAATTGAATACTGTAAAACATGGACCGGGAGTGTCCATTGATGAGCCTTTGGTATCTTTGGTGTCTTTATACATCTGGTAAATTTGCCAATAACTTTGACATTTGTTTTGTTATATCTGTGTCATATTCTTTGTTGAGCGTTGTCCCCACCATAGACATGGTACAATATAAACACCGGAAATATACAACTTGCTTCCATACTTCCTTGATATGTTAGGTAGGTACAAAGTTACAAAGGCTATGTGACGTTGGTACTACACCGATGGGAGTGTCACCACAAGTACACCCTCAGAAAAGTGAGAGTCATTGTCGCTAAAACTACCCTCACCTGAGAGTCAGGCAGTTTTAGCGACAATGACTCTCACTTTTCTGTGTGTGTATCCTTTACCCACTTTGTAACCCTGACATGATTAGTATCTCCTCCTGCCCCTCCGCCTTCACTTTAGTTCACCCTTCTCACCCACTCAGTCGTACTGAACCTGTCACCCCTTCCACCTGCTGCAGATTATCTTACTGTTAACACCCTCCCCTTACATTATCCTGTACACGGTCCTGCACAACCCCATCTAATGTTATTATAGTGGGGCTCCTTAGCCAAATGATCGTTCATTTTGTGATAGAAGCATGAGATTTGGTCCAGATATAGTTTGAAGTATGCTTTATCATATCAGGATGGGAGGCCTTCGGAAATTTTATTTATTCAGGTCGATTTTGACGACCCAAATTAGGTCAAATTTAGAAGGTGTAAATATGCATATGATATTTATAAAAGATAATTCCATATCAAATTGCATTATATTTATCATCAAAATATGGCCCCATACATGCAATAACAGGCCCATTTGCTTAATTTATATAATGTGACCTAGTTTGACCTAATTTGACCTAGTTTACATATTGTCCAGTAAAAGCAGTGGTCAAAGTGAACAATGTTGTTGGAAAAAATATGTCAGTGGTTTTCCACTCTTTGATATGTCCTCTGTCAGGAAAAAATATGTTTGCCAGTCTGTGTCCCTGAAAAGTGTCTGAAATCAAACATGGCCGCTGTTAAACTAGGTCAAAGAGGAAAATCGTCATAACTATGGAACCAATCAAGGAAGAAACATGTTTAATAGCTCTATTAACATCAGCATTTCAAGATCTATCCATTGGCATTACTTCTGAAGGTCAAGGTCACATACATTTGTTAGAAATTCAAAAAGGTTGCCATAGATGAGTAAAAAGTGATGAATTTTCATGTAAATTGAATATAACAATATCAATCTGAACATAAAAGTAGGTCTATCATAACATTATCTCTTTTTTTATCTACACCACATAATTTAATCAGTATCATGTTGTAACTGAAATTCAAGATGGCTGTTATCTATAATGAACTGAAGGTGAGGAAAAGCTGCAGCAGAGAATCAGCTAGAGATATACAAACCGGTAGAAACTTAAATTGTTATGCCTAAATCTGTTTTGTCCATTCCCTATGTGTCAGCAACAAGTAAAAATCATTGATTGGAGTAGTTGTCAGTGCTATTTGTAACAACATAAATTGATTACAAGAACAGTGAGGAAGTAGGTGATCACTCTAGAAGCATTCAGACAATGGTAAATTGAATTGAGAAACTGTGCTTATATTCTAGAAGAGAAAGGTATCAAGCTCTCACTTACTGCCTTCTAAATATATTCGGTCAATTTACCATGTAGGAAGATTCAAGCTAGTGAATAATTCCCTGGTGCATCTGTGCCACTTCAATCCAGGATGACATTTGATATAATATTGTAGTGATCCCAATACTTGGGTTGGTAGGCTAGGACTAGGGACTGTCGGGGAACCGTCCAAGTATCTGACTATTAGGGAACTGTAAGGATTGTATGACTTGCAGCTACCTCCCAAGGAACAACACAAGTGGTTGTACAGTTGTAAATAGCCTTCTTTATTCAGGATATAAAGATATATGAAGCACGGTCATGGCTACACTCAGTGTACCTCTAGAGACATCACAGATGGTATGGCAGAACCTGGACCAGGTTGCTTCTACCCAATGGGTGGATGGTTTATCTGGGGAGCAGAGTCCAGTCGAAGGTTCTGTCAGTGGAGTCTTCAGTAGCAGCTACCTAGGAAGTCTCAGTGAGTCTCCTCGTAGGTGGAGCTCCCAGTGAAGAAACTGCGCAGTTCTAGTTGCAACCGTGCCGGGTAGGTAGCACTGGCCGGTCGAGTTTACCCAGGCCAGGTTAGTAACCAGGCAGTGCTGCAACCGGGTAATACTAGCTGGGTCGGATCAGGACTGATCCGGTCAAGCTGGCACACCTCTAAGAGATATAGCATAATGATGCAGAATGGTACATCAGCCCACACTATACATGCCTGTTCAATAGACCCTCTCAGTATGCAAGTTGGCTCTTCCCATTTAACCATTTGAAGGATGAGAAAGTTCACACCTTAAAATCCTCCAGAGCACCATTTTCAAATATGAAATTCCTCCTGGATCTATGTGTCCCTGGAAGATAAATATCCTAAATATTCCTACACCTCAAAGCCCATAATACAACATTCATGTTTTAACCTTCCTGTTCCAATTCCTTGAACTCCTCCTCTTACCTGCTGAGTGGCTCTATGGACATATTTTACCAGCCATGTCATGCTCAACAATATCTTACTTCCCTATGGAGCAGTTTTCTCTCCAAGTAATACATTTGTTTAATGAGCACACTACATTTCACTTGATATTATCAGAATATGCTAAATTTTCAGAGCTGTTGACATGTCCAGACTATAAAAGCTTTACTGCACAGGGTGCAGCTTAATCCACTAACCAGTGTCAGTGATCAACTGGTGGTTGTATGCAAAACTAAACATGGAGGACTTCATTGTTCATTGCATGTGAGAAAATACAGAAAATCGGGAAATTGTAGAAGATATTGTTTGTCTCAAATGTAAATCCATGCAAGCTGACATGGGTCATTGAAGTATCAGGAGTTTCACAACAGGTATCTAAACAATAATCAAGTCAATGTGCTAATATTACCATTTACAGTATCTTAGGGCAGTGAATGTCTCGAATGCAGCATGTGTTTATAGAAAGTACTGCTCCAGGGCAGTATCACAAACACTCTTTCCAGCCACCTCCCTGTTGGTTTGAAGTGTTCAGAGTAGGCCTACTGCCCTTTAATGGGCCAGAATCAGCTGCAATGACTCATGGGTTGATAATCAACAAATGAAGAGAAGTGTTGCTCATCACACATGTTCTCAAGTTGTAAATACCCAAGATACAGGTATTTCCTTGCACATCATACCATTAAAATATCTCATGTTCGGGGGAAATGAGTATGGGCAGTACTCTGGACAATATCAGGTAATACCAGTATTGCCCTTCTCAGAGTGCATCGATGCACTATCAGTATATCAAAGTGCATCAATATACCAGCTGTCTGGAAAATGGAACCATAAGGCAGAACTGATCAGTGGCAACAGCAGGGTTTAGTGTACATGGTTTGGGGTCAGAGCAAGGCTTTCTTAACCACTTAACCATGCTAAGTCTGACCCTCTGCTTAAGGTTTGCTGCTGTGTGAAAAGGTATAACCATTGCTGTGTAACACAACCAATGTTCCAAGAAACTGGTCCCAAACTGGTGTCTAAGGGGGGTAAGCTCTAGACTAATGTCTTTTATCAGTCGAAAGGTTTAGCTAACGACAGGGCATTTAGTGAAAAGAATTTGAGTCAGTCGTCAGGCCTATGCGTTTCTATTTAACTTACTTTTGTGCTTTGATACCTAAACCTATTTTAGGGGTTGCCAACATGGATTTCATCAGGGAGAAGCAAATGTCAAACTCATCAGGGAGAAGCAAATGTCAAAGCAACAAGGCTAATAACAATTTAAACTTCTACCGGTTTGTATATCTCCAGCTGATTCTCTGCTGCAGCTTTTCCTCACCTTCAGTTCCTTATAAATAACTACCATCTTGAATGAATTTCAGTTACAACATGATACTGATTAAAGTATGTGGTGAAGATACTTGAGAAAATAAAGAGATAATGTTATGATTCACTTACTTTTATGTTCAGATTGATATTGTTATATTCAATTTACATGAAAATTCATCACTTTTTACTCATCTATGGCAACCTTTTTAAATTTCTAGTAAATGTATGTGACCTTGACCTTCAGAAGTAATGCCAATGGATAGATCTTGAAATGCTGATGTTAATAGAGCTATTAAACATGTTTCTTCCTTGATTGGTTCCATAGTTATGACGATTTTCCTCTTTGACCTAGTTTAACAGTGGCCATGTTTGATTTCAGACACTTTTCAGGGACACAGACTGGCAAACATATTTTTTCCTGACAGAGGACATATCAAAGAGTGGAAAACCACTGACATATTTTTTCCAACAACATTGTTCACTTTGACCATTACTTTTACTGGACAATATGTAAACTAGGTCAAATTAGGTCAAACTAGGTCACATTATATAAATTAAGCAAATGGGCCTGTTATTGCATGTATGGGGCCATATTTTGATGATAGATATAATGCAATTTTGTATGGAATTATCTTTTATAAATATCATGTGCATATTTACACCTTCTAAATTTGACCTAATTTGGGTCGTCAAAATCGACCTGAAAAAATAAAATTTCCAAAGGCCTCCCATCCTAATATGAAAAAGCATACTTTAAACTATATCTGGACCAAATCTCATGCTTCTATCACAAAATGAACGATTGAATCTATATTGGAGGCTAAGGAGCCCCACTATATACCCCGTGTCGGCTATTTCCACTGAATGAACCGATTTCAAATAATCTGACTCTGCTTTCGCCACCTCATTTCCACCTCCTATCTAACCCCATTTCAAATTCGACCATATTACCATGTCACTCCTTTGCTTATCTTTCAAATCCTTCCAACCCCTCTCATCAGCAAAGCATAACCGAAGGTGGATCACAAATCGGTAGAATTATTCCAAGATATATACATTGTATATAACATAATGCTAAAATGCTCAGATAGCCTACAACTAACCCCCTACCACCCCACTTACTCCCCCCTCTTCCCACCCCGGTCTCACTCCTCATGACCCCCACTTCACGTCTCCCTAACACCATTCTCCGACACTCATTGTCTACATCGTCGGCGCCATCTTGTTCCGCCCATCCACCTGGTGGCGCTCCACCCCTAACTTCCGGTCCCCGATGCCGCGTCCATTAGGGTCCAAAGCCACGTGGCATACGGGGGGTCCTAATAGCCGAACAGGGGGAGGGGGGCCTAGCGTCCTGAAATGAAGGTGTAGAGGGGGTAGCTAAGAACCCAGAATTAACTGTGTCAAATCAGTATACCTGTACTCCGATAGGCGAGGAAAGTCTAGATCTAGTTTACACCCCTTCCAAGAAAGACAGCAGAAGAGGTGTGTCTCCGGTATAGCTATCTGAGGCGCGTGGGTAGTCGGATTCCCCTTAACATATGTTAAAGCACCGCTAGGTTGTAGGCACATTTTTTGGGCCTTCATTTTGTGGCAAAAATAGTAAAAGTACCTAGAATAAGAATTGCATATTTTCTATGAGTGACCCTGCTTTGATGGGGACCCGATGCTCAGGACGTCAGGTGACCTAAGACAAACGATCTCCAAGCAATTTATTTAAATACAAGGTGTATGTAAAATGAGTTACACCTTTATAAATAAACAACACTATAAATAAGCTTTGAGAGACGATGCCTCTAGTAGAATGACATCATTTACTAAACTGTCTCTTATTGTGATGACAGCTGGTCACGATCAGTAGTTAGCATTACTATGTATACCACCAGTATAAACAGGGTGTTACCACATCAGTCGGTGTCCTTAACTACCGTGGTTGCCATGACTCCACCCTCCTCACCTCCCCAGGTATCTGCTGGTCTCACCGCTAGTGGCCTCACACCACCTTCTACACCGGTCATGATAGGGTATCTCCCATACTTACCGTGTCTTTACAGCATGCAAGTCCCCCGCCCTGACACCTGACGTTACGTCATCAGTTATGTGTATGACGTCGTCAGTAATGGGGTTATTACGCACTTAATGAAGACGCCGGGAGGCGCTTCCGGTGGCGCGTGGCGGGTGGCGCCAGCATTTTCAGTGCGGCTGTTGTTGTGAGGAGGGAGGGTTGACAATACTATAGACAGGGGGGTTTATACTTAGGCCTACATTTGGTCAGGGACCAACACAGGATGGGGGGTAAGATGGGCCCTGCATTGGTGAGAGGTCCCATGTCCCATGCATGTTGATTTTAATGAAATCAACGTCGCATATCTCTAATAATTTCAGAAACTAAGTTTCCTATCGACCAGTTTAAAACTATTTCTGTTTATGTATGACTAAATTTCAAGTTCGGCATGAACATCCAATGTACTTTAGTGTGTATGAGACTACAGTTCAACTGCAGTTCAGCTACAGCGAGCTATCCCAGTGGGCACAAAATTCGGTCCAACCTTGAATCCACATTGATCCAACATTGAATCAACATTGACAACCATTAATCAATGTTGATTCAATGTTCTGTGCCCACTGGGATAAGGCATTAATTGGCCATGCTGCTGCATGCAATGTCATAAATATTGTGCCATCTAACACTGCAACGAATGTAATGTGTTTCAAAAATAAATGAATACACTATACCTCCCGCTGACAACTGTGGGCAGAGTGTATATATTCATAAAATGACACAACATGAAATATTGTATTACTATATGTATTATAGATTAAAGATGAGTATTACAGAATGGGAGGAGTGAAATTTGTCGATGATATTCTACGGCATAAATGTACAACATATGGTGTGTTTACCTGTGTTGGGGCAAATAATGGTAGCTAACAAAATCTACCGTACAGGCAAATATGATTACAATTTGTATATTAGACAAACACGTCATAATGGATTCTAGGTATCTCCTATGTAAGCCTACCATAGTGTAGATCTATAAGACCTTCCCGGGAATCTAACACTAGTGGTGACCCTACAGAGGTAGGCACTTCACCTCACCCACCTGCCTCCAGCCTCCTCATGGCCTCCCCTCTACACCCTCATGTTGTAATGCGTATGACGTCCTGTCCCTTATTATTCACAGGTGTTATGTCACGGTAAGTGTCCTTCAGTGTTGTTTACATGCAGGGATTAAGGCACTGCATGCTAACCTGGAGACAGGTACATTTATTACACGTAGATCTGTGTTGGGGCAAATAATGGTAGCTAACAAAATCTACCGTACAGGCAAATATAATTACAATTTGTATATTAGACAAACACGTCATAATGGATTCTAGGTATCTCCTATGTAATCCTACCATAGTGTAGATCTATAAGACCTTCCCGGGAATCTAACACAGTCGCCAAGATGTATATCCCAATGGGCACAGAACATTGAATCAACATTGATAAATGGTTGTCAATGTTGATTCAATGTTGGATCAACGTGGATTCAACGTTGGACAGAATGTTGTGCCCACTGGGATATGCCACATGGACTGGCATTTCTTATAAGGTTTCTATACATTTCCTTATTCCAGTAGCGAAAAGTGTTGGCCGCTGTCCTTAGAAACCTTGTACATTAACAGCTGGAGGAGGGATGCTCTCACCAATATAATCCTTACAGCAGCACGTCAGCAGATGTGTAAGCAATGTGAGGGGAAAATAGAAAAACAGAAGCAGAAATGTGAGCAGTCAGGCAGAAAGGATGCTCTATGTGGATGAATCCTTCTGTCTGTGAGCTTCCGTTTCTGTTCTCCCTTTCCCCTTTATTTCTTTGTATGTGCATGGAATGGGTCTTCATTAAGGTAAGCAGCTAAGCAGACAGAAGGATACCACGCCCACCTGGACCATTTTTTCTATTTGACTTTGCAAACATAATAATGTATTTCCATATACGATTGAAGCTAGCACATTTGTGTCATAATATTGTTCCACACTTGTACGACGGGAACACTTCACTTAGTCCACAACATCACACAGGGAGCATTGATCAGCATGTATGATGCTCTAACACAAGCATCACTCATCCCTGCACATATATAATATTATTATTATGCCGAATAAATATTATGTTAAGAATAATAAGGCAGTCAAACAATTGGCTCGATGCAGTATAGTCAGTTGATGATGGACTTTGTGGGGAGCGCCTCACTTGCGTACATGACAGAACGACTTTTTTTAATCAAATGATTTAAAAGAAAGAGGAGATCCCCCAACTCCCACACTAGAGTGAGCTGCTCACACGATAGTATGGACACCCAGGCCGTGTCCCCAGGACGGGTCCCCAGGCCGTGTCCCCAGAACGGGTCCCCAGGCCGGGTTGTACAACCGTGATGTGTATCAAGTAACGTGATGTGTGGTACTACACATCACGGCTGACCATACAAACGTGATCTGTATCAAAGCAACGTGATCTGTATCAAAACAACGTAATCTGTATCGAATTAACGTGATCTGTATCAATGTGATCTGTATCAAGGATTTTGAAAAAATCCCCAAACCTTATCTGTATCAAAACGTGTTCTCTTTATGGAGTTAGTGAATATATATTTTTTAGAAAAGATGTGACATCTTTGGGAATATCTTATTTACAGATCTAGGTAAAAATCTAAAATTTATTAACCCTTTAAGGGCCGCTGCTGCCTCTGGGCAGCATCTAAAATATCCCTGAAAAACCGCTGCTGCCCTATGGCAGCAAAATTGCTACCCTAGGGCAGCAATACCACTAAATTACAACTCCTGCTATGGAACAAAGAATAGGAATTTTTTAATCAATCCAAAAGTATTCAACATGAATACTACTTCCCCTTGTCAGAGAGATGTAAATTCTGTCTCCAATACAACTTATTTCACTCCTTAGGCACTATCCCAAGGAGCATATATACTTTCAAAGTTGCATATTCCCATGGCATAGGGCCGGTGGTGAAGTCCCAAATGCCTTTTTTTCAAGGCCAGCAGGGAAAAAAGATTCTAGAATTCAGTTTATTATTTTTCTCCCCTCCAAAATTTGAGAAGAGGGGGTCCATCCCCCTGGTTGTTCCCCTGGTCGTCCCCTCCCTATCCTGCCCTGCTTCTCTCCCATGGGGGCACAGAACATTGAATCAACATTGACGACTGGTTTTCACTGTTTCAATGTTGTTTCAACGTTGATTTAAATTTTAATGTTGAACTGAACTTTGTGGCCACTGGGCTGCCGATCCCTACCATTTAGAGGAGGAAGTTGATACACATCACGTTTATTGATACAGATCACGTTTGGAGGTACCTAAATTCCAGTAGCTCTGGGTTACTACACATCACGTTAGTTACTACACATCACGGTTGGATTGTTACTACACATCACGTCTTTTTGATACACATCACGTTTGCATGGTCAGCCGTGATGTGTAGTACTACACATCATGTTACTTGATACACATCACGGTTGTACACCGGGTCCCCAGGCCGGGTCCCCAGGGGGCTGCGTTATAACGCCGTGTATGACCCGCTGTATTGGGACCACAAATCGGTGCAGGCTTAATCCGCATTAGGAGGAGTGGGACGGCTCAGGAACAAGTAGTCCCCGGGGACGGGCCGGGTGCTGGGATGACCAGGGGTGGAGAGGCGGCTACCTGTAGGGGACAGAGGAAGGGCATGGGGGTGTGGGAGAACAGGGCGAAGGTAAGGGGAGGGGGCAGGAGGGCAGGAGGGCAGGAGGGGAGGGGGCAGGAGGGGAGGAGGGGAGGGGGCAGGAGGGGAGGAGGGGAGGAGGGGAGGAGGGAAGGAGGGGAGGGGGCGGGAGGACAGGAGGGGAGGAGGGTAGGAGGGGAGGAGGGGAGGAGGGCAGGAGGGCAGGAGGGGAGGAGGGCAGGGGGCAGGAGGGGAGGAGGGGAGGGGGCAGGAGGACAGGAGGGGAGGGGGCAGGAGGGCAGGAGGGCAGGAGGGCAGGAGGGCAGGAGGGCAGGAGGGCAGGAGGGCAGGAGGGCAGGAGGGCAGGAGGGCAGGAGGGCAGGAGGGCAGGAGGGCAGGAAGGGAGGAGGGCAGGAGGGGAGGAGGGCAGGAGGGCAGGAGGGCAGGAGGGCAGGAGGGCAGGAGGGCAGGAGGGCAGGGGGCAGGAGGGGAGGAGGGCAGGGGGCAGGAGGGCAGGAGGGGAGGGGGCAGGAGGGGAGGAGGGCAGGAGGGCAGGAGGGCAGGAGGGCAGGAGGGCAGGAGGGCAGGAGGGCAGGACGGCAGGAGGGGAGGAGGGAAGGAGGGGAGGAGGGCAGGAGGGCAGGACGGCAGGAGGGCAGGAGGGCAGGAGGGGAGGAGGGGAGGAGGGGAGGGGGCAGGAGGACAGGAGGGGAGGGGGCAGGAGGGCAGGAGGGCAGGAGGGCAGGAGGGGAGGAGGGCAGGAGGGCAGGAGGGCAGGAGGGCAGGAGGGGAGGAGGGGAGGAGGAGGGCAGGAGGGGAGGAGGGGAGGGGGCAGGAGGACAGGAGGGGAGGGGGCAGGAGGGCAGGAGGGGAGGGGCAGGAGGGCAGGAGGGGAGGAGGGGAGGAGGGGAGGAGGGGAGGAGGGCAGGAGGGCAGGAGGGCAGGAGGGGAGGAGGGGAGGAGGGCAGGAGGGCAGGAGGGCAGGAGGGCAGGAGGGCAGGAGGGGGGAGGGGAAGAGGGGAAGAGGGGAGGAGGGAAGCGGAAGGAGGGACGTTTGTATTATTTTGGTTATTTCCTTAGTAGGGGGCACCATTGCTTGACCTGGTAACTGGCGAGATAAGCACTGATACAGCAATCACAATGGGTACAAGCTGTTACACAATGCCCCCTAAGAATTCTGCAGTAAATGCAGGGTGTTATCTGATTGGTTGATAATGCAACCAGCTATACGTCAATATATCTCCCTACCCCCCCCCCCCCCCCCCCCCAACACCGCCTGTCGTTACGCCATGGCTACAACTGTCACCTCCCCAGGTTCTCTATCACCACCTCACCACACAGCGACAATACTTGTGCCTGTGGGGCCGTGTCTAATAATTGTAGCCATCAGTATCAGAACACCTCCATAATGAGCTGGTAATCCCTGATGACAATCGACCACTTATACTTATAGAGAGGGAGGTGGACAACCATTGTTCTACTCCTGTTACCAACAGCTCAATGAAACGATGGCATCGATCCAATTTAAAGCAACTCTTGTGAAACTCCACATTACACACCTCACCGCAGATTCCCATATTCAGGTAGATCACGTATGAGATAAGTGGGATTTTAACCTAATGCTGTTTCAATTGTGAAGTAATGTAATCCTTTATGTTATCCAATACCCATTTTGTATTCTATTATGTGTATGATATTTCATTTCACTTGTTTTATACGACATGATTCTATCCACTGTCAGATGGAGAGCGGGGGGGGGGGGGACCACTCCTGAGGGATTTCACATGTCCTTATGGTGCCATACATAAATAGCATATACCGGTACTAGTTATATCCTCTTCTTTATTATTACAACATACTAGGTTCTAAACAAATATAATCATTCATAAGTACTCATTGAGATCTACTGTATGGCTGATGACACATTCTGATTCTTGACCTAAAAAATACTCATCATGTCACAAATTTCAATGCCGGAAGGAATGAGGTAAACCTCTGTAGCTCGTGCTATCTTATATAAAAAGACCAACATGCGCAGCGCTGCTAATTTGAACGGGATCCGACCAATCACAGTCCAAAACCGCAGTTCCAGTGGGGTATTGAAAATCACAATGCTGACACGATGATTGGTGATAATATCCAGTTTCCAAACTTGATGAAGAGTCAAGCCGCTCTATTTTAATGGTATTTACTCACTTAATCGTTTGAATCAACAGTGAATGAGATTTGGGGGTCGAACGCAGCCGCCACGAGACGCCAGCGCCACCTGATACCGGGAATGTGGGCGGAGAGTGTTGACACAGGCGGGTCGCGTGATTCACTCTCCCATCACAGGCTATGGCAGGGCGGCGGCTGGGTTATGAGCATGAATATCTCTGACGTGCTGAGTGAGAGAGGCTGGGGGCTGGGGTTGAGGGATTGAGAGGGATAACAAGTGAAATGGACTACAAATATAGTCTTTGCCTGTTGACATTAGAAGAGGAGCGACAGGGGGTAGGGGGGGGGGTGGTGAAGGCAGCCTATTGCATTTTACCCTCTAAATAAAACGTCTGTTTTTAAATGCATTTTAAAGTGACCCGCGTGAATTGAATTCGGCATAAATTGTACATCAGACTCAAAACGGTTTGACTAAAGGTCACGTGAAGATAGCATCCGCAAGCAGCACTATCACCACAGTGGTCCCATGTAAGCAGTATAGGGAATTAAGTTTTACAAGGCGTTTACATCATTCTCACCGCCAAAAAGCTTCCCTAGCTGATATACTCCTCCTGCGTTAACTGGATGTCGTCGGATTGAGGACTAACAAACCCTTCACACCTGACTTGCGTACATACATACAGTAGAAGTGTGAAATATGGCATCGATTTAGAGCCCTCACCCCCCCCCCCCCCCACCACCACCACCTATAACTTTATAAAGAACCCCATCTTTATAAGACATGAGTTTGTTCCCCATGGATAACTTCCTAATGTCATTTCCTTCAGACGTGGACCAGCCACGTGACATTTCCTCTGACTAATGCCTCCCTCTCATCGACGCCGCTCAGCAGGAGTCTCCGCGACCCGTCCTCCACCTCCCTGCCCCCACTACCGAGTTCCCCCCGCCCTGACGTGCCCGCTGCCATGAATACCTGCCTGCCAGTAGCTCGGTGGTCTTGGCTAAGCCATTATAGTTTCTTATAGGTTTAATCAAGGACGTGAAAGATGGTATAATATTGCTCCCCGGGTCTAACCGGTGCCTAGTATCCCTGTCCGTCTGTCTGTCGTGCTGTCTATCGGTCTGCCTGAATGTCTCCTCTTGCTTTCCGGCTGGTTTATTGGCCACGTGACTTGCCACTGCTGCCTTCCTGCTACTCTCGTTCCCAAATCCGTCCTAAGGAAGGCTCTGGTAACAGCCAAATGTTGGGATTTTGCTGGGTCTGGGCAACCCCTGCTGGTAGCTTCGAACCAGTGAACAGGAACAGGAAATGGAACCAGAAAGGCTGATGGCAAAACTACCTAAAACTACCATCATACATGCGGCATACATGCTGGTTCCTGCCCACTGGTTCCAGGCTACCAGCAGGGGTTGACCAGACCCAGCAAAATCCCAAGTTCAAGGTCATTTGGCTGTTACCAGAGTCTTCATTCGGAAGGATTTGGGAACGAGAGTACCTTCCTGCCTGCCAGCCCCATCAGCGCCTGTCTCCTACACAGCCCCCTCTCTCAGGAAGGTATACATAGACTATATCTCTGTGACAGAGAGAAACATACAGAGATATACAGAGATCGAGACGGACAACTGATGGTTAGCCTCACTACAATGTGTATAGGCTACCATACCCCCTCCCCTCCTCATATAGGCACACTCCTAGAGGTGAATGAGGCCAGAACTCCACAGCCGGACGCGAGTGGCGCCTTCGGCGGAAAGGTGGCGTACTAACTGTAGTGTGGTCACTTCCGCTTCCGGCTGCCCCTCTAGCGATCATCCGGGCACCCACTAATATCCCGGCGTGCTTTGCAGTCCTGGTAGTAGCCTCCAGTGGAGGTGGGGTCGGCAATAAGGACCTGTTTGGAGGGGCTGGGGCACTGAGGTATCTATATTTGCTAAAATAACGTATTTGGCCCCTCTAATAGCCCCCTTAGCGCGGCCCCCACTTAGATTTGTTCCGTTTGGCCGCCCGGTTACCACGGTTACGGCCATCGATCGTCATGGCCGCCAGGAGAAAAAAGGTCCAATCAGCGGCGGCCAGGGTCTTTTTACTTAATGCATCTTGCTTCATTTCCCGACCACTCACCCGGCCCACCCACTGACCTACCCACTTTTGTTTGGGCTTCCGATATCGGGCCAGGATCGGGGCGTAAGTGCCCGGTCTCGTCAGGCCTGACGTATAGGGGGCGCCACCAGGTCACGTGACTTGCCCACCACCAGCAACGCCGCCCTGGGTGCAGCGGCAGGGGACGGAACTACGGCGGAGCAGTCACACACAGACACATAGTTATGGCGACATGAATAGAGAGACTCTGCAAGAAAGGACGGAAGTAGGCAAGGAGGTGGGCAAGGTAGGGGGTTCTGGTGACTCACTGACAAAGCCTGGGTTTGGAGAGTGTCAATTCCCTGTCTACGGTAGGAGAGTGACACACAGAGGCCTGAGGTGAGCTACAATCGGCCGCCATGACAGTGTGAGTAGAGACGGGCGGCGACACATCAATTAGCCTACTGCTAAATTGGTCATTATGAAGACAGGGAGAGGGGGGGGGGGGGGTAGCGCCTAATGGTGAGGCATAGAGCAGGGAGGAGTGACCTACAGAGCGAGCTACTGGTAATTAAACCCTGAGCTGCTCACAGGCAGCGGTCATTAAACGCGGCCTATAGTGAGCAGGTTAATTATATATGGATGTGCATGGGGGGTGGTACGTTGTAATCAGACTATAGTTGTAAATACTACAGGTGCAACTCTACTGCGAGGTCATTAATCAGTTAGTTGTGAATAAAGAAGCGACATGTTATCTTTATCTTGAGTTAAATTAAAACACAGGCTAGATCATCGGTGAAAGAGCGAACAAAGTTTGTCGTAGCGTTAAAACGTTACTAGATAGAATGTGAACAACTCCCCAGCTAGCGAGATATCGACGCTGTTAAAATGAAGTACCGCCCCTGTACGGCAAATATTGCGGACAACTTTGGTTCCAATAGGTTGTGCTGTAGACCTCCAACAATGTGACGTATGTATTTTCCAGCACTTACCGGTATGTACTGTGGTCTTACTGGTATGTGTGTAAGTCATACTACCACACATTTTGTTACTGCAGAGCAATAGCTATTGTAAATTCATATCTGAAAGTCTAAGCTTGACCTCACAGTGCTGATGGCATTTCTACTCATCCCTATGAGGGAAAAAACTTTTCGTGCGCATAATAGCAAGTATATAACAGTAGGAAAACTGAAAGAGAAAGAGGTGGACAGACCAATAACCCACGACCCACGAGGATATCACAGTGACAGTTTCTTTCTCTTTGGAACTAAGCCTAGACTGCTTTGCAAATTATTAGTGGGAACCCTATAACAAATGCGTCGACACAAGTCCACCAATTGGGTATTGACACAAATTTGCTAGGATATCACTTTCCTTATTAACGCCCTATATAGATTACATGCACCAAGACATTATGTCTTGTTGATGGTTCTCCGTCAAAGTGATACACCTTCACCCATTTCTGTTCTATCCGGTTCTGTCCGACCGTCCTGTCCTCCTCTATCCACCATTCCTCATGCCTACTTCCCTCCTTCTGCTCCCTCCCCTACAAAGGCTGAGGGTGTGCGTGCGCCGCTCGCCGCTGGGGGCGCTAATAGAGGCCTGCCGCGCATGCGCCATTAGAGGGACGCAGGAGGAAGTGTGGTGAATGAAGATCATGTGTCCTTGGTCAGGATCGTCAAATTAGAGCTGTGATGTCGGTAATTAGGTCCGCCAGGGGGCTCCTGAATCACGGCCTGCTGTGCCAGAGACCAACCACCTCCCCCTGTCTACCTGCCATGGCACCCCCTCCACCACCCCCTCTCCACTCCGGCCCTTCTCCTGTAAGATGTACTATCTGGGTAGTGGGTACCCACTTTCCTATGTTGAGCCGATTTGTATGAACATGCAAAACCAAACATGTGAGCAATGATGACGATGCACCCTGCCAGCAGCAAAGCCATCACATGTTAATCCCCAGGAGCTCAGAACTAGGTTCGTCAGAGACGCTGTGCTACCGGGTATTTGATATTGGGACCTGGAATCTGGTACTCTTGCTCATCTTGTCAGGCTCCCAACCCTCACTACCTTATCCTCGTCCTGTCTGTGTGCCCACCTCCCCCTGTCCGTCCTGTCTGTGTGTCCACCTCCCCCTGCCCCCGTCCTGTGTGAGTGCCCACCTCCCCCTGCCCGTCCTGTCTGTGTGCCCACCTCCCCCTGCCCGTCCTGTCTGTGTGCCCACCTCCCACCTCCCCCTGCCCGTCCTGTCTGTGTGCCCACCTCCCCCTGCCCGTCCTGTCTGTGTGCCCACCTCCCACCTCCCCCTGCTCGTCCTGTCTGTGTGCCCACCTCCCCCTGCCCTTCCTGTCTGTGTGCCCACCTCCCACCTCCCCCTGCCCTTCCTGTCTGTGTGCCCACCTCCCCCTGCCCTTCCTGTCTGTGTGCCCACCTCCCACCTCCCCCTGCCCTTCCTGTCTGTGTGCCCACCTCCCCCTGCCCTTCCTGTCTGTGTGCCCTCCCCCCACCTCCCCCTGCCCTTCCTGTCTGTGTGCCCACCTCCCCCTGCCCTTCCTGTCTGTGTGCCCACCTCCCCCTGCCCGTCCTGTCTGTGTGCCCTCCCCCCACCTCCCCCTGCCCTTCCTGTCTGTGTGCCCACCTCCCCCTGCCCGTCCTGTCTGTGTGCCCTCCCCCCACCTCCCCCTGCCCGTCCTGTCTGTGTGCCCACCTCCCCCTGCCCTTCCTGTCTGTGTGTCCACCTCCCCCTGCCCGTCCTGTCTGTGTGTCCACCTCCCCCTGCCCTTCCTGTCTGTGTGCCCACCTCCCCCTGCCCGTCCTGTCTGTGTGCCCTCCCCCCACCTCCCCCTGCCCGTCCTG
This sequence comes from Harmothoe impar, assembly GCA_947462335.1. NCBI lineage: Eukaryota > Metazoa > Annelida > Polychaeta > Phyllodocida > Polynoidae > Harmothoe > Harmothoe impar. The sequence continues at coordinate 50,177,704 of OX381712.1, read as the reverse complement.
TCTGTGTGCCCACCTCCCCCTGCCCTTCCTGTCTGTGTGCCCACCTCCCCCTGTCCGTCCTGTCTGTGTGCCCTCCCCCCACCTCCCCCTGCCCGTCCTGTCTGTGTGCCCTCCCCCCACCTCCCCCTGCCCGTCCTGTCTGTGTGCCCACCTCCCCCTGCCCTTCCTGTCTGTGTGCCCACCTCCCCCTGTCCGTCCTGTCTGTGAGCCCACCTCCCACAGCTCATCCTGTCTGTATGCCCACCTCCCACCTCCCACTGCCCGTCCTGTCTGTGTGCCCACCTCCCCCTGTCCGTCCTGTCTGTGTGCCCACCTCCCCCTGTCCGTCCTGTCTGTGTGCCCACCTCCCACCTCCCCCTGTCCATCCTGTCTGTGAGCCCACCTCCCCCTGCCCGTCCTGTCTGTGTGCCCACCTCCCACAGCTCATCCTGTCTGTGTGCCCTCTCCTTGAAATGACAACGACCCATGCAGGAACGGACATGAGGACTAGTAAGAAAGGTATAGGGTTAGCTCACCTATTTTTGACCTACCACCATAAGTCGACCACTTTCTGCATACAGTTTCCGTATTCCTTAATTTGATAGGATGATATAATGTGCTGAACTGGGACCGTTTACATGGACGAAATTTGAATTTCCCCAGGAATGCATGCTTTTTGTGATTGTTTTCATGTACTTTCCATCATTAATGAAGCTCTGTATGATTCTATGTGAATCCATACATTTCTAATTTGAAGTATTTTTACCAAATTATCTATACAATTAAGATTGAGAGAACACCAAGCAAACCCTACTGATTTCGCCATGAAAGGACAAGACTTTCACCATAAGACGACCTCAGTGTAGAATTTTAGCCCCCACTCTCCCCCTGCTTTAGCGCTATGTTAAATCAACCTGCTACAGTGCTATAGTGGTAAAACATCACACAACCCACACAAAGTCGCGTCTGTGTGTATGTATGTGTGCAGGTGAATGGGGGGAGGGCAATTATAAGCGCATTAGGACCTGCACATTACAGTGTGTACATGTGTGGTGTTGGGCGTGTGTATGAGTTGGGAGGGGGTCACATGCAGCCCCATGCTGTATGTATACATGGGACATGATTTAATCACCCACAATGCACCACCCTCTATCGACCCTCAGCTAATTACCGCACCGACATATTAACCGCCATGACCACCGAGAGACGCCACCGGAAGTCGGCTGTTTACCCCACCTGGTGGCGGGTAGCCGGGGGTGTCGGCGGTGGGGGCAGAGTCAACACGTGGCGTATGCTGCAGACGGGGCCTGACCAGGTACCACCTGTAGGTGCAACAGGGGGGGAAATGAGGGCGTGTGGAGGTCAAGGTCCACTTACTACAGGTAAGGTTTGTACAACCGGTTATACCTGAAACGGTCCGACAGTAAGATTTCTAAATGTTTAAGTAATTGCATAAATCCCAGCCTGGCACCCATAGCCCAGTTATTCTGCTGTTGTACCCTTGAGGTCGGAAGAGAAGATAGTTTCATTTGATTGAATAGGCAGACGTATAGCAACACATGGCATGGTAGTATATGGTAGTGTGTGAGCAGCCCTGGAGACAGGATAACTTATTGCTGCTTGGCCTGGCAGCCCTCCGCTCCCCTATTGCTGAAGAAGAATACATTCCCAGCAAGTCAGTGTGGCGTTGTTCCACACCAAGGGATGTGTAACTGACGAACACACGTACCATGGTACCACCTGTCATGTTGTTACATGATGCGTGGTCTGGGGGCACCCAACATTCACACATACATGTAATTAGGTGAGTTTTATAGTTTACCCCTCAGACATCATCAAAAAGTAACACACACTTATGTCCAACCGCAACCACGCGTATGGATTGCCCTCATGCTGCATACATCACTGTTCATGTGTACACAATAAAGAAACTCTACTACCAGTACCCATACAACACCCATCCTACTCTGCATATTAATTCACCTTCTAAATATACAACGGATCATTTGTGATTACAACGGCAGTTACTTCCATACTACAATAAGTCTGCTTATTCTATTCTATGTACATTGTAGGTAGTATGTAGAAAGTAGCATTTGACTCAGGACTGTACACCATGAGTGAGCAGCCAAGCAGAAATAATCAGCACACCCCCGTGGGTAAAAAAATACACACACACCTGAATTATACCTTTTGGACAATAACTTCAACCCAAACATCGCAACTAATATTCATTGCAGAGGTTGAGGCATAATCATAAGGTTTCTTAGGCAGTGTTTCGTTGTCTGATTATAAAGAACAACAGTGGCCGTCGTGATTACATTTAAACAATCTTACATACACAAACACTGCCTAGTTTTAAACAACTTTAATAGGCATAAGTTTAGTACAATACATGTACGTATGCGTACCTTGTTTATTATTTTCTATTTCAACTCTGACGTCCCTTCCTGTGTGACGACGTTACACCTCCGGTATTGTGATGGGGTTAGGCCTTTTTACATATAATTTACTAAACTGACAGGATTATCTACTCTAGTTAACATGATCCACCACCTAAGGACGGCATCAAGCCCCGACGTCTCATGCGTGTTCATGTATCACCTATATGCACCAATACAGCACCAGCTAACGATTCACCGGCGCTGCATTAGAGCATCATGCCGACCCTTCGCAGGTGTATCAACCCTGTATTGTCACCATGATGTATGCAGCACAAGTGATTTAGTCGTCGAAGCTGCATTCATGCATTTAGATGAAAACGTCCCTAAAGGGTTAAGGAGGCCTGGATACTTGAGAGTAAAGGAAAACACTCTAAAATGTGGCAGGTAATCAACATAAAACATCCGAAGGTAAAGAATGCTGGGTGGCATATTTTTGAATATCACTCGGGGCTATTTTAAAAACATGTATATGCCATTTCACGATAACATCACAACACAATACCAGGATGGCAAAAAAAAAAGAGTTTAAAATATAAAACCGAAAGTTGTTAGATATGCACAATTAAACATCATTATCTGTTCATATTAGAGACATAAAATGCACAATTTAAATTGTGACACAAGACCTGCAATACCACTATCCAACGGCCTAATGTAATACCCACAAGAGATAGGTTACACTGACCACGTAAGGATGGCACTTTAATGCGCCTCCCGGTGAATACCTAATGTCTGTAGGTGCCGAACTTAGTGCTGGGGGTGGGAGGAGGTGACCTGGTGTTGGCATTAAGTCACACAGGAATTAAATTAGACCCCACTTTATAGTCGTGTAATAGGTCCATTGTTGTGGTATGAAACCAACAATAGCGGCAGAGAATGGAAATACAATAGCTGGAGTGGATGTTGCTATCCGCAGACACAGGTTCCTTATTCCTTCCTGGTCTGAGAAGCACTATACCTAGCCCAGTAATCGTTTTTGCGGAGGGACAAGATGGCCCCCTACACAGGATGACCAGTTATAACGTTGTATCCCAGAGTCAGGCGGGGTCGCAGACTTTACTGCCACCCGGCCACCCAGCCACCCGTCCCCGGCCACATTTCATTCCGCGCCCGGCGATAAAGGTGAAAGGCGGCCCCGCCTAATGATCTACGTTGTCTGTAGTACAAAGCCAGCCCACTAGGGGTCACCCCGGGAGTTGTCACCCTCACCGGAAGTCACCGCCCGCCGTCTAATGGCGGCATTATGTGCGCGCGCAGCCGGAATGAGTCCTAGTGGCGCCACGTGGTGGCTGCGTCCGATTTGATTAAGTCGAGGTTTTTAAGTATGCTAGAGAAGGGACGGGAGGAGGGAGAGCAGGAGGAGGACTCAGGTGACGGTCACCAAGGTGATGACCTCCAGCGTCTTGTGTGTCCCCTACCGACAACAAAAAGCAACCTACTTGAACAGGACCCTCTATTATCGCCCAATTATTGACCGGCAGTTGGAATTCAGAACTGGTAGGAATGTAAATTACGCCAATTACACACAGAATACAAGGTTAAATTCACTCCCGCTATAGCCCAAATACTGTTTCCAAAGGGAAACAGTGCTACCAATACGCGCATCATTTCCATGTCAGTAGCCATATCCAGTTTTGATCGATTGAAATTTGTCATAATTAAGATAGGAAATGTTCAGGTCGTGGGATGTATAGCGATAGACTGGTTGGGTGTTGGAGAATTCAGTACTGTAAAAGAGAAAATCCCTAACAAAAGGTCACAAAGCCCCAAATTATCCACATCTTTCTCACCCACCACGACCCCAGCCCATTCCTGTCCCGCCGGACGTCGTCGCCATGTGGACGTCACGGGACATTTCCCGTCATACACTCGTCCCGCGTCGAGACTTCCGCTGGCGTCTTCTCAGTAGCGCCCCATTTCCGGCTGCGCCTGCGCAAACAGGACTTCCGTACTTGAGGTGCTCAGGGAGCGGGCAGGCCGGTACAAGACCGACTTCTACTTACAGGGGCACCTGGGTCCAGGTAAGCGGAACTCGGACCTATGCAGACGGAACCCGGGCCGGTGGGGGTCAAGATAAGGCACACTAAGGTCTGCACGTGACTCACTTTGTAGCTGGAGGTTGTAAATGTCAATGTGGGATCCGTGTATGCAATGGTACCATGGGCCGCTAATGTGCGTTAAGGCCATTGTCCACAGCGCTCCGTACTTGGAGGATTGAGGCATACACATCCAGTACACAGTCGGCCACATCTTCATGCAGCCATAGGCCGTAATGGTGGAATACCTGGTAGTACATGTTTAAAGGAAAGCAGGTAAAGAACAAATAGCGACGAGAACAAGAAACATATAAGTACGTGTGCATATCAATACTCCCTAGAAAAATTCCACTTCGTATACTACTTACATCCATTCGTAGTCGCTAGGTTTACCAGTTTATTTGCCTTGGATGCCAAGCGCCAAGTAGAGGCGTGTAGCCGGTTAAATTATCAACCAGTGAGATAACTCCCTGCTCGTCACTGCGGAATTCTTAGGGGGCATTACGTAACAGCTTGTACCCATTGTGATTGCTGTACAGTGCTTATCTCGCCAGTCACCAGATCAAGCAATGGTGCCCCCTACTAAGGAACCTACAACCTCGGAGAAGCATGACCAAAGGCAGCCATCCGCATAATATATGATATAATGTGTGTCAATTAAACCCCTCGAAAAAGAACCATATAGAAAAGGTATTAAACGGGGACAGAATACACCGCTGTTGGGTCTACTTTATTTCTGTCCACTCCAGTCAGTGCTTCATACCAGTGTCTTGCCTAGTTTCTGTGGCAGGACAAATGCAGAGTTGAATGTGTGTAATTCTCTCTAATACCTGCTGACTGACAGTTTGGGACTGGGCGTGGGTGACTCACTTAGGCTGAGTGAGCCTAGAATCGGCCCTAATTACAGCTAATTAGGCCTGGCTGGGTGGCCTTTATTGAGGGTGTGTGAAGGTGGTGAGGAGTGAAATGTGATGACTATGGCAGTCTCACTGTCGACCTCCTCGTAGAACACAGGGATGAGCATCCAGGCCTCTTCTGGTATATGTCTATAAACGGTACATTAGGATCAGGATGATGGTCATTAGTAGGTTGTGATGTCATTATGACATTTAACAAGAAACACTGCATGCTAAGTTGCATAAAAATGTTTTAACATGAGAATCCATCATTTTCAATCGAAGATCACCATTATCTCTGCTAGGGGCTAGGTTCTGGGTTTACTATAATATGGCGGGTTCTGTCGGACACTGAGTTGCGAGCTCGGTCCGAACCATTCAGTCCGGTGGTAGGTGGCAGCACCTACTCCGGGCTTGCTATAGGCTTCAAGTCTGCGTGTGCACGAGCAGGCTGGCTGCCTATATATAGCCAGCGTCTGATGGAGCTCGTCCGTTCCTTTGTAATCCCTGAATTGCAAAGACCCACGGTTAAAATCGGCTGCAAGCCTACTGACCTGCTCCGAACTCTATAGGGAGTTCGCCCGGATTAGCTAAGCCTGTTAGGTTATTGAATAAACAACCTATATAGCAACCTGTACACTTGATCCAAACTGTGTCGACCTTGTTCTTTACTTAATAACCTCTCACCAATATTAAGGAAGCAAAGTCACGTTTATTACACTAGATTAGTCTTTTTTTTTTATAGAATTTTATTAAGGTACTTTAGATATAGTATGTAAACACATACGATCCAAAATCTGAACTCGGATTAATCCGGTCTGCCGTTCAGTCCTTCTTTTGATTCCTGACTTTCTATATTCCAATAATAATTGTGTAATGACGAAAATATAATTACTAATAATGGGAGGGGGGGGGGAGATGTGTGTGTGTGTGTGCTGGTAGTTTCATCATTATGACAGGTTATATAAGGCAATAAAACAACAAATAAAATGTCATATACATTATGCATATAACATTAAGGTATCTACGGAATCCTACCTATGTTGAAATGGGTCTACCCCTGTAACAGGTAGGATAATCCTTTTTGATTTTACTTATAAACACTTTCAGGTCAACTACCATTGAATACTCCGCTTTCAATTTATTCCAATGCCTAATTGCCCTTTCATGGAAACATTTATAAATTACAGGATTCCTGGAGAACCTCTCAATGTACCTTAAACCCATGGTATATCTAGTATTGACACGTCTTACATCAATATAATTAATATCTGTGTCTACTAGTGACCTAATTGTATGGGCATAAATAAGCCCAAGTCTAAGTTATTTTAATTGGTCACTGTGAGCCACATTTTATATTTACCTCACACCGTCATTTAGAACGCTTTCCATGTAAAATCACGTGGTACCGGTTTTTTAAATGACACAATTGGACTATATATTCCAAAGGCAATTTACAACTAAACCACTAAAACTTGGACAGTGCAAAACAACGGATTCTACAACCAAAGCAGTTCAGCTAACATTAGGTTTCCATAATACATTTTTCATATTCTAAAATCTCATATATGATAAAAAAATATCACAGCCATTACGTACACCACACCGATCCGACGCCGGATGTACTGAACCCTCATCCCGGAAC